>CM029536.1:33230136-33452636 GCA_017141395.1 Laodelphax striatellus
GGCGGAATGTTGAAGGAGAAGTAGATGAGGGAAGGGATGGACTTGGAGAAGGAGGAGAAAGAGAAGAAGTGAGTGGGAGGAGAATGTGGTGAAGGTGGAGAACGAATAGGTGGGTGGCAACACGCGAAGAATTATGAAAAATATCTCTCTTCCTATAGTTTGTTTTTGAATTCGAGCCAGAAGATAGTAGACCATGTCGCTACAGAACAACTTTTTTGACAAGAATAGAATTCGTATTGAGTGATTTTCTCTTCTAAATTTACGCTTTAAAAACACAATCTACTTTTCGGCAATGTTCAACTGCAACTCTTTCTCAGATGCGCTTTCTTCATCTTCCTCTTCGCCTGTTTCTTTTCCTTCTTTTTTATTTTCTTCTTCTTCTTCTTCTTCTTCTCCTTATCCTCCTCCTCCCCTTCTTATCCTCCTCCTCCTCCTCCTCCTCCTCATCCACCACCCCTTCTCCTTCTTCTTCTTCTTCTTTGTTTCTTTTCATCTTCTCTTCCTTCTTCTTCTTTTCCTTCTTCTCATCCTTAACCTGCTCCTCCTACACATCCTCCTTCTCATTCTTCTCCTTCTCCATACTTTCTTACCCCTTTTCTCTTCTTCTCAACAATTCTGCCTCCCAAACCTACTATTGTAGTTTACTCAGTTCAATATTCTTCAATGTACAAGTTACAAGTTATTTGCTGATAATTATATGAGTACAGGAAATGATTCTTACTTAAGAAAGTATAAGCATTGGATCAACAACTAGAGACCATCAAAGTCATGGAAATAACATCAGTTTACATCAAAACTAGTTACAAACAAATGAAATACGAATTGAATACGAGATGAGTTTTGAATAACATTCAATACAATTTGAATTACGCTCTTAGAGTCGATTTGGAATTGAAATCAACAAAAATACTTAGGACCGGTTCATGAGCTCGGGATTTAGCTAAGTCCTAGACTAACACGGGTGGCCACCTTAGCATAGACAAACGTTAGCCTCGACTCTCGAGGGAGAGCCCTAGTACATAATTAAGGGCTCTCCATGCTGATAACCCACTAACCTGTCGAGTCAAAGTTTATTTGACTTCTAAACCATCATCTTCTAGGATCTAGGCTGTCTGAAAATTTCAAAGCAAATCGCCTTTTTGAGCTTATCCCAGCCTTAACACCTTACCTTCCAGGAATAGCCTCAACATTATTAATACAAACCGATATTTTCCTAGGCTAAGTGAAGTGTAGTGGAAGAATAAAAGGCTGTCTGTATCTTTGCTTCCACAAAAGAAGTGATTTTTCTTTTAAAACTCTTACTACCACTGCTGGGCGTGCGAGAGAAAAGTGTAAAGCAGACGAAGAAGGTGGAGAAGAAGAGAAATTGAAAGAGGGAGATGAAGAAGAAGGAGGAGAAGAAGAAGAAGAAAAGAAGGAGAAGAAGAGAAAGAAGAAGGAGAGGAAGTTGGAGGAGGAGGAGGAGGAGGAGGAGGAGGAGGAGGAGGAGGAGGAGGAGGAGAAGGAGGAAAAGAAAATGAAGAAGAAGAAGAAGAAGAAGAAAGAGAAGAAGGAAACTGAGAGAAAGGAAGGGAAAGGAAAACAAAGTTTGTCACTTTTCGTTTCACCTTCATTTAGCAGCGGTCCTCCTCTCGCACGGCTCATTGCATCTTTTCCTTTTTCTTGTGACGTCACATTAGAGAAACTGATTGTAGAAGGGACGTTGAAGAGTGGAGAAGAGAGAGAAGAAAAGAGTAGGAGAAGGATGAAACCGTGTAAAGGGAACAGTGATTAGTTGAGACAATGTCTGATTCTATTTCAGTGATCAAAGCTGGAATGTTTTTGATCTTATCACAACAGCGACACCTTTTGTCTCATTTTCTGTCAATATGTCAAAATATTCTTTTTTGCTCATCTTGGCTGGACCAAGGCCTACTAGATCGTTGCCAGTTGTACATCGTGTCCATTAAAGTTTTGTAATTTATGCTATTATATAGCTATTGATGATCGAATGATGTTATGAATTATTTAATCATTTCAATCAATCATTCAATTCACGAAGTGCCGTATGGTATAGAAGGCTCATGTCCAAAACATCCTCTTCAAAATCAAACATTAAATTCAAATTAAAACATTAAATTCATAATTTCATTCAAAATCATGTTATTTCAGATTATATCACTATCACTTATTTCCACTCAAATATTAGACGATATAGAATTCGGAAAAGATAACCTCAAATTCATAGAAGACCTTTCAAGTTCCTTGAAACCATTTTCAAGGAATTTAGATATGAGTCAATGAACAAATATTTCTAACGTATCCAAATTATGTTTAAACAGTTTTGACTAACATAATGATGATTTACTTGTTTGAATTATTGCAGAAACTTATCTCATACCTAATTCTACTATCACATACTATGTTGGTTTGTATACCATCATAGCTGATGGATTATAGAATGAAAATGGTAGAATATCTGTGGGGAGCCACTGACGAACCCAATGGGCGTTGCTGGCTTCTGATTGGCCGAGACCGATTGACGTAACCACTGCTGGGATTGGTCAACTAGTTTGGAGGCGGAGTCAGATGATTGCGTCACTATTAAGCTCGCTGCTATTGGACAATTCCTTCCTCCTTGTTCAAAGCAGATTCATAAGTCGATATTGAACATTTTCACTTCTTCTACTCATTTAAAGCTCAATGGCCTGATTGTTCATCATCTTTTTAGTACTTATCCATTAAAAAATTACTGTAAACTCACTTCGGACATATATTATTTTGATTTGAAGACTCAAAGTTCACCTTTTTCTAACTCCAAAATCATGGTACGTAGGCTAATTCACTGATCATTCATATTCATTATCCATCTAAATATTATTCAAAAACATTTTTGATATCAAGGATCGTGTTAAATTCTAAGTGATATTTTTTTCATCTCAAATTTCAAATTATAATTGGTTTAAATTATGAATGACGTTATTTCACGGAACTAATAATCAATCATTTTTCTGCTTAGTTTTGTAGGACAACGTCACTGATCAATTTCCTTTCAATTTACATTTTAAAATACTCGTAGTTCGTAGTGTTTAGGAACGAATAATATTTTTATTTATTGTAATGTATTTCACCAGTTATTATGAAGTAGGAAGATTTCATTGGAGATAACAAAGCTATTCAGGGACTAATAATAATATTCAGGGACTTATCAAGATGTATGTTACAGTAAGGCTAGGCGTACACTGGTTAGTCAAGGCAAGACAAGACGAGATTAGTCACGTTCAGTCACAGTACTACACATAGTTGCTTATGAAGCAACACACACCGATTAGTCATTGCATCGGTTTGTGCTGCTTCATAAGCAATTATTTGAATTACTGTGAATAAACGTGACTAATGTCTTGTCTTGACTAACCGGTGTACGCCTAGCCTTATAAACAAGAAATTACATAGTTACATGGGGCCCTTGTTTCAAAGCATGGACTCAATTTACTGTACGTACATTTCAGTATGACTTGAATATTCGTTTGAGTGTTTAAGTAACAAAGGTGACCTGAGTGACCTTACACGTGAGTAAGGAAATACCTTAAGGCTAAGTGAGTCTTCTACCTTAATCTCGCCTTACCGGATGATATTTCTGCACTTGACAAGATGGAAGTCCTTTCATATCTCATGTTTTAATGAATTTTGATGGAGATGTTATGGTAATTGTGATGGGAGCTTTGAAGTAAAGGACTCTTTGTAGTCAAACATTCAATGGCGACTGACTTTCTGAGATATTTTTCAACTTTGATGTGAACAAAAGAATTTAAAAAGAGAAAAATGCTATTCTAGGTTTTTGCTCGTAATTTCAGAAGCCTATTAACTTTACTATCCACCAGTGTAATTATTTCGGCTTTACAAGTACCAGTTCCACAAATTTTCGTGGAAGTCCTGTGGAAGATGAAGAAAGTCCTGTAGAATTTTCATAAATAATTATTGAGTCTGGGTCTGTTTCATGAATAATAATTTAGAAGCCCTATGAAACAGGATGTAGGCGAACAAATACCAAACTATATATTTTATATATTTGCATAATCATAATGTGGTTGCTGAGTGATCATTTGGTTGAGTTACGAACACTCAATACCACTCTTGGATGAGTGACCAACACCAAAACAAAGGCTAGGTGGAACCTACCGATAAAAAGCCATATAAACATATTATTTTATCATATAAAATGGTATCCGTCTCCATTTTCCTTGGTCTACAGGATTTTCAGAATATCATGAAACAGACCTCTGATTCAACAGAGCAGACAGGTCTTAAAAAATAAGGCTAGGCGTACACCGGTTAGTCAAGACAAGACAAGACGAGATTAGTCACGTTTAGTCACAGTACTTCACATAGTTGCTTATGAAGCAACTATTAGTCATTGCATCGGTGTGTGCTGTTTCATAAGCAGCTATGTGAATTACTGTGACTAAACGTGACTAATTTCGTCTTGTCTTGTCTTGACTAGCCGGTGTACGCCTAGCCTAAGACATTCGAATTCAAGGAACTTTATTCATTTATAAATAAATTCATTGTTTTCTTTTTGAATAATTATAATCATACATGAGTAGAATAAGGAATGAATTGGGACATAAATTAACAGAATATGTTTGAGAGGTGATCAAAAGTATTTTCTTCCAATAATGAATCTAAATTCGTGGTCGTCACAATGGATGAGGATGAGGTTAGAAACACTTCAAGCAGGCAAAATGCTTATCCTTCTTCCCCTACTCCTTCTCCCTCCACCTCATCTTCTTTTTCATTCTCTCTTCTTCTTCTTCTTCTCCTTTTTTCTCCCCTCTCTTCTTCTTCCTTCACGCCACACGTTAAAGTGAAATTGGATTCGGCCTCTTGATTTACGGCGATTCATTGCCTGCTTCATACACTGTATAAAGCCTCACCACTGTTCTGCAACTCATAAAGTGCAAAGTTATCTAATTTTAATACGTACCGCTTCTAAGCCACCTTATTTGAAACCCTCACACTCTTTCTCATACTCTCTCTCTTTTTCGCTTTCCATCTCCTAAAACTAGACTCTGCTCTTCATCATAGTAGTATCATGTTGTCTTTTTCTGACGAAAACTAAACTGAAGCTACCCTTCTTTTCTGACGGCCTTATTTGCAAAAAACCTGTCTCGAATTTCAAAGACGAGAAAAGTAGGCCTATCATGGTGTCTCTTTTTAACGATAACTAAAATGAAGCTACCCTTCTTTTCTAACGGCCTTATTTTCAAAAAAACCTGTTTCAATTAATTTAAAAGACGAGAATAGAATCATGTTGTCTCTTTTTGACGAGAACTAAACTGAAACTACCCTTCTTTTTTGACGGCCATATTTGCAAAATTAACCTGTTTCAAATTCAAAAGACAAGAAACATTCTTATCTTGTTACCTTGATTTCTTAACTCTGTAGCAGTTATTATTCAAGTCGAAAATCTTGAGCAAATTCAGTTTACTTAGATTTTAAATTTAACCGCCGTAAAATGATACCATCTAACGGAAACACCATTGCAACGATGTTAATGCCATTAAGTCATTTAACGGTTGTTAAATTTCATACTGTGCAACTGACCGTCTAATTAACGCTCTATATCTGTCTATACTATTCCATTTACTACTTAATTTACTCTTTGTTTCCTACTTCAACTCATTTGTATTATTTTGTACATCCTTTACTCTTATTATAGTAGGATGAATCCTATCTACTTCACTTATTAAATCTTCTAAAGAGTCACTATTAAGATTGTAGAACTTTTTCATGATAATTGAAATGAAAACACAAGGACTTTATCCTTGGATGATCTGACCTGTATGGCCATAAAACCATGGTCTTTGAAACAATAATAAATAGTATAATCGAAATTTATTTATTAGATACGTTATTCTCATTATACTCATTCGCAATATATTTCCAATTATATAACATTATAGTATATTGTGAGTTAATAGCCTATCAATGTTGTTAATCTAATATTATGTTGTGTGAATACTCAGTTTCGAATAATGCCTTTGAGATTGAAAATTGTTTTGAAATTTATTTTCAATGTTCATTCTTCATTGTTATCTGAGTAGATACTTTACTCAGATAAATTCAGATTAATTCATTCTTCATCAAGGTTATAAGAGAGAAGGTTGAACCATCGCTGGTGTAAGGTGCAAAGTGGAGGGGGAAGTCTGATTTCTTGATTCACGTTGCGTCACACTCGCGGTCCGCCAATTATCAATCAATTATCAACAGCTGATATTATCAAAATGACGTCAGCCGAATCAGTCCCCCCACTCCAACAGCTTGTGAATTCAAAAAGCATTAGGGATGGTTCAACCTTATTATATCTAATAACCTTGATTCTTCATCACTTTTCATTCCATATTGTCTACCCCATTCATCCATTCAGTTCTTCCCTTTCTTCTTCAACTACTTTTACATCTCTCGCATCTCCTCATAGTCACTCAGCAGAATCCACACCTCTAACCACCCTATGAAGCGGGAATAAATTTCCTCTTAGGATACCCCTACATCCTTTTTCTTTTTCTTGGGGGTCGAATTTTCTTCCTCAACTTCAAACCATTCCTCATAATCATCCCCTTTCCATTGTCCGATGCAACGGACCGTATGATTACAACTTTTAATCCACCACTCTTCCAACCCCTTTACCACCTTCTCCTCCTCCTCCTCCTCCTTCTCCTCCTCCTCCTCCTCCTACTCCTCCTCCTCCTCCTCCTACTACTACTACTACTACTCTCAACTCCTTCACCACCCCTTCTCCTGCTCAACCACTCCCTCTCAAATATTAACTGCGAATGGCCCTCCTCAATTTTTTACGCAAGTTTAATCCAAAATGGCTACCGCCTAGACCGAATCCATTATTTCTGACAGTTGCACTAGAAAGGTTCGAGTGCGTTTTTGAGTGGCGGATTTGATGCTGATGGGTGTTGACTGTAATTCTCAAGCTTTTGTTGAGAGTTCATTGTAGTGGAATGTAGTACACACTACACACACTAGAGTGCGCCTTGGGAGTCGTAAGAGCCCTTGACTGTGAGTCATCCATATTTACAGTTTTTATCATTTTCAAAGTGTATTAGAATTTATCCACAATTTAATGTATAGCAGGATTCTTTCATATTGTCAGAAACAGCTGATTGATGTACGCTCGTTTACTAACGTTAAATCAGCTGTTCTCTGACAAGTTAAATGGATCCTACTATAATGTCATGTTGTAATGTTAAGTTATAATGTATATGGCTGCATCATAGTCCGACCGTGTTATAACGCAATCATTACAGTCTCATAATTCTGATTAAAACAGTAGCTTTTTTGAAATGATATTTGAAACTAGTATCGTAAATACAATTTTATGAAACGGATTGCATATTTATGAAACAGTTCTAGTTCAATATGTTCCAGTTTTAAAACACTGGAACGGAACAGTTCGTAACTTGTGGCGAAGCGTGGTATACTTATTCGGTCAAATAAGTATACCACGCTTCGCTACGGTTCCTAACCTATACTGTAAACATTGAAATAGAACATGGTCGTTTGAATCAAGGTTAGTTTAGATTGATAATGTGGATATTATTGTTTTTTGTTGGTCGTAGATGAAATGGTGTATGCAATGGTTGTATTTTAGCCTTTAAACGACTCTTGAGATACCTTAAAATAACACGCGGCTTTGCCGCTTGTATTTTAACCTCGGTATCTCACTCGTCGTTTAAAGGCTCTCATAATACAACCATTGCATAAACTTCTATTACAATTTCATCTTTGTAAGAAGCTGTAATGATGTAATTCAATGTCTAAGGGCCGGTTCATGAGCTCGGGATTTAGCCAAGTCCTAGACTAAAACGGGTGGCCACCGTAGCATCGACAACCTTTAGCCTCGACACTATGTACTAAAGGCTCTCTATGCTGCTAACCGACTAACCTGTCGAAACTAACGTTTGTCGATGCTAAGGTAGCCACCCGTTTCAGTCTAGGACTTGGCTAAATCCCGAGCTCATGAACTGGCCCTAATTGTCTTATCCAAGTTAACGCACTGCACTGACTACTGACATTATTAATCAGCTCTACCACACAGTATTTGATGAAATTTTCGATAAATCAATCAAAAGAGGTTAGCGGTTGTAGTGTGTTTTAAAGTAATCAAATGATCACAGATTATCGCACACTGCATACAAGCAAGAAGCTTTAAAAGAATAATAAGAGCCTACTTGAGAAAACCAAGTAGCTAAATTTGTGTCGGATGCTAAAAGCCTAGCGCAGACCCCCTTACATTGTCATTGTGTTATAATAGCGATGCTGACGTGAAGATGCACTTCTTCATCAGTGGGGGGCTTGGGAGGAGGGGGACGTAGTGATTATGAAGAGCGTACCCCGCGATTATAAGGGTTGGGAATGGTGGCAAAAGCACCTCTAGATTTCTTGGGTTGGGAGAAAGTACCCCTATACCTAGGGTTGGAAGGAAGTACCCCTATTCCTTGGTTTCCTTGGAAGGTACCCTGAACTTCCAGGGGTTCATAGAACAGGGGGTGCTCAAGAAAGTACCCTCACAGTTTTAGAGGGGTCTATTAGATACGGAGGGGGATAGGAGGGGGTCTATTAGTTGACGACAGACACATAACTTCTGAAGAAAGGCTCGTCTCATTCAGAGTAGAGCCCTCACCCACTGTTCAAGCACAGTACTGTAGTAGCTAAATGCCCCAGGCAATTTTAATATACGTAACAGTATTCTATCTGCTGGCTACGACATGTCTTATATGCGGATGCTACGCGAATGTGCGCGTGGGTGTGAACATGTTTGAGTGTGTGATAGCAGTTAGTGTCTCGGCAAACCACCGCCAGATAGAGCATCGTCGAAGCTGCGTATTCTTCTTCTACTTCTTCTTCTCCTTCTTCTTCTGCTCCTTCTTCTTCCTCCTCTTCCTCTTCCTCCTTATTCTTCTTCTTCTTTGTCTTCTCCTTTTCTTCGTCCTCTACTTCTTCTTGTTCTGTTTCTCCTTCTTCTTCTTCTCCTGCTTCTTTACAATTATATCATTACAATGGTTTGAACACTGTGAGAACCTGTAATTAGATTAGTTCCCATTACATTGACATACACGATTATACAAGAGATACTATGTTACGTTTTTAACTATCCATTTCGCCTTAAATTATGTATCAAATTCACAGTACTGTTTCTAGCAGAAACATTCAACTCAAACAATAGCTTAATACTGTTTTTAGCCGTTACAAGTTGTATATAGCAAGGGATGTTTTGCACAGAAGTCTGAATAATAGTGAACATTATAATATAGTTATACATTGGCGGTGTTATTTACACCAGAGGCACATTAGTTCATCACTGTAAATTAAGCACAAAGCACAGTGCTTGACAGCAGCCGCTAAGTCACGCCTGTGTTTTAGACTTCACGAAGTATATGCAGATTAGCCGGGATGCTCTGTTAAGTTGGTAGTTAAGTTGAATGGCCCAGGGGCTTTGCGAAGCCCGTTTGTCTAGTCTGTTATGATATTGGGAGGGGCGAGATACTGTATTATCAGACGCAAATTACTGCTCCTAGATAAATTACTTACATAATATAGACTAGGCTCATCTCATAAATAAAATTAATTATTATAGATAATTAATTAATTAAGATAATATAAATTATGCCATGCTTAGGATTGATATTGATAATAAGAAAAATGAGAATTTTTATCAGTAAATTTGGGAATGATAAAGGCGTTATCTTTTTCTTCCAAGCCTTTATCTATTGTTGATTATATTTATCTAGTCAAAACCATTCGCAAGCATAACTGATTCAATGTTGAAGCACCTGAACTGAAAACATTATTAATTATATCATTACAGATTTGATCGATGTTCAGAATATATAAGAAATTTATCCAGCATTAATGCTGTGAAGTTGATATTTCACATTCTAAATGAATATAATCTCATATTCTTTGATCATTGTAAAATGTTATTACGCGTATGTCATGACCATAACTCATTTTCCTTAGCAAAATCAGTTAATGGTTATGGAATTTAGTTATAAGTTCTTTTAGTTATTAGTTCCTTCTAGTATTACAACATTGTGATGCAATGAGTTGTGATTAAAGTTATACAGATTTTGGTGTGGATATTTATACTTGAATTTTTTCTCAGAAATATTGATACCTTCAGATTTATATAATGTAATCATCCGAAAGACTGCATAATATACTGAAATTTCTCATTCAGCAAAAATAAAAAACAGTGGAATGCCAAGAATAAAATAAGAATTACTTTTCACAACCGAGGAAGAAACAAAAGATTTCTGACTGGATTTTCTAGTTAACATTCATAATACCATAGAGAAAGCATAGGATAATGCTTCTCCTATGCTTTCTCTATGATAATACTTTCAACTGGAATTGACTGCATATAGAATGCAATCTAATAATAATAACAGATCCACATTTCTGATTCACCAAATAAAAAAGACAAAATGCAAAGCATTGAAAATGTACGCAGTAAACAATAATATAATAATTGTTATGGAATCACTTTCAGAATCTAGGAATAGTGGGACTGCAGTTTAGTTTATTGAATCATTCTAGATAGGATGCATAACTCTTTAACTACAGTTGACTTCTGGAGATTTTCTATGTATTTTTCTCCAAACTAATATTCTGGGTTGCAGTGTAATCATTAAAAGATTTTCAATGGAATTTCTTTCAAATTCATTTCAGGTCCTAAGAAAGCGATTAGCTGACAGATATAGCCTAGCAGCAGTCGAAATGATTTATTATGACAGAAAGAAATCATAACTTGCGATATTGAATTAGCCATCTTGGAAAAGTGACTGCCCCATCCTCTAAGGTCTCTTTCCGGCTTGCAAAAGACCGATCAGAGTTGGACTTCAAAAATTTAATTTATTCATTAGACTTGACATTTCTCTGCCCAGAGGAAGGCATGAGAGATCATAGTTTTTTGGTATGAGAGCTTTCATCGATCTTCCTTATTCAAGGGTCATGAATTTTTTCAATTCTTTTTATCTTCTGCTTCTCATTTATCTTCTTCTTTTTCTTCTACTTCTTCGTCCTCTTCCTCTCCTTCTTCCTCCGTCTCTTCTTCTCTTCCTTTCCTTCTCCTTCCTTTTCTTCCTCTTCTTTTTCTTTTTTTCTTGTTCTTCGCTTGAGAATTTCATGTGTAATTTGAAATTTTTAAATCATTCCACTATTATTTTCGGTGCTTTTCCGTCATTTTCGCTAATTCCAAATTTTTTCAGCTTTGTGCGTGCAAATTCGTGATCAATAGTGAAGGCTAACATAACCGCAATTGGAAATATTTTTAAAAATTAGGATGAAAAGACGCTTAGGACTTTGTGTTTCTTTCACCCTAAGAGTAGCATGTACTTCAATATTGATGAATCAATAGTTACATTAGCAACCCCATTCTCTTTTTCTGTTGAAATCAATCACAAAAACTTGCTCCTCCTCACCCTTCGTAAACGTTTAAGAATTGAGTGTCGGTTTCCTCAACGAACAACTGGCCGTAACGGAAACTTGCGTTAATTTTTCTTCGTTCTCATAAATCTTTTTCTTTGCCTGATTCTTTTTCTCAGATTACATCTCGTTCTCTATCACTAATAATTTTTAATTGGAAAGTTGACACTCAGTCAGTTGCTGCTTTCTTATCACCAGCTTCTTCTTCTTCTACTTCTTCTTCTTCTGTTCCTCTTATTCTCTTTCTTAATCTAATTCTTCTTCTTCTTCTTGTTCTTCTTCTTCTTCTTCTTCTCCTTCTCATTTGTCTTCTTCTTCCTCTTCTTCTCCTTCTCATTTGTCTTCTTCTTCATCTTCTTCTTCTACTCCTCCTCCTTCTTCTTCCTCTTCTTCTCCTTCTTTTTCTCCTCAACTTTTTCTTTTTCTTCTTTCATTCCTCTTCTTCCAACAATGCCTTTCAGAGACAGAAGCGGATCAACGTTCCCCCCCTCCCACTCACCATCCTCTCTTTCACCCGACTTAGTTCCGCAGAAATCCGCAAGAACTTTTAGAAAAAGCGGCGAAGCTATCAATTAGAATGATACAATTATTATGAATGAGTAACTTTGAATCGAGCCGATTTCTTTGGGGAATCGAATTTCTTCTCAATTAATTTATAAGACTCATTTGCGTTTCAAGATAGCTTTCAGTCTCGTTATCTAGTTGCCGGTAGGCTCTTTTCAATAATTGATCTGGTTTTGGAGATTTTTTTCAGGATTGGATCTTCCTAAAAGAATCTCTACTACCTTAGTTCACCTTCTATTAATTTTTTAGCCTCTCGCAGGTCTAATTAATTCTGTTATTTAAATCGATGCTGGAGCTTGATGCTAGGCGTACACCGGTTAGTCAAGACAAGACAAGACGAGATTAGTCACATTTAATCACAATAATTCACATAGTTGCTTATGAAGCAGCACACACCGATGCAATGACTAATCGGTGTGTGTTGCTTTATAAGCACCTATGTGAAGTACTGTGGCTAAACGTGACTAATCTCGTCTTGTCTTGTCTTGACTGACCGGTGTACGCCTAGTCTAAAGCGAAATATGTATAATCTCTCATTTTCAACCAACATCATCTGTCTGTATTGTGCCTTTGAAAAATGATCACTTGGTGTCGATTCAAATTAAAATTTAACCCACGATTTGTTGTGCAAGTTTGAGCAATAAAGTAGCCAAGATACTGTTGTTCATGGAACAACTTGTTCCATGAAAGTTATGAAATACAGGAAAAAGGATGGATGCATGCGTGACATTAATAATACCGCCTAGTATGCAATGGATGTATTACTAACTGTCTGTCCTGTATGAATCAACCTTTTTCCTATTTTTTAGCAGGACGTCTCAGGAATTCTCATCAAACAGGCCTCAGAATTATTCTCCACTTATTACTGCATTCAAAACGAAAATAAGTTCTACTTCACCCAGTAACTGCAGCCACCTACCGACAGGAATCAGAACTACAATGAGCTCGCGTTGTCGACCAATCAAAAGAGAGAGGCGGAGCTTGGAGGCGTGTCTGTAGGCGTTGTAGAAATCACCCAGTAGCTACTGCCATCTACCGGTGGAATTTGGAACCATAACAGTTTCTCATTGCTAACCAATGAGAAGATGAAGTGTAACTGTAGGCGTGCTTGAAATGTGGATCTTATTCGTGATTGGTTCTTTGTGAATGGAATTACTGGAGATATTCCTCGAGAAAGCTTGGAGACTTTTGTAACAAACGCTGGTGAATTGGAATGGGAAAACGTAATCAGCCATTTCTTTTTTCATGTATGGTTCTTTTACTTTGATAGCTTATTGAATGTATAGAGTGCGAAGGTGTTAGGCTAGGCGTACACCGGTTAGTCAAGACAAGACAAGACAAGATTAGTCACGTTTAGTCACAGTACTTCACATAGTTGCTTATGAAGCAACACACACCGATTAGTCATTACATCGGTGTGTGCTGATTCATAAGCAGCTATGTGAATTACTGTGACTAAACGTGACTAATCTCGTCTTGTCTTGTCTTGATACAGTAATTCACTTTTGACCTTGTGAAATGTCAACAAATGCCAGTTTATCTCATTGTAATAGTGAGAAGACTATAGCAGGATTAGTTAAACTTGTCAAAAAACAGCTGTTTCGGCAATAAGTATACAGTGATTTTGATACAATAATCCAAAGGCTTGAAAGTTTTAAAGACCAGTCTTCGAACGACCTTTTTAAAGAAGACCTTTCAAAGAATACCTTTTTAAAAGACCTTTTCAATAATCTGCGAGATTCAGCAGATTTTTAGGTTAATTATTGTGATATTGATCTACACAAAACAGCTGTTTTCTGACAAGTTAAATTGGTCCTGCTATACTTAAGTGGAAAAGAAATGGGAATAGAAAGAGGAATGAGGATAGGAACTTATAATAATAGAAGAAGTGAGATAAGGGGATGAGGAGAGGAAGATGTAGAAGGATAAAGAGAAGGATGATGAAGAGGAGGAATTACAAAGGAGATATTGAAGAAGAAAAAGGCGGAAGCCAAAAAGCTGAGAGTTTTCAACCGCTTATATTATTTGAGTAGGCAATAACTTCCACTCGAATTAACCCATGACTGTTCGGCTAATAATAATGTACACGGGTAAGGGTTGGAAAACCTGAAAATCAGGCGAATGAAAGTTACGAGAGAAGCGGTTTATTTTGCTGAGTTGTCGTTTTCCAATTCCTTGAATTTTTCATGATGTTAAATGAGAAATATCGAACAAACGATTGTTATACAATATTGGTCGGTCGAATAATTCTGTAAAATTTTGAGTTGCACAAAGCAAGGTCAAAGCAAGATTCTTGCCACTGGCACTCAAAATTATTGTCTTTTACACTGATTCCCGGTTCCTCAGTCGTTCAATAAACAGTTTATGCATCCAATAGCAGTATTGAATCAATAAACATTCGTTTCAAATGCAAATTGAATTATAGATTCAATAGTTCATTGAACAATTGAGAAACCTGGCATGAGTTTATTTCACATGGTATGAAGACGAATACATTCTTTTAAAGACTCACTCATCCATCAACAAAACAGAGTTATTTCATGATTGGTTTTCTTATTCAATAATTTTCTCATTCTTTTACCTCTTCTATACTCCATTTCGAAACTTTCAAACCATCCTCAGTATTTATTATCACAAAAGCCATTCATTGTGCCATCAAACTCAATAGTTTTGTGAGATGTAGGCCTTGGCACGTACAAGCAATAAACAGGATGGGAATTTTTACTACAGTACTTACAGCAATATTCATGTTTACAATCAACTTCTAGTGGGCATGTATTAGTCTAGACACGTAGGTCTAAAAAATAATGAAATTTTCAAGATACTCAAATGACTCAGCTTTAATGTGAAAGGTTGACTGATTCCACATGTACAGAGTGATTCTAAAATAGAATCGCTAGAATATGAAAAATAGTTGGATTTTTCGTTAATTTGGAGGATGGTGAATTACAGTCAATGTTTACATGAAACATGATGATGTTATGGTGTGGTTGACTTTGGACTATGTGCTTTTATGTAAGGACACTCCTAAGCATAACATCAACTGTTACCATGGAAACGTTAAATAACAGTCATTCGCCATCTGCCAAATGGGAAAAATCTACTAAACATACAGTTGTTTCAATTCAGAATATCTCTACTTTCCCTATATTGTTTGTAAATAGGAGGAGCAACGATGTCCACTGGAACCGTTATCATCTGAAAACGTCCGATTTTCAGAAATACTTAATAATTATATTGAATCAAATGGCCGGCTGTTTGGACATCGGACGTTTTCAGACGAGCAATTCCAGTAGACAAGGCTGAATTATAGCACGATCCTTTTAACTTGTCAGAAATCACCTGTTTCGGTAATAATTAAACAGTGATTTCTATACAATAATCAAAAGGCTTCAAAGCCTTAAAGACCTTTTTAAAAAAGACCTTTCAAAGAATAACTCTTTAAAAGACCTTTTCAATAATCTGCGAGATTCAGCATTTGTAGGTTAAGTATTGTACTGGTGGCCCAGTAGAACATATATTATGTTTTCTGACAAGTTAAAAGGATCCTGTTATAACTCTTATATTTAAAGATATAATATTATCATCATACCATTTGTTAGTCGAACTATGTAAATGAACAAGAGGCGTGTGATATCCATGAAATAATATAAAACAATAATAAATATACTTGAAACATTTTAATTCTCATCAACAACATTACAAAGTAGAAGGCCCTAAGGTCTTGAAAAAATTAAATCAAAACTGAAATTGAAATCCTCACTCAAGGCTAATTGAACTGCCAAAGATTACTTTTTATCCAAAATCAAACATAGTAAAACTGAAATTAAAATCCTCACTCAATGCTAGTTGAACAGTCAATGATCAGTTTTTCCAAAATTAAACATAGTAATACTTCTAGTAAAGGATGGAAATAGATGAAGAAATGGAAAAAGATTGATCAAAATTATAATTTCAACATGATAAATTGTAATAAAAATTAGCTTATACATTGGGGTTTATTACTCGGTGGACAAATTAAACATATTTTGATTCAACTCATTTCTTGGTCAAATCCTATGGAGAATGTTACGAGATTGGTGATATCACGAATGATGTAGATGGGTCAAAATTTCTTGGCATATAGCCAAAACCGGTCGGGACATGGCGAAAGGGGTAGACTACATCTTGCTCTGCTTAAATATTCACCCGGAGCCTTAAATATTCATTGATCAAGCCGGGTTCTGCCTAATTTTTTTGCAATATGCAAGTGTTGATTTGAACTCAGCTTGTTAAATAGCTTGTTACTTGTTCAGCTTGTCTTCAGCTAGATATTTAGTTGAATGAAATTTTACAAATATAATAATAGATTATTTTGAAAATGGCTGAGATCGAAATTTTGTGGCAGTGGAATAGAGTAGTAGGCAATGTTTTCAATGCGGTTAGTAGCAGCCAGCTATCCAAGTGCCAAGAAATTTTGGCCCATCCATACCAGTAAGAAGTTGTAGCATAACCACTGGTCTCATCAGATTTCTCCAGATATTTTATATAGGATTTAAATATTTATCTACGACCGTGTAATAATTCAATCATTACAGTTTCATAATTGAAAACAAAACACAACATTGTATAATAATAGCAATATTATAAAACCGATTGAACATTATAAAACGTTCCTTGTTCAATCTTATCCAGTTTTAAAACACCGGAATGAAACAAAACAGAATCGCAGCTGATCAAGCACTGTAGCTAGCAGCTGACCTAACCTATACGGTCCATATTGTTTCATCATGGTTGTTTGAATCAGGCCCCTGTCAGACTAGGCTTTTCCTCAAGCGCGTTTTGTAATATGAGCCCACGCGCGTTCTGGTAACATCGCGTTTTGATGCGCGTCTTGTGAAGCGCGTTCTCTCAACTACGGTCAGTGACCCTAGAACCTAGATGAGTCGACACTCATATTTTCGCTACTATTCTTAATTAATTCAATCAATTACTCAATTTATAATTTTATTGATTCAATCATACACTCGTATGTCATATTAGTGACTGGATGGCCGCCAATTATAATGGAATTACATTGTAATCTATTAATTTCTCAATAATTATTGAAAATCACTGCCATCTGCACTATAAGATAAGATAAGATTACTTTATTCATGTAGATAACAATAATTATAACTGCTTAGATACTAGATTACAAAAGTTGTAAGTATAAGTAATATGATTCTAGTAATTTTATGAATTGTAACTAAAAATTTTCAACAATGTAAAATGCAATCTAATAATGTGAACATAAGTGAGATTTATATACATGAAACGGCGAAGTTTGGACATTTAAATGTCCATTCTTGGAAAAGGATGTCCAAGGCTGATTTGTCAACTTTATTTCAAGTCAACAAATTGAGAAGATGATTTTTTCATGGAAGTGCATTGCATTACAGTATATTATATTAATTCATCAACGCTTGTAAAGTGGATAAAAACTTGAGAAAATATTATAATTCAATTTTTAATATTTTATAAAAATATTCTTGATTATCTCTATGTTCATTAGTCAAAAAATAAGAAAAGTAAAATATAAAATAAATCAGATAATCTCTTTTTTTTATAAAGAGTTCTGGAACTGTAAACTGTTCGAAATAATTTTTCTCATACAATAATTATTAATTCTATCCTACAATTATATACAATTTATACCATGATTGCAAATTTTACTAAACAAACCAAACTAAAGAATGAGAAAAGCATACTTATGATTACTTGTGAAAGTTATCCTAGGTAAAGTACTACTGCTTTTCTAGATAAAACTTATAACTTACTTCTTGATAACTTATACAACTTTTCTCATTTCTCATTTGACCTCTTCGGCAATTTTTTTATTACGCTAATCAACTCAGAATGAAAAGCTGAATCAAATATAGGCTATGTATAATTTATCCATCTAGCAGAAAAACGGTGGAACCAATGTTAATCAAGAAACGAAGGGCTCAACAGTAACAGTAAATGATCCTTCAATATTGATCATGTTTCTATTGTTATTCCTATAGTGCTCAGCCTTCAGAGTGCTTTTCGGTATCACTGCCAATAGCAATCTATTTCTTGTCTGTGTAGAGTTGTAGGAATAACTATTATTATTATTGAAGCAAACACATTCACTCTGTTTTTCAAATAATAGATCATCTTCCTCGTAATCAGCCTGCACTCTGAACTTCGATTTGATAACTACCATTTTCATTACATTACCTAGTATAACATCTGCTTCAAAACAAAGCAATTTACTGGAGTTGATCCAGTAAACTTTTAATCCATGATCATAATGATTCCGCATACTACTTGGTAGTAGATCTATTCCAGTGCTTTGTCTGCTCCCATATGAACTACTATTGATTGGAATGTGAAACATGTGTTTTTGTTCATTAAGATTATTATCAGACTTATCAGACTTATTAAACCTACGTGATTTCTGCAGCATTGAAATATTTTCAGATGTAAGATTTGGGTTGAATTTGATCTTATTCATAGCGATCACATACTTCTCTTCACGGGATAGCAACGGAGACGGCTCAACGTGAGCCACAAAATCTTCTCCGCTGATTGTAAGGAAACGTATATGCTTTTTGAGATTGTCAAAGCTTGTTGCAATATCTTCGACGGGAATTTTGCGACGCTCAACTTCAGCCAAAGCCCAGCGTTCAAAAAGGCCAAAAACCTCAATTTCAGATTTTATTGCCAAAGAGGGGGACTTCAAGATCAATTCAATTGTCTCACTGTTGGCGGAAGGGAAGTAGTCACTTTTCGCAACATCTACAGTATTATCATTTATAATTTTAGTGCATAAATCATCAAATACCGAGATATTATTCAGTCTACAAGAGTCTATGAATTCTAGAACATCTGATGGTTGTAGTTGCTTTTTTATATAATTCTCACACACCTCTTTCAATGGCTCAATCAGGTACTTCCGAGCAGCAACATAGGTAGCAAGTGCTTCAAACACTGATTTGAAATCAGTTTGATCAGTGTAAATGTATTTTTTCATACCTTGAAAAGCGTCCGGTTCCAGATCTTCAATATACACTGCGTTTGTCTCCTTCAAATCGCCGAGAAACATTGCATTGAACACTTCACTAGCTACACAAAAGAGTGCTTTATGACCCTTGATGACAGTTTTTTGTGCACCAACAACAAATTCACAATCAGTCCAGATGTCGCTTTCTGCCAAATGACGAAAACGGTTTCTGAAGGTTTCTATTTCGTTGAGTGGAGCCGGAACTCCTGCTATTCCATCTGCTTTTGATCCCATCTCAGATTGTAAAGATTGGACGTAGAACAAACTGTATAGGGCCTACACAAAACAAACAGAAAGAATTATTGAGGGTTTGGAATGATAAAGGCTTTGAGCCGTTCCTACAAATTCTTTCAAATTATGGAATTTTAAAAGGTTGTTTGAAGCTGCATTTACACTATGTAACTTGTTTATAAAACATTTGTTATATAACAAGGTTTCTGTAACTTTTGTTATATAAGAAAGTTATAGAACTTTTGTAATATAGCAAAATCATAATATGTTTTGTTATATAACAAGTTACATGAATTTGTAACATTTTTGTGGAACTTGTTACATAACAATGTTTCATAAACAAGTTACACTGTGTAGACGCAGCTTTACTGGTAATAATATTTATTAGTCTACATCTTTGCTTGTTTAAAGTATTCGATATTATTAATTCTCTCCAAATTATCATTAAAATATTTCATTGATTAGCCTAAATTATCCTGTGGTACGTGCACATATTAAAGAGGATATAGTGCGATTCACGTCAAGAAGTCAGCATTGTTAATATGAGGAGCATTGATGCCAAGTTTCACTGAGAGAGAAAGAGAAAACTGAACGAAACGTGTTTGTTGGGACTGTGTGCGACAACAATGCACAGTGCGGCAACTATGCACATTGCGAATAGGATAGAGACATCAGCAACTGCCTTGTGCTGAGCAAGGATAGCAAACTCCCATCTAAGCAATGCTGACTTCTTGACGTGAATCGCATTATTTTAGTTTCTAATAACTTGACTGGGAGTTTACAATCATCTTTTTTTTACCAAGTATGTACCTGTACCAAGTCTGTTTACCTTACAGACCAAATAATAGGCTTTACTTGTTTGAACAATGAATTGTGTGCTTAACATGTACTCACACACAAGTTAGTATTCAAGGTATATACTGTTGGCCTATTTATTTAATTTGGCGGATGGCGAATAACATTCATTCAACATTTTTATTGTAACGAGTGATGATCTGTTGATTTTTTTGAATATTTTTTTACATGTTATATTATAACAGTATTTATGAGAAAAACATTTTTTTTTTTAATTTCTTTTTACATGCTATATTATAACAGTATTTATGAGAAAAACATTTTCAGCAACTGCCTTGTGCTGAGCAAGGATAGCAAACTCCCATCTAAGCAATGCTGACTTCTTGACGTGAATCATTTTAGTTTCTAATAACTTGACTGGGAGTTTACAATCATCTTTTTTTTACCAAGTATGTACCTGTACCAAGTCTGTTTACCTTACAGACCAAATAGGCTTTACTTGTTTGAACAATGAATTGTGTGCTTAACATGTACTCACACACAAGTTAGTATTCAAGGTATATACTGTTGGCCTATTTATTTAATTTGGCGGATGGCGAATAACATTCATTCAACATTTTTATTGTAACGAGTGATGATCTGTTGATTTTTTTGAATATTTTTTTACATGTTATATTATAACAGTATTTATGAGAAAAACATTTTTTTTTTTTTTTAATTTTTTTTACATGTTATATTATAACAGTATTTATGAGAAAAACATTCAACACATCACCAGCTACCATAGAAATTTTATATGATTATGAAAGTTCAGGAATTTGTCCTGAACACTATAAAAAATCTTAGACCATTCCTACTTTGGCTACATCATTGATAAGTTGTACAATGGTTATTTGTCTCAGTTTGAGTTTTTTCACTCCTATCAAACTTGAAAAGTTTCATAAAAGTTAAGTCTGCTTTTACTGGAAAAAATTGTATTTGGTAACTAACTGGCCCACTGTAGAGATTTAATCTTGTACAGATTTCAAGGGCATATCATAAAAAAAATGACTCAGCTAAA
This sequence comes from Laodelphax striatellus, assembly GCA_017141395.1. NCBI lineage: Eukaryota > Metazoa > Arthropoda > Insecta > Hemiptera > Delphacidae > Laodelphax > Laodelphax striatellus. The sequence goes on from CM029536.1 coordinate 33,251,310, forward strand.
GTTACAATTTTTTTTATATAGGCTAAAATACTTATGATCACGACGTGAACATTATTTTACATTGTATAATAAAATTGAAGTCAATTCCAGTTATTCAATTATTATTACTGTATGGTCTGTATGGTTTATCATATCACAGATTTGTGATGAAATGTGTGTACAAATTTTTATTTAAAAAATTTTTTTTTTTTTATTTTGAGGTGACTAGTGGAAGGGGGTGTGGTAGGAGTAGAAATAAAAAAAGTATAAGGTAGGAAGGAGTAAGCGAGTGACAGAGAAGAAGATAGATGGATTGAAATAACAGGTGATGAAGGGAGATAAAAGATTGTGGAGGGGAGTTTGTTGAGAAGAGAATAAAAGAGAGAGAGAGGGGGGAGAGGAAGGTTGAAGTTAAAAGCAAGGAAGAAATAGATTGAAAGGCCTTACAAGGGTGGGAGAAAGTGATGATGCTGAATAGGTAGAGAGTACGTATAATAAAAATAGAGAGATAGGAAGAGAGAGCAAGAGAGTGAGAGTGAGAGAGAGATAGAAAGATAGAGAAATAGATTGAAAGGCTGAAAACGGGTGGGAGAAAGTGATGATGGAATAAATAGAGAGGAATAGTATAACAGAAATAGAGTGAGAGGAAGAGAGAGAGTGATGGAATGATAAGGAAAAAGAGTGATTGACAGAGAAGCTGAAAAAATCAAACAAAGAAGCGAGAGTGATGTAAATGGATTGTATCATGATCGTATAGAGAATGATACATTTCTGTCAATGTATGTTCGTTAGTTGCTTCTGGAAATGCTTTCACCTTCTTTTTCAAATGAAAACAATGAAAAAAGTGAAAACAAGAGTAACCTCTAATAGGTTTGATTGGCTGCAGTCAATTTTCCATGTGTCATTCCAGTTTTTTGTCTCCCTGATGGAAATTTTCTTCTCTGTTGGAAATGATTACAAAATACCAGAAGGTTATTTTTTGAAAAGAGACATTGGTTCAAACGTTATCAAAGTTTATATTGAGTTTTTTCGTGTTTCAGGCTTATCACTCGCGTTGAAATACTGCCCTATTAGAAGTTTTTATTGGAAATTAACCGGTAAAAACGTTGAAACTTGATATGTGATCGAGTATAGCATTTGATGTAGCATCAGGAACTTGTTTCATAGACCACAGAAGTCTAGAAATACAGGAGAATAGTGAAAATTGTAAAACCGGTTACATTAGTAGAGTTATATATTATATCAGGAATTGTCTTTATTCTAATGAATCATTTAAATCTTTCGGCTGCAGTTCCATAACTGTTAAACGCTACTATCGATGTTGAAATATCGATCTATCGAATGGTTATATAGTCCAGTACCTACAATAATTTAAGTTACGGTATTCAAGTCGGTGATGTATAGTCGTTAATTGTTTGATTGTATCGATTTTTCAACATCGATAATAGCGTTCACCAGTTATGGAACTGAACCCAATCCTAACAACGTCCATTTGGAATCCGGCAGTTGGACGCCATATTTCTTTTTCAACCTGAGCCAGAACCTACTCCTCTGTTTTTTGAGGTTATGATCGACGCTAAATGAGGCAACTGTGGTAATCAAAAACATGCCAGTCGACTGGAAACTTACTACTAGGTAGAAGTAGAATAAAGTATCTAAATAAAAAAATAATTATCTCTGTACTGTACCTAATATTCCAGAAATAATCCTGAATGTCCGTGTGAAGGATAAAGATAAAAATATTCCAGACGAAACGTTGAGAGACGAATCCAACAGAGACCCAGCGCAGCCGAAGCGTGTGGTGGAAAACGGTAGTGAATCAGCTGATAGACTTGACCTTGACAAACAATGAGTGAGGGGAGCAGCTCTCTCGCCAATTCACTGTCATTGACCCTGGCCGTGAGCATTGCTCTTGATACGCTGCTAGCTCTGCAACGGAGCACTTTTGTATCATAATCTATGCAACGCAAAGCTTCTGTATCCTAATTGCTGCAACGGAACACTGTTACAGAGATTGAAATACGAATTTCAACGACATAAACACATCAGCAGTGCTTTCGTACTGTACGATGAGCACTGAGCAGCATCAATAAAAAGTGGGGAATAATTATGAAATAATCATATTTTAAGGAAGTAAAGAAAATGGTTCCAAAATAATTTATTTTCAATTAACTCATTCATAGAAACCTAATGTTTTCCATATTTCCCATTAGGGAAAACTGGATGATTCGGCGAGGCGGAATACCCGAAAGGGTCTCTCCGCTATAAAATAACCATAAGCTTAATACAGAAACATCTAAATACTGCCACAATAGTGTGGTATATATTGTGCCACACATAGTGTTTGATAAATAATCATTTTCATTTTTAAAATAAACCACAAGTTCGTTCAAAAGCATTAGGCTAGGCGTACACCGGTCAGTCAAGACAAGACAAGACGAGATTAGTCACGTTTAGTCACAATACTTCACATAGTTGCTTATGAAGCAACACACACACCGATTAGTCATTGAATCGGTGAGTGCTGCTTCATAAGCAGCTATGTGAATTACTGTGACTAATTTCGTCTTGTCTTGGCTTGACTAACCGGTGTACGCCTAGCCTAATTGGTTCTTGTTGCATCGGTTCAGTTAGATCACATGGCGGTCGAACTCAATTGAATTTTTTGCCATTACTCACGCACAACTCATTGATTCATTTGAGAATCATCATCATAATTATGCAGATCAGGAGAGATTTTTCATTTAAAAGTGTACATACAACTGAATACAATAGTAATAGAAAAATAACAATAGAATAGTAATTCAAAGCATAAAACTACTTTATTCTCGATGTATAATCACTCAATTCAAGTTATTCAGGAAAAGGTCACAAGATTAAAAATGGGAACATGAATTAACATGGAAGAACATGAAACGTACACGAAAAAACATAGCAAAATCACAGAAAACAGCATAGAAAAATCAAAATGAAGTATGCAAAATACAAAAACACTTGCAATGAAGCGAGCTCAAGCTGTCGTTTCAAAAGAGTTGATGTGTGAGGCTTTTTATTTATTTTTTTTTTGGTTTTATTTAGAGGACGTGTATAGCTGTTTTTCAGTGAGAGGGGAACATTCAAACCGACAGCTTGTATCAGAGAAATGGCAGAATTCCTCACAATTTTTTTATCTTTTCCGTGTGATAACGATCTAATGTGCATATGTGTGTGTGTGTGTGTGTGTGAGAGAGTCCTCATCATAAAAATGTGAGGTTGTACTGTGACTGGCTTGAGCGGTCATTAAAAAATTGCACGCTCTAAACCCAAAGCGTGATGCAGACGATTCAAAAGTCTTTCAATCTTACTCCTCCTCCCATCCTTCTTCTCCTTCCCTTTCTACTCTTTCTTTTCATCCTTCTGATCCTTCTAATAGAAAAGGTCGCTCTCTGTGTCCAGACATTAAAAAACATATCACGTTCCAGCTGAACGGTAGTCTAAATGATTTGAACAATTCCCACCACTTTCTTGTTACTTTTCATCCCCTTCTCCTTTTTCTTCTTCTTCTTCTTCTTCTTCTTCTTCATTTTCTTCTTCCTCTTCTTCATCTTCATCTTCTTCTTCTTCATCTTCTTCTTCTTCTTCTTCTTCTTCTTCTTCTTCTTCTTCTTCTTCTTCTTCTTCTTCTTCTTCTTCTTCTTCTTCTTCTTCTTCTTCTTCTTCTTCTTCTTCTTCTTCTTCTTCTTCTTCGTTTTTCTCACTATATGGTTTCCCACAAACCAACCATTCTCTTCACCGTTAGTAGACTTTCAACTCAAAAGAAAACACTTTCAGGAGGAAAACTGCATACAGTTTTCCAAATCGATCAAGTTTCAAAGTGATATACACACACGGTGCACACAACAATGGAAAACTCTTGAAAATCGCTTGGAAAACTGTTTCCATTCTTGATGCATGCAAATGACGCTTTTCGCGTTGCAACAGAAAACTGAAGGAAAAACAACAGCCGATGATTTCCGCAGCAAAGTGACCCTGGCATGAGGGTTTTCCATAGATTTTCCAGCTTTTCTCGTATCATCGCGTGAACGGAAAAGTGCAACAACAACAACACCAACAGATCTTCTTTCAACTTCCGGCCGCTAAGTTTTTATCGCCGGAAAAGTATTTTTCTTCTACTCTTTCATTCTCTCATTCTGGGCGTCAACCCCTTCTTCATCAACTCTCTTCGTTTCTTTTTCTTTCTTATTCTTCTTTTCCTTTTTCTTCTTCCACTTCTTATCTACCCTCATCTTCATCATCTTCTTCCACTTCTTAATATTCTTCAGCTTCTTCTCCTTCTTCTTCATCTTCTTCTCCTTCCTCTTCTTCTCCTTCTTCTCATTTATCATCTTCTTCTTCTTTTTCTTCTTCTTCTTCTTCTTCTTCTTCTTCTTCTTCCTTCTTCTCCTTCTTCTCCTTCTTCTCCTTCTTCTTCTTCTTCTTCTTCTTCTTCTTCTTCTTCTTCTTCTTCTTCTTCTTCTTCTTCTTCTTCCATATAGAAAAAGAAGACGTAGAAGTGCTTTTCGCCTCTTTCATTTCTTCTCCTTCTGTCTTATAATACTCTTCTTCTCTATTCACTTTTTTGCTCTATAAGTTTGATAGGGGGGGGGGGGTTAGGAGTGGTTAGGGTGTGCTACTTGAAACCTATCATTGGTTTGCAACAAAATTGGAAAAGTTATACCTGAGCAGTACTGAATTGTAGGAGGGGGGGGAGTGGTGGTGGGCTAGTCCCGTAATGAAATTTAAAACAGCTTCCAGAGAATTTCGGGGCTCTTCCCCCACCACCCCTCCCCCCAACAACAACCAGAGTCACTCAGGGTTCTCCAAGTTCAGAGGAACAATCCTCCCCCCCCCCCGTGACTGAACTCTTCTCAGTCGACTCCACCTCACTTATTTCTAACTCCTCACTTATTTTCTAAGCACTCCTGCTATTCTTTTCCGTCTCAAACTTACTCTCAACTCAACTTGATAGTAAAGAAAGAAGTTCTTTGCCCTTTTTTTCGCTGATAGTCGAGTTCATAACTTCAACTGTTAATATTATGTTTTCGATCGCTAGTCTCTTATGGATATTACCATAGCCTCCCCTAATACATTAGAGGTTAGTATTAGAGGAGGCTATGATATTACTGAATTAACTGCTAATAGGCCTACTATTTTATTGTTATTATTGCTAGGATCAACCTCCAGTATGCTAACATATTAATCCAATACAATCTATTATATTAATACATAATAGATTATTAATTTAGTTATTTATGATCTACATAACGTTCGGTTCCGTTCAGTTCCAGTTTAGTTTCTGTTCAGCAGTTTCAGTGCAGTTTCCAATCAAATCTTAATATTCCGAATAAATAATGGTTTGAATGACAGGTTTTTTACCCCAGGATATTCTTTCTCAAATTTGTAAGATACTATTAGGGACTATAACGTATATTTGATAGTACAGTAATTCAGCTTGTGATTCCAGTCATGAACTTGTAATAAAGGATCAACTGATTCCATAGGAGTCCGTAACTTCATTAGTGGATTCCATTGGTGAGTCTCCTGTAGTCTAGTACTCATAATTCCAATAGAATAGCCCCCCACATCAGTTTCACTCCACAATTGAAGTTTCATGCTCATCTCCATCAGATTAGTAAATCACAAACATAAATTATTAACCCTCTGACTAACAATAGTTGGTTGTTTGCCCCAACCCTTACACAGTTAGCTTTGTTCCAAAACCAGTGGTCGAACACAAACGATTTTTGGCATCAGTTGTAAAGAGACCAAACCTCACACACACACGCGCTCGTGCGTGCACTTATCGTAAACATTACGTATTCCGGAAAGGCCCACCATACACTGTACTGGAGCACTTTCCAACACAGCACGTTTCTGCATTGAAACGTGTGCGCCGGGCCTATTCACTTGACCAATGTTCATTTCGAATAATACACGCGGTATAACTGTATTTATATTCATGCATGAGGTTTGTATTGTTCCATAACACTATTACATCTATATTCATGCATGTGTATTTCTATTATGATTTAGTCCAAGCATTATGTTCGGTGCTTGTTCATACATGTATTATAATATGATGAGAGCGGTTGCTATGTAATCATGTGGTTCAGTAACAAACCTTAAAGACTGCTCTCGGATGGGTGAACGATACGGAAAATAAGGCGAGGTGGAACCTACCCGTGAGGGTTTCCACACCGATGAAAAGCCATACGCTAAAAAAATATATCTATATTTTCGCATGCGTTTTGTATAGCTATAATATGTTAATTAAAAATGACAATTCCAGGAGGAGGTGGAGAAGAAGAAGAAGATGAAGAAGAAGAAGATGATGATGAAGCAGAAGAAGAAGAAGAATAGGGAGGAGGAGGGGGAGAGAGGGAAGAAAAAGAAGAAGATGAAGATGATGGGCAAGAGGGGTAATTTCTTGATTTCTCTTTTTTCTCTTTCTCTCGTCTTCCACTTCTCCTACCACCCTTTATCTCTTGATAGTTTTAATCTATGTTTGGCCGTGTGACAGTAAAATAATGCAAAGATAGCCTTTGGACAGCTACCAACAATGCTGTTTACAAACGCACTTCGGAATAATATTTCACCTTCAAACAGGGGTCAAGAGGTCAAGCCACGTTAGTCATAATATTGTGATCTATGAAATGTTTCATCAAATAGAAACGCCTTCAATTAAAATGATGACTTTGTAAGGTTAACTCACTAGACGTGGACTGTTATAACGCAGCAAATCATGATATAGATGTTCAGTGTGTACCTTGTTGTACCTCAAGTCATCGGTTCAATTCAAAGTATTCCGTTGTATTAAATTTAATGAAAGATTGGGTGGGCCTAGTGAAAAAAACAAGGCATAAAGAGACAGTTGTTATTAAAAATTTGATAGTATCGTATTGATTACAGGGACTGTATAATCACAGTGTGGCCATCGGTATGAAAGGGGTCCATAACAGTGTGTTAGAACATAATATTTTTCCTGTCACCGCCACCTTTTTGAAAATATTTTGAATTCTGATTTGGACTTGAATGCATTCCTTTTATTTGACAAAATTTCTTGAAGAGGAACGACATAAAAAATCGCTTTTCAAAAATAGTTTCTCTACACCCTTAATATATCTTTTAAAAGAATAATGAAAACCAACACAAAGGCAAATTTGTAAATTAGAAGACAACCTGTATCACAGCTTACAAGTGAATCATAAAATATAATTCGCGTAAATTTTTAATGTAAATCTTACGGGCATTATTCATTTATTTGTTGAAAATTATATACTGCACAATATGTGGGAAGAAATAACAGGCTAAGCCCAAAAATACTTCAATCCCAAATTTGGATTACACGTTTTTGAGGTTATGTACTTATGATGGATTTATCCGAGCTAACCAATCAAAAATGTCACATCCATTGGCCACACTGTGATTATACAGTCTCTGTAGTAGCATCGATTAATTATTGCCGTGGAAAAGATACAAAGGAAAACTGTATTTTTATAGTAATAATAGTAATCAATTGATAAGTAATGGTCATTGCTAACAGCTTACAACAACCATCACTCATTCATGCAATTAGAAATGGAATCAATATACTGTATACGAGTAAATTGAATTGACACCAACTCTCTTTTCACTCTTCTCCTTCTATTGCTTCACTTTCTTCTTCACCTGTCTTTTCATCTTCCTTTCTTCTCCTTCACTTTATTCTTCTTCCCTATCTCGTATTGTCAGTGTTAATTTCAGATGACAAGGCGTCGACCTACCGACCATAGAACAAACGCTTGACTGAAATTCGCGTCCGCCTAGTGAAACAAAACAAAATGGAAAATATGTTCTTCTTTTTCTTCTTCATCCTCCTCCTACACCGCCTCCTCCTCCTACTCTTCCTCCTCCTACTCCTCCTCCTAGATCTCTTCATCCTCCCACTCCTCCTCCTCCTCCTCCACCTCCTCTTCTTCTTCGTGTTCCTCTACCTCCCTCGTTCGTCTTTTGTGGGTTACATCGAGCTATTTTCTGCTGGTTGTACGACTATCCAAAATCGCGACGACATTTTTTTGGGACAGAGACAAAATTTTGAGGCGCCAGCCGGTCGAGACCTTTTTCAAAATATATTGTTTTCGAAAATAAAAATGATGACGAACGGAGAAATTGTGTAGTTTTTGAGATAATTTTCTCGATAACATACAAAACATTCTTACAGCAGGTCATGAGTTTGTCATCATGTGGTATTATAAAACGAGTAGCCTAACTATTTATTAAAATATTGTGTCTGACATATTTTAAAACAAATGATAGGGATATTTATGTGAACAAAATGTTGGCAAGAAGGTTTTGCTTTGAGTGACAGTGAAATAATGGTTTTGTTGAGTATTTGAAAATAGTTTAAAATAGTTTACAGAAAGTTGAAGGGTTCTAGTGCCTGGCACAGTGTTCTCTGTTTAATACATAGTAATACAGAGTAATAGGCTATACAGTAGTTATTTCTATTAGTAAAGTAAACTACAATCATCCGGTTTAATTGGCACCATTCTCTATCCAAAATCAGAAATCCGGATAATTGTTTTTTTTCAAAATGTGTTAACGTGAACTAAATATAGAAAAGAACATTTATGATGCAATTATTAATTATTATTGAAAAACAATAGCCTATCGATTACAGTAATCGATTGAAATAATTTTGACGATTGAAATAATTTTAATAATCATTACCGAATCACATTGAAGTAACTGGACTATTTCACTATAATTTTATCATTATCATTACAAAAAAAATCTAGTAGTCTCAATCCCTATAACTGTATTTTTTACGGATTCTGAATTATTTCAACAATTTCTGGAGTAATTTTTGAATCTCGCAGAAGATCAAACGCTTGCCTAACCTGGTTCACTAAACCATCAATTGAAAACTTCTGTCAACGCCTTTTTCGATATTATCAACTTTGGCAGTTTTATTACCGTATTTTATTACCCACCCATTAAATTATCGGCACTGTTTTTAATTACTCTGCTGCCCGGTTCGACTGATTTCCATTACTTTCCTATTAATAGAGCGAACTTTCCCGATGCGCGATTTTGAAATAATGGTTTTTGGAGTTGGTTGGGTTTTTTTCGGGACGTTTTGCTCGTACTAGAAACCCCAAAACCTGGTTAGGGGGTGGGCTTCCCACCACGGGGTGAATCCATTTCCAATACATTTGGTACGGTAAGGCTAATTGATGAAGACATTAATAGACCAAAGTACAGCCATAAAGAACTTTCGACCATTCAATGATTTTGTACACCAAATGCGTTCAAAACTAAAACGATACAGATATATCGGTAAATGGATAACTCAATATATAGATATAATTTTGTATCTATACCACAATAATTACCCAGATATATAGATATAATGAAAAGTAATCATCATTTAAATTACACTTATATAGATATACTGGAATATATAAATAATTGTAATCAAACTTATATTATAGATATACTGGTACATTAACGATATCAATAAACATAGATATAAGGTTCAATTGTTGACGCTAACATCATTAGAGCTTTGGGTTCTTGGGCATTATTGTTTTATCCCTGTACAAGGGAAACAATTTCGTCCCTTTATTGTTGTTACCAACTTCCTATCCTTACTTCCTGGCCAACTTTGGCTCATTAGCCGAAAAGGGATACACGTTTGGCACAAGAACATCAATAATATTTACAGCTCCAGAAACGAAATTAGTTTTGGATGAGCTTATAAAGTCTGTGATGTTCTGCCCTTGGCAAAAGATGGCATCTTGTCGGTGGCGTGTCGTTAATACAGAGAATGTATAATAACATTGTGGCCATTTGATGTCACACTTTTTATTGGTTAGATCGGACAAATCCACCATACTTTTGCCAATTCCCGTAAGATTTGCATTGAAATTATTCGCAAATTAAAAAATGTTATGTTGAGTGATTCACTTCTTACCTACAATTGCGTTTGCCAGTTTTAGTTTTAATCATTCAATGCTTCTAAAGGAATATTAAAAGTAGAGAGACTATAAATAATTCTAATACTGAATAAGAAGACTTGATGTTGTCAAAACCACATATTTAATAAAACAACGAGATACTGCAGTTTCGGTTGTTGCACCATTCTCAATCCATGGTAAACAAAAGCTAAAGTACAGTGTAGCAGAATTTACACTCGTGACCGAGCGCTGTGATTGGTAGCTGAATGGCCTATCAAGGTGAAAGACTGCCATTGGCCTAGATAAGCTAACACGCATCAAAAACATCAGAAACCGCCCATTGTGGGAGGAGCTTATCTAGGCCAATGGCAGTCGTTCACCTTGATAGGCCATTCAACTGCCTATCACAGCGCTCGGTCACAAGTATAAATTCTGCTACACTGTACTTTAGCTTTGGTTTAACAGAGATTGAGAATGGTGTAACAACCGAAACTGCAGTATCTCGTTGTTTTATTAAATATGTGGTTTTGTTATTCAGTATGGATAACTAGCACAACATCACCTCCACTACTACACAGAAAGATAAATTCTTATGTTAGAACATTTATTTTTGATGTTGTTTCTCTCAAAATATGTTAGAAAAATGAGTGAATGGAATGGGATCATGTTCGCCTGTAATCTTATATCAGAATTTAAAATTTTGGCAAGAGTAGCCTAAGGCGGAGGCGGGAATGAAAAATGTTCCAACACAATTTTATGGACCTTCTCAACCCAATGACCACACTGTAATTATACAGTCTCTGTTAGCTGGCATAATCTTGTCTCTCTCCCACACATGGAACCGCAAACACCCAAAAACCGTTTCTGTGAGCCTGCTATTAAATGACGAGAAAACCTGATTTTTCTAATAAGTAACGCATGTGAATTGTGTGAGCATCTTATAGTCAGCTTTTTTATTTTACTCAACTTCTAAAAGCAGGGCTCTGAGCAGATTTCTCAAATTTCACCGTTCTCCCATGCCTAACTGAACATTATTCCACTTTTCAGCCGAAATTCCTTGACGCCACCGGTCCTAAATCATGCTACAAATTATAACAGAGCACATTATTTTTCGGCCAATGAAACTTTGAAACATTTTTTTTTCAGCTAGATAACAATAGCGCTGAACAAAAAGAGTGATCTGCTGGATGTATGCCCAGGAATGCTGCTGCCTCACAGCCGACTCACATATATTTGTCACGTTATTTTGTCATCAGTATAGAGAAGAACCAGAGAAAGCAGGAAAAGATGAGAGAAAGAGAAAGAAGAAAGACGAATGATGAGTAGAAGCAAGGCAAAAGAAGAGACAAGGAAGAAAGATAAAGAAGAGAAGTAGAGGAGGAAGAGGATGAAAGAGGAAGAAAGAGGGAGGAGAAGAGGAGGAGAAGAAGGGGAAGAAGAAGAAGAAGAAGAAGAAGAAGAAGAAGAAGAAGAAGAAGAAGAAGGGGGGAAGGAAGAAGAAGAGAATAGAGAGAAAGGAAAATTGGGAAATGGAAAAGATAAGGAAGAAGGAGAAAAGGAGGTGGAGGAGGTAGAACATAGAGAGAAAGGAGAATTGGGAGATGGAAAAAAAAGGAGGTGGAGGAGGAAGAACATAGAGAGAAAGGAGAATTGGGAGATGGAAAAGAAAAGGAAAAAGAATAGGAGGAGGAGGTACAGGAGGAAGAAAATAGAGATGAAGGAAAATTGGGAGATGGAAAAAGAGTAGGAAAGAAAGGAGACGAAAAGGTAGTGAAAGCCCAAAAAAGAAGGAGAAGATAAGAAAGAGTGAGTGGGGAGATTGACAGGAGAAGAAGGAAATGGAGAAGATCAAGGAGAAAGAACAAAAAACCATAAGAGAGAATGAAAACGAAAGAATAAGTAGGAGAAGATTGATAAAAGATATACTCCCCCAAGAGATAAAGGAGTAGGAGGAGCGCAGGAACAGGAAAATGGAAGAGAAAGACGAGGAGAAGGAGGAGGAGGAGGAGGTAGCGAAGGAGAGAGGAGGTGGAGTAGAGGATGGAGAAGCAGGTGAATAAGGCGAAGGAAAGGAAAGTAGGAGGAGAAACACATTAGAATAAGAAGCTAAAAATAGGAGTGAATATTGAAATCTAACATAGGACAGAGAGAACACTAAGACAAAACGAAAAGTGGAATCGAAGAGGAAGTATAATTAGTAAAAGTGGGAAAGAGGAGAAGAAGAAGATGAAGAAGGAGAAGAAATACAAGAATGAAATGAATAGAAAAAATAAGGAGAAAAGGAAAAATGTGGAGAAGAAGAAAGAAGAGGATAAGATGGAGTAAGTGGAAGGACAACCGAAGTTCGAAAAAATGGAGACGAGGGAATAATTGAATGCCATAAGGAAATCACCTACTTCGAAAGACAATAGACAAGAGAATGAAATGAAGGAATAGGCTTGAGTAGAAAATATGAAGCAAACTATTCTCTAGAATAGTTTCTGATGTTTTCGGTGATATGATGAATAATAATCTCTTCAAAGCCCCAGCCGCTTCTCAGATAGTTTCAGAGTAAAACCGAGCGGCGACATTGGACGATTTCTAGCTGATTTCCAGAGAACAAAGAACGTTTCTTTGTTGATAATAATAATAATTGCTGTGAGTTGTGCGACGTTTTCTGAAATTGAGAGAGTCGGCTCAACTGTTTTGATGTGACCAATCAGATTCAATTAGTCGGGCGCACGCTGATAGACGGACGCTTTACAACATGAGGAAGATGAGGAGGAAAAGGGATAAAGAGGAGAAGAGAGGGAGGAGGAGAAGAGGAGAGGGAGGAGGAAGGAGGAGGAGGAGGGAGGATGGTGAGGGGAGGAGAAGGAGGTGAAGGAGGTGAGGAGGAGAAGGAGGAGAAGGAGGAAGAAGGAGAAGAAGAAAGAAGAAGAGAAGAAGAAGAGGAGGAGGAAGAAGGAGAATAAGAAGGAGAAGAATAAGTAGAAGGAGATGAAGAAGAAGAAGAAGAAGAAGAAGAAGAAGAAGAAGAAGAAGAAGAAGAAGAAGAACATGAAGAGAAGAAGGAGAAGATGAAGGAGAAAAAGGAGAAGCAGAAGGAAAAGGAGAAGGGGGAGAAGGAGGAGAAGATGGTGATGAAGAAGAAGAAGAAGAAGAAGAAGAGGAGGATGAAGAAGAAGAAGATGAAGAAGATGGAGAAGAAGGGGGAGAAAAAGTAGAAGAATAGTGTATAGAACCAAGCTTGATTGAAGCTTGCTTCAAGCATTTAGAAGAATTATGCCCGGTTTTTCAGTCGCTCAATAGCCAGTTTATGGATCCAATAGCACTATTGAATCAATAACTATGTGTTTTCAAATGTAAAAAAAAGTTATTGATTCACTAGTTTATTGAACGACTGAAATACCAGGCATTAGTTCGTCTTTATTCGTTCAAAAAAATTGAAATATTCATACAGAAGAACAACAACTTCTATTTCTAGACAATATTCTTGGAACCTCATTAGTTCATTTTTGTGAACCACTTCCAAAGAAACGCAATTGTCGGCGGCCTGATTGGTGGACGACTAGTCCAATATTCTCGTTTATATTATTAAATAATTTACAAGATCTGAGTCGGGCTAGTGACTTCTCGATTTGTCTAGACAACTGCGAAGTTAACTGACAGATGATAATTTTCATAATTAAGAAATCGCCCACCAGACACTACTTTGGAAGTCAATTATTCTCCGAACAAGAATGAAAGTGGAATAAGGAGTTGAAGAATATTAAAAGAAGGGGAAACTCGAGTGGAAGTAGTCAAAGGATCACGAAAGTAGAAGAGAGAAAGAGACGAAGAGGAGGAGAGGCAGAGAAGGCGAGAAAGAAGTAGGAGAGAAGGAGAAAACGAAAACAGAAGTCGGAACCAGTCGAAGAGAAGAAGAAGAAGAAGAAGAAGAAGAAAAGAAGAAGAAGAAGAAGAAGAAGAAGAAGAAGAGAAGAAGAAGAAGAAGAAGAAGAAGAAGAAGAAGAAGAAGAAGAAGAAGAAGAAGAAGAAGAAGAAGAAGAAGAAGAAGAAGAAGAAGAAGAAGAAGAAGAAGAAGAAGAAGAAGAAGAAGAAGAAGAAGAAGAAGAAGAAGAAGAAGAAGAAGAAGAAGAAGAAGAAGAAGAAGAAGAAGAAGAAGAAGAAGAAGAAGAAGAAGAAGAAGAAGAAGAAGAAGAAGAAGAAGGAAGAAGAAGAAGAAGAAGAAGAAGAAGAAGAAGAAGAAGAAGAAGAAGAAGAAGAAGAAGAAGAAGAAGAAGAAGAAGAAGAAGAAGAAGAAGAAGAAGAAGAAGAAGAACAACAAGAACAACAACAACAACAACAACAACAAGAACAAGAAGAAGAACAAGAAGAAAAGAAGAAGAAGAAGAAGGAGAATTTGGAGGAGAAGAAGAAGAAATTGGAGAAGAAGAAGCGTGCAGAAATGGTCATCACTTTTGGTCTAGACTTGGTAAGTGCTTGTTGAATTACAGTATATAACAAGATGCTATCAGCTATAATGCTATAATAATCGAGTTCATTTTGGAGTCTAGACTCGGTGTAATGAGTCTTGATGGGCCGAGACCTATTTTCGGCTTGACCTAGGCTGACATTTCTGATGAAGTAATCTTTCTGATCGATTTGTAATTTTCGATGGCTTTGAATCCGCCTGAACTGAACGCTATCACTTTTTTTTGGGTAGCCTACAGTGTTTATGATTCTGTACAGAATAAACTAAATTACATTTTTGACAATGATCGGTTTGCTTTTTCGAAATGGAATTTGAAACTCGTATCGCAATGACGACTTTATGAAAGGGTTCAATCTGTTCCAGTTTTAAAACACTGGAAAAGCACAAAACACAATCGCAGTTGATGAAAGCACTGTAGTAGCTCATGCGTGTGTGCTTTTAGCAGCTTCCTGTCCTATAAGGTAATACATTGAATTAGAGTTTAGTTTGATTTGCGCCAAATTACACTACAAAATCAAGCAGAGCTTGGTAATTTAATATGGCATGTCAATGTAGAACAATGGTCGTTTGAATCAAGGTCAGTTTAGATTGATAATGTAGATATTATTGTTTTTTGTTGGTCGTAGATAAAATGGCGTATGCAATGGTTGTATTTGAGCCTTTAAACGACTCTTGAGATACCTCAAAATAACTCGCAGCGTTGCCGCTCGTATTTTAACCTCGCTATTCTACTCGTCGATTAAAAGCTCTCATAATACAACCATTGCATAAACTACTATTGATTATGAATAGACATTTTCTTGAGACATATGATCTAACATAATAATAATTTGTAAAAAGTCCACTCACCAAAATCACCAAATAAAAATGCATTCATCACTTTGTCCATAGTAGTCAAAAAAAATTATGTTGTCCATACCTGGAAAAACAGAATAATTCACGTTTAAATCAGGTAATCATGTTATTGAACTATATTGAATGAACAAGAAATTGGATTAATCAATTAATGAAAAATGAATTTTTGTAGTTAAAATTTAATATTGAAATAAAATTAGTGAAATTGTTGAAATTAGTGGAACAGTTTGAATAATCCAGTTATAACCAAAGATTAGAGAATAAGAATTCTGTGATCTGTTTTTTTTTTAATTTACTCAAATTCTCTCCGGTGATATCCTTTCAAAATTCAAATATTACAGGTTTTAGCACATTTTGTTCATTATATCAATTACCACAGCAAATTAGTAACTGCTTTCATTGAATTTCTCTGTGAACATAAAATCCTTTAAACAACCTGCAGACAAACACATTGCTCTATAAAAATTCTTATCTTAGCAGCAGTATGTTATTGAAGACAGTGTTATTGTGAAGCTCATCTTTTTCAACATGAAATAATGGGATGATACGAAGAATACTTGAGAATATACAAGAGACTTGGCCCAGGGCGGCAATTGCAGAGACGTTCGTGTTCGGTTCACACAAAGAAGCAATTTCCTCACGTGTCAATCTAAGCTGTGCTTCTCTTTTCTGAAGCGCCCACGCTTTCTATGGCTTACACTTTGTGTTCGCATCATAATATTATCACACATATCACATCATATTAACATTCACGCTGATCTTCTCAAAAATATATTGATCTCTTCCTAACATAGCAATCCTAAATTGTTTGCGAAATATTTCTAGAATATTCCGAACATTTCAATTCTGTAGATCAGGGGTACCCAACCTTTATCAATGAAGGGCCACATTGTCAACATTCAAAGAGAAGGCGGCCTGGGGGAGGGGGTGTTAAAGAAAGCGGGGGTCAGGGAATTCTGTAATTTTTACCCTTATGAAACACATTTTAATGCTTTCTGGTGGAGTACTCTAACTGATTAATCGAACTCAGAACTCAGGTTGGAACTGTGTCTGATAGGAGAAGAAGAGAAATGATGAAAATCAAAATACAAAGAATCATCAACTATATCACATCCAACCACTCATGAATTGGAACGAACTATTTGATCAAGAGTAACTTCAACTTCAACTTCTTTTTCTTCTTCGTCGTCTTCTTCTTCTCTCCAACGCCATCTATCAACAAAATAGGAAACTAACAGGAAACTCCATTGCTGTCTCACTTACTTGCTTGTGATTGGCTGGAGGCGTGGCCAGGCTAGGCTGGCTATGCTTAGTGGGACGACCAATCGTATTGCGAGAGAATTTTCATGGCGTCTGACTAAATTCCACTGTGGTTGGCTAGAATTTCAATGGCTCATTTGGTTTAAAGCTACTGCAATACAGACGTTTGACGTTTTCAAAATTTAATGTTCCAGTAATTCAAATAGTACTTATCGCTTGGCTCCCGCAGGAAATTTTGTAATTTTTACCCTCATGAAACACATTTTAATGCTTCCTGTAATGTAAATTGAAAATGCAAAATATTCAAAATTGAGTGAGATTTCTTGTCCTAAGAACGAGATTATTTAATATTCATATTTTATTCTGGAATTGAAAAGTCGTTAATATGGAGTAATCAATATATTATTGAGCATATGATATGCTAAATATTATAATATAGAGAAAAATCTTATATAATGTGTATAATTTACAAAAAAAAAAAAAACTAGGAAATTCAGTCTCAATCGAGTTGAGCTTCTTACAAAAATGAGGAATAATAGTACTTCACTGAGATTTTAATATGCTGTAGATGAAGAAATCAAGATACTTTTATGTACGGAAGCGATATATTTATTAGATATAGATATGAAGTAGTTGGATTTACAAGATGAGCTGCAAGAATACAAAGAACTATGGCACAATAGCCCCAGGGGTCAGTGTACTCTCATTTTTCTCGACGTGATATCACGTACGTCTCATTGTCTCCAATTTTGGAGTCAGCTGAGCTTGTGTCACGTTGCCATGTTTGTGTCACGAAATCCTGTTTCCTTCCGCTTTCGCTTCGCAAGGCATTTAACGCCAAGAACATGATTTGATTCAAAAGCTATTATTCATGCAGTTAGGCCTATTCATTTTTGGTTCTAATATTCCTAGCTTTGGGTGCGGAAATTTCTTATTATCAGTGAATGTGAACATAACCTTCAAAATACTGATAAAATTCAAGAAGAGAAGACGTTTTGATCTTTATGTCTTTACATTTATAATATGAGTTAATTGTACATATTTATAAAAGTACAATTGACTATTAAGTATTAATCACAGACACAAAGTTCAAAACGTCTCCTCTTACTGAATTTTATCAATATTTTGAAGGTTATTTTCACATTCAATGATAATAAAATATTTCCGCAACGACAGAAAGATCAATTAGTACAAAAAATACAAGTGAAATAAGAGAGGACAGAAATTGTATTAAACAAAACTTCTGATTGGCATTATATTATTGGGAAAGTATTCATTACTAACCTATACGGCAAACATTGAAATAGAACATGGTCGTTTGAATCAAGGTTAGTTTAGATTGATAATGTAGATATTATTGTTTTTTGTTGGTCGTAGATGAAAGGTGTATGCAATGGTTACTTTTTTACTTTTAAACTACTCTTGAGAAATCTTAAAATAACTCGCGGCGTTGCTGTTCGTATTTTAACTTCGATATCTCACTAGTCGTTTAGAGGACCTCATAATAAAACCATTGCATAAACAGCTACTAGGCTATATTATTTTATACCTGAGATCATAAATTTTTAATTCGGTGATGATTTTAATTCTCAAAATTCAAATTCAATTCGATATTAATTATGTTATTTGAATGTTGGTTAGTATTCTCTGTTGGAAAGCCTTTGGCTCCATGGTCGTGCCGGTATCTAATCGCAAGATAGGGTAAGAGACTTGCACCTGTGACTCCCATTATAAGGGTAACCTCTTTCAGTTAAGGCCTTTTTCCGCTGAATGTCATTCATTCATGAGAATCAAAATCACTTCTCGGTGGTTCGGAACCACTCATCTCTTATGGCTGGATGTCACGATTCCAGTGGACGTTCAGGTTACTGGAGGCAGGTTGGTCATATGACCTTCCACTCTATACAAACAAATAGGGTCAGTGTGCCAGTCAGTGTGCATTGCCCTATTTGTTTGTATAGAGTAGAAGATCATATGACCAACCTGCTTCCAGTAACCTGAACGTCCACTGGAATCGTGAAATCCAGCCATTACCACCATTATCCTTCTCATTACCCACGCACAAGCTATGTAGAAAGCTATGAAGACAAGCTATGCACAAGATCTTATATGTAGGTATCACCATAGCAGCAAAACAAAAAGTTCCATTCCTGTACATTCATATAGGGTACTACTCTTAGATCTTTGACGTATGTGATAGTGTAATACCAGTTCCCTGTGGGTATATTCAGACAATGTAGCCTAACTATGTGCATGTGTGAATATTATACTGTCGTTTGTGTATTTTGTGATCAGCTATTTCCCATTCGAATTGATTCTGTCAAAAACGTTACCGAATGGAAGAAGAGCTTGCCTGTCCTGTCTGTCGATTTGCATTTCAAATCATACACACGTTACGGCTGATCGTTTCGTTTTCTATATAGCCTACACCACGTGTCTGCTACAAAAGACATGCCGAAATCGCTCTCCACAACAAACACCACCCAACATATACCTGTATATATTTATCTGTAAATATATTCAACACAACAAACAGCACCCAATATATACCTGTATATATTTATCTGTAAATATATTCAACACAACAAACAGCACCCAATGTATACCTGTATATTCAACACCCCATTGTCTATTTTAATCAACGTTTGCTGAGAAAATAGTTTGTTGTTTTCAAGTCGGTCTGTCACTCATTCTTTTCTGTTTATTGGCTACTGTATCACACTCTGTTCTGATAGTGAAAGGAAATGAAGAACTTGCTCGTTTACTTTGCAGCTGAATTGGAAATGAGTTCATGAAACTCGAAAGCGCTCCAGTAAGTAGACAAGTTTTGTTACTTTGAAATAAAATGACTGCATAACGGTAGTGATGTAAATAAATATAAATAATAATTGAACAAAATTCCTAATTAAAATGCTATAAACTACTCTGGAGACTTCCGCTACTGCGAATATTGACAACAGAATGATAGCAAATAGAATTCATTTAACACTTCTATGGTACAGGGTGATATTCTGTTGATTTCTTGTTTAAGTAAGTTTTTCACATGTTATATACAGTATTTGTGTGAAAAAAATTCAACAGAACATCACCCGTTACCATAGAAATGTTAAATGAAAGTTATTCACCATCCGTCAAATTAAATGAATATACCTATACATTGTTAGGGAAGATCATAATTCATAATCCTAGACTTTGAGTTCCAATAATAGGCTACAAATATTGAGACTGAAATGTAAATAAATTATTCAATTTATTCAAGGACAGTTGCACAAAAATCCAATTCAATTTAAATACCATAACATCACATCATTTGATTGACGTCAGATTCGTTCATTGGTTCTCGTCGCTTTGGTACCGTTAGATGACGTCATTTTACGGCGTTAAGTTCAATATTGGATTTTCGTGCAACTGGTTTTACTGCACTGTGATGATATTCTGGTTGTATGGAGTTTGTGGGCCCCTTAAAAGTCTGGCTGTACTGATTGTACTGTACATTCAATCGATTTGAAACCACAAATATATACTCATCGATTAGCAGTCTGTGGTAGAAGTTTCAAGAATCTCACAGAACAACTTTTATCACTGCCATAAAAATAATATCCGGACATTTCCATTTCCCAACTCAAATGAAGCTCACCAAAATGGCGATTTCATTTTTAATAACCCACAACTGGCTTATCACCAACAGTTTTATATCTGTCGGAACGATAAAAAAGTAGCAATGCCATTCATGAAGCTGGTAAATGGAATTTACCACTTACATTACGGTATGAATGAGATTAGAACCGCATAAAAGTTCAATTTCAATGATTATGGAAGTCTGGCGTACTAGTATGGCAGGATGTTTTTAACTTGTCACAAAACAGCTGATTTAACGTTAGTAAACAAGCGTACATCAGTCAGCTGTTTTCTGACAATTTAAAAGAATCCTGCTATACTTGGATCAAGTTGTGTTCAGAAGACCCAAGTTTAAATTGTATTAATTTGTCGGAGGCTATTATAGTACAATAATATAGAAGCCTATAACTCAATTCAAAATTAATAAAAGATTCTTGATATAGTGGGCAGTCATCTAGTAGGTAGTCTTTTAGATGCCTACCTTATGTTCTACAATCATTCCTTCTTTACCTAATCCTCTTTTCTTTTCACTCTTTCTTTCATCCCCTAAAATTTTCATCACCTTTCTCCATTATAGTTTTTCATATTTTCCTTGGAATTGAATTTTCTAATCCAGTTTTTATATACTGTATTGTTATTAATTTTTGTTGCAATCTTTATTGTTTTTTTTTGCAACTGAATAACTGCGCACAGGACCTTCCTTGCTGACACTCTACTACTCATTTAAAAATTTAAAATTGTATTACAATAAATTCATTTCAGTAACTCATAATATATTAAAAAATCAATAATCTTCAATGTTTTTTTATTGATATTCTAGAAGACGAATACAAATATTATAAATGCGATATTACTACAACAATGTTAATACAGTACAAATATTGAATTAAACTTGAAAGATTTTCAGTTTGTTCCAAAACATTTCCATGATCACTCTGAATTACTACAGCAGATCTGTTCAAGGTCAGATTGCCATTTTCTGAAATTTTACCTTACGAAAGGAAATCTCACATGAGGAATGTTCATAAGTAGGCTCTATGGAGTGATACAAGTAGCCAGCGACCACATAATACAAATAGACGGAGCATTCCTATTACTTCAACATTAGTGAATTTCTGGTGAGACCAAGTAGATGGCGGATTCACATGGAGAGAGAGACAAGATTATGCCAGCTGATCAACTCTCCCACTCATGTAAACCGCCGCCATCTTACTTAGGTCTAGGCGCCAGAATTGGCTTCAATACTGAGCCTGAGTGCTCCGTCTATTTGTATTATGTGGTCGCTGCAAGTAGCTGTAGAAAGTAACAAGAAGGAATAAAGTGAATGGAGAAACCAGGATTAGGAGAAGGAAAGATTATCGAAGGATCAACACAATCCTGACACTCGATACTTGAAGTAAGTCGATTTAAACGTGTTATCAACAAATGACAAGTTATCAACTCAGTAAGTCAACAAGGACTTTATCTGATGATGTAACAGGAATCAATGTTACTATTACTACTGCAGGTAATCGATACTAGTTACAGCTGATACTAATTCGATACTTTTTGATATACATCGATTGATTCGATGTATCGATACCCCGGTTGTTACTGGAGCAGGCATGATAACCAGTCGACCAGGGGGTTTTGAACCCAGTCCACCCTTTACTCTTGTAATGTTTGCAGAAGCATTTAGCCGTGTGTGTGTGATTTAGGACATGCATGAGTCATCCCGCACACCTGCTACTGCTACTACTACTGTACATAAAATGCCTTCTATGTCTTTTTTCTTCATATCTTCTTCATCTTCTGCTTCTTCTTCTTCTTCTTCTTCTTCTTCTTCTTCTTCTTCTTCTTCTTCTTCTTCTTCTTCTTCTTCTTCTTCTTCTTCTTCTTCTTCCCTTCTTCTTCTTGTTCCTCTTCCTCTTCTGCTACTTCTTCATCGTCTTCTTCCTTTTCTTCCTATTCTCCTTCCTCTTTTTGTTCCTCTTCTTTTTCTTCCTCTTCTCTTCTTCTTCTTCTTTTATTCTTCCTCTTCTTCTTCCTCTTCTTCTTCTCCACCTCATTATTCTTCTTCCTCGTCTTCTTCTTCTTCTTCCTTCTTCTTCTTCTTCTTCTTCTTCTTCCTCCACTTCCTTTTCTTCTTCCTCTTTATCTCCTCTCTTCTTCTTCTTCTTCCTCTTCTTTATCCTCTTCTTTTTCCCATTTTCTTCCTCTTCTTCTTCTCCACTTCTTTCTTCTTCTTCTTCTTCTTCTTCTTCTTCTTCTTCTTCTTCTTCTTCTTCTTCTTCTTCTTCTTCTTTTTCTTCTTCTCCTCCTTCTTCTATTCTAGTATTTGCATTCATTGTCCCTTCATGACGTCACAAATCTTTTTTCTTCTCATTTTCTCTCCTTTTCCTCCTCCTGCTCTCTCTACTTTCTCCTTCTCACAATGTGATAATTACTACTTCTCTTCTCCTTTTAATTTTACTGCAGTCTTTCTTCAACCATCATCCTACTACTGTTCCTATAGTCTGGCAACAGAAAATAGAGCCTCCAAAATAAGAACTCTACTGCGCAGAGAGAGCGCACGTTATGCAATGCAGCAGTTTATCTCACTCGCTCACTAGAGTAGTGGTACTATGTGATACTGTATCATTTTAGTGATACGATGCGCGAAGGTTCTTTTGTCTGTTGCCAGACTATACCTTTGTCATCTACACCTTTGATGTATACCTATCTCCTCCATGTACTATGTACATGGAGAAGATAGAGAAGATTATATATGTCATGGAGAAGATTATATGTCATTGTATTACAACTGTCAATCCAGTGTCAGTTCTTTATCCTAATCTGATTATCCTTGCCCTCTTTCCATATTCATGTTTTCCTCTTTTATTTTGTTCCACCCATCGCTTTTCACATCTTTTCCTCTCCTTCAATTCACCCTTTTTCAAGGGCGTTGCTGACATTAACTTTAGGCTTGTGCGTGTGTGGATTCATTTTGAGTTGTCTCTTCTACCTGGCTCTTCTTCCTTGCTTCTTACAAGCGTCTATCTTGTTTATCATTCCACCTCTATCTTTTCCACTTATTCCATGTCCTTATTAAGGACCCTATATGGCCTTAATGCGATCGTACTGGCGTCCGCACGAACAGAAGATCGTATAGTTTTGATATCAAGAATACAATATCTTCATAGATCAAGTGATCAAGTGATGAAGCCTATTGATTACTTGAATTTGTTCAGGGTGCATCATCTTGAATGAAAATTCAATTCGACTCCCTCTTTTTTTGCTCCCTCTTTTCTAAGGATCATTTATTGTTAATATAACCAATCCCGCATTACTCATGCCCAGTTTCTCAGTTGTTTAATAAACTATTGAACCAATACATTCTTTTGTCATTTGAAAACACATGTTTATTGATTCAATACTGCTATTGGATCCATAAAATGTTTATTGAACGACTGAAAAACCGGGCATCACACTTGCTATTATTACCATCTTTCTCTCTCTTCTTGACTACACATTTCATCTCTTTCATCACATACTACCACTTCTATTCAATTTCCTTTTCCAGTTTTCCATTTTCTACCTCACCCTCACCCATTTTCCAGTTCGGGTCAAGTCAGGTCAGGTCCATTTCACCAGTGCACAACCCGTCTTTTTTTCTTCCTCTTACTTTTCATTTTCTTCTTCTTCTCCTCTTTCTTCATCTTCTTTTCTTTCCAGTCTCCATTCATTCTGCTTTTTCTTTGTCTGTAGGTATTTTCCTTGGGAATTCGCAGCTCATACCCATAGCACACTCACAGAGCGAAATAACCGCTCGGATGTCTGCTGGCTTCCGTGGAATTCAATCAGTTTAAGGTCAAATTTCTTGAAAAGAATAGATGGCCAAGGAGGAAGAAGCTGAAGGGAAAAAAGTAAGAAGAAGAAGGAGAAAAGAAAAGAAGGAGAAGAAGAAGAAGAAGAAGAAGAAGAAGAGGATGAAGAAGAAGAAGAGGAAGAAGAAGAAGAAGAAGAAGAAGAAGAAGAAGAAGAAGAAGAAGAAGAAGAAGAAGAAGAAGAAGAAGAAGAAGAAGGAGAAGAATGAGAATAAGTAGGAAGAGAGGAGAGAAGGAAAAAGTAGGAGAATAAGAGGAAGAAGAGTAGAAGGAATACGATTCCTATTGGAGAAAGCCAGTTATAATAGAGGTACACATCACATTGAGAAGAAAACCTCTTATAAGGTACATTTATAACGGGAAGAGGACAATGAGAAATAAAAGGAATAGGGAGTAATGAAAGAAAAAAGAAGAAGAATAAAAAGAAGGAGAAGAAGAGGAGGAATGAAGAAAGGAGGAATGAAGAAATAGAGGAGGAAGAAGGAGAAGAAGAGGAAGAAGAAAAGAAGAAGAAGAAGAAAAAAGAATTAGAAGAGGAAGAAG
The DNA here is from genome assembly GCA_017141395.1 of Laodelphax striatellus. NCBI lineage: Eukaryota > Metazoa > Arthropoda > Insecta > Hemiptera > Delphacidae > Laodelphax > Laodelphax striatellus. The sequence continues at coordinate 33,275,822 of CM029536.1, forward strand.
AAGAAGAAGAAGAAGAAGAAGAAGAAGAAGAAGAAGAAGAAGAAGAAGAAGAAGAAGGAGGTGAAGAAGAAGAAGAAGAACTAGAACACTAGAACAGGAACAAGAAGAAAGGAAGAACGAAGAAGGAAACAGAAGGGGATCAAAAAGAGATGAAACTAGCAAAAAATTGAGAATATAGATATACTGACTAAACGGTTATGACTATGTTAAACGGAGGAATAATGAATAGAGGAAAAGGGAAGCATGGTGGAAAAGAGAAAAGAAGGAGGTGAAGAGGATGAGAGAAAGGTGTGAAGAGTAAAGAGAAGAGGGAACAACAGACAATGGAAAATGCGAAAATGGTATTGAATAGTGAAAGAGAGGCAGTGATTTGATTTGAGGGGTAGGTGTTGAGATGATAGAAGCATGGAGAAACAGAAATATTTAGGGGGTCCTCTACACGCCCCGCAAATACTGTACGGGGCTCAAAACCAATAGGGAATCATTCCATACATCCCTACAATCCACCAGTTTCCCCCTGGAAATCCCTCCTGTCCACAATAGAGACCCTACGGGCTACTGCCTATATTTCCGTTGATATTCCCCTGCACTCCCTTTATTCCCGCACTAGCCTAAAATTCCTGACTTTTTCCCTGCCTCAGGCTTCAACACACATGAAAACTGGTAGAGCAGGGAGATGTTATAGGTGGTACAATATGAAAGGATTCACACATTTTCTACTTTCTCCCTTTTTCTTCCTCTTCTTTTTCTCTTCTCCTTCTTCTTCTACTTCTTTCAAAGTGTTATCCGTGGCGAAGTGTGGTATACTTATTTGGTCATCGCCGGTATATTTCCGAGGCCAAACTACGTTCTTCCGACTCCTTTTGACGAGTGGAAAAATAATTTCAATTATTTCTGAACAACTTTCTCGCTTTCACCATCCACTTATCTTTTGAAACAAAAAGTTTCTAGAATCTCGAAAATTTCATGTTTTCTGATTAAAATGACTCGACATTGACAAACATATTCATTAGGCTAATTAAAAAAAACTATTGCTCGGATAAGAAATATCTAAAGCCCGTTAGAAAGGACACATTTTCCCTGTTATTTTGATATAAATAACTTACCTATTAGTACATGCCATAATATTTTGAGAGAAGTGATATTTGAAAGAAAAACATATTTTCGCGATTTTTCAATTTTATCATAAAAGTTTAATTTCCTTTTAACCCTTTGATCCTGGAACTTTTTCAACACTACAGGAATACTGAGGATGAAATTCTACATACAGATATGTGGTTTAATTAAAAATTTGAAGAAGTTGCAATTTCACACAATCTGACAACGCCGCTATTTCCGCGGCTGGGGGCTCAAGTGACAACTAGTTTTATTCAAACTGTAAAACTAAAATACAGTGCAGCAGAATTATACTCGTGACCGAGCGCTGTGATTGGAAGTTGAACGGCCTATCAAGGTGAACGCCTGCCATTGGCCTAGATATTGCTCTTTTTATTCCACATTGTTCTCTCTAAGTATTATTATTTATTCCATTTGCGTCTTGTAAAGATGCCTGTTGCCTTTCTTTGCTTTGTTACTTGTTTGAACCGTCATTCCTATGACGTTTGTAGAAACCGCCCATGGTGGGAGGAGCTTATATCTAGGCCAATTGCAGGCGTTCACCTTAATAGGCCGTTCAACTCCCAATCACAGCGCTCGGTCACGAGTATCAATTCTGCTACACTGTATTTTAGTTTTACTAATGATTGATGATTGTGTAACAACCGAAACATTGTTTTATATGCGGTTTTGACAACTACATGAAAGAAGTAAACTTCAAGAGAAAATGTGCATCTCTATCACATGAATTTAGTTTGAATGAGGCAAAATTGGTGGAAAAATAACAAAGCAACATTGCCGGTCAAGATCTGACGTTACAACGTCATTCAGTTGTTGATAATAATTCACCTTTGTCATCGTGTGTCAATGCTTCTAGAAAAATCTATGGTTGAACTAGTTAAAATTAAAACTGTTATTGATATTCTTTTAAGTATTTGAATTCTTCTTTAAGAGAAGTTTGAATTTTTTCTACTAAGAGAAGTAAGGAGCATTTATCTCATGAGCTATTCTCAAACAATAAGGTTTAGTGGACAGAAAGTACTTGAAAAACAGTGCTCTACCAAATTTGAGGTGATCTACCATTCACCATGTTTCCAACATGTTTCTGTATTGACCTTTGGTAGAAGCATGCCTGAAAATATAGCTGTCTATTTCTCTCATGAGTTCACTCCAACTGAGGTCACATTGATGCCAAAATTTTCACTTGAAGAATTATTTCTTATGCGGTTTGATGAGTTGTAATAGAATTAGGAGCGTATCAATTATTCAAAGTCCACGATGTTGAAAAAGCTAGTATACAAGAAAGAATGGATCCACAACAATCTATCGTGGTGATGTATTCTCAAAAATTAATTATAGTTGGGTTGAAGGGGATAAATATTGATTTCGATGTCACCTGATAGCATTTTTGCGGTGCTTGACATTTTTTAAATTTATAATCCATTAATGCATCATTTAACAAGGACATAAAGTAACCTGACATTGTAGTCCATGACAAGTGAAGAGAATATATTATTGTCTATATTATGCGATCCAACGTGATGTGAATGGTTGAAAGTTAATGTTATTCTAGAGACTACTGTATGATGTGTTCAGTTTTATGAGTAAATTATGGAATAGTTTATGAGTAAAACGAACCGAATGACGAGCAGTGAGTGAGTGCAATAAATAATCGAACGCGAATTGCCAAATCGAGACATGGCATTCAGCTCAACTGCTGAGTGAGTTACTAAACAGTCAGGAATGCCGGCTATTTATCAAGATCTCCGAGTTGGAGTCAGTCCAAACAGGTGTCCCTGCTGCTATATGCTCACTGCTACCAGAACACATCCAAAACAGCCAATTCAAAACAAATACAAACTGCTTGCGAATTTGAAATTCGAACTGAAAGTATCGAAATATTCAACGGAATTATTGACATGAATGATTTTACAGCTTTCACCAGAATTGAAAGAGTCTCAGCTTGAGTTAGTACGGCTCTTGAGGAATAGCTCGACCACGGCAGTTGATTGACTTTATAGCATTATACGGAGTGTTTCAGAACTCCCTACCAATACTCTAGGGCATTGTTCATGGGTAAAAACCATATCTGAACATCATATTTAAATTGTCCAGAAGTCCTTAGTTACTCACACAGCTGCCATTTTGTTTTTTTCACTTATTATTTTTTATCTCAATAATAGTGAAACATATGGAATTGAAACTTTGCACCAACATTTATGACAACTAGACAAAGCTACAAAAAAATTATGACAATTTTTCCAAACCATAAAACAAAATGGCGGTCATTAAAAATTTTGTTTCTTGAATAACTCGAGAACCGTTGATATTACGAAAATTTTACAAGTATAACTTTTTTTAGTAAAGTCAATTACAAATCGATTGAAACCTTATTTGTTACGATTAGATCAATATTGACTAAGATATAACAGCTTTAGTGATAGGTGACCGCTGGAGGTTAGTTGCACTCCTTTTTAATGTTTTTAAAATTCACACGAAATACTCTGAAATCGCTCACAAATAACATGCAAAGCAGTCAGAGACTGTTGCATTGTTGTGGCAGACTTTAGCCGCATGCCCAGGATGCACTGCAACTGTTTACACAATGAAATTGAATTTTGGGATGTTTCAAAAACCAAATGTGTTGAAATGTTTCAAAAACCAACTATTTTGAAATGTTTTACCACTATACGTCTCGATCCGTTCAAAAACATCTCCGTCAATTTATTTGAGATACCCATTAAAGTTTTTCGATATTTTTTTTTTTTTTGAAAAAAACATTGATATCAAAAAGCTCTGTAATCGATGACAGGAAATGAGTCGTTCGCGGAGCCGCCGGAAATTGGATCTCAATTCCATAGCTGTCCCTCTATACTCTCTAGGGGAGCTGAGTTTTTTTGGCGGAATTTTTCCCCACTTGATTGTTCATATTCAAACAACTTCTGTTGAATATGGGTATTGATTTACTGTTTGGAATGTTTTAGAACTTCCATTATTCACACATTCATCCATATTTCACACTTTCACTACAGCGGAAGTTATTCAAACAATATTTGGTGTTTTATTACAGTTGAAGAAACTACATTTGGCTTATGAGGAATTGCTTGACCTATAAAATGGCTGTTAGGTTGTATAAAATCGTTTCGACATGTATGCATCACTCTTACCCTGAATTCCTTCAGATTTTTTAAATTAATCTGTCATGACTCTAAGATTAACGCAATTGAAAACAGTAGAACATTTATATCCCTGTATAATTTGACCCTGAATCTGTTTATTCCTATGAACTGTGATTTGACAATATCTGTGTCTGTTTCTCTAATCATTTATATCCCTCATGAAAAAGACAAGAGCGTATCGAGGCGGAAGCTCCAACATCAGCAAAAAAAAGAAAGTTCAATTTCCAATCACAACCAATTTCATTCTATTGACAATCATCAGGAGACAAGACAACAGCATCAGTTTCAAATCAATAAAACAGTAGGCCTGCGTTTTCCCAATGTTCAAATTCTTGTTTTGAGGTCCATATGGAAAAAAATTCCGCAGTTTTTTCGCCTCCCGGCTTGAAAAAAATTGCAGAACTGTTGAAAAGTGTCCCAAAAGTCAGCATGTGAACAAATTGAGTGCGAAATTTTCATCGATACATCAAACTTGATCAGAAAAAAAAATGGGAGGCAGATAGTCACCGAATTATTATTGGGGGAGTGAGAGAGAGAAGAGGATGAAGAGGAAGAAGGAGAGGAGAGGGGAAGAGAAGAAGAGGGTGCAGAAGAGGAGGAGAGGGGGAGAGAGGAGGAGGGAGAGGAAGGGGGAGAGGAGGGGGGGAGAGGGGGAAGAACAGGAAGAAAGTAGGAAGAAGAGAAGGAAGAAGAGGAAGAAGAAGAGGAGCAAGAAGGGGAGGAGAGGAGAAGAATGAGAGACGAAGAAGAGAAGAAGGAGTCATAATAGAATGAATGAAGATGAGGAGAGGGTGAAATGGAACAGGGAAATTAAGACAGGAGGGGCAGAAAGGAAAATAAATGAAGGAATAAGGGAAGGAGACAAAGTAGAAAGACAGGAAAACAGAGAAGAAGAAGGAAGGATCAGAGAAGTGGGAAAAAAATCGACAAAATAGAGAGGGAAGTAAGAGATTGAGTTAAGAAAATTGAAATGAGGAAGAGAGGATATGAAGGACTTACAATAATAATTAGAAGAGGTGACGTGGAGAAGTGACGAAGACAGAGAATATGACGTACGGGAAGAGTAGAGACTAGAGAGGGGAAAGTGAAATCAGAAGAAAAAGGGAAGATAATGTTCAGGAGGAGAGCGGAGGTAGAAGAATGAGGATCCAAAGGTAATACAAAAAACATGTTGAAAATAGAAGTAAAAATAATGAAAGAGGTTGAAGAGAATTCTTCAAATAAGTTTAAAATTTCAAGGAGAATAGAAAAATGATCAGAAAAAATAGACTGATTGTAACGGAAAATTAAAAAAATTTAATGGCAGAGAAAAGAGAAATGGTATTGAAATTTTAGAGAGAAAAGACAAGAAAGAAACCAGAAAAAGGAGGAAGATTAAGTGAAAGCAGATTAAAAGAGAAAGGTTAGAAGACAATGGGACAAAGAAAGTGATAAAGTGAGGGGGAAATAGAATAGGAAGAAGACGCGGGAAGAAATGATGAGGAAGAAGAGGAAGAGAAAGAGAAAGAGGGGGTGGGAGGGAGAGGGAGAAAGAGAAAGGGGGTGAGAGGGAGAACGAAAAATAGGAAGAGTGACATCGTCCATTTCAACTTCATCTCCATAAGATCGCGATAAATTCCAAAAACAGAATTTCATTTCCCCTCTCCACTCTTTCCCAGGAGAGTGAAAAGTAGAGAGAGAGAGTGAAAGTAAAGGGTGTAGAAGGAGACAGAGCGATAGAAAAATGAAGTTGAAGAGAGACCGAGAATAGAAAAAGAGCAACAAGATGGATCAGAGCAATCTATTTTGAAAAATATCGGTCCAGAGTGATGAATCAATTTTGTCAAACCACTACCACGCACATATGCAAGATGTCGAGATTAAAAAAATCCAAAAAACAGGGCAGTTTCTGACATGTATATTCAGAGCCTGCAATTCTGACAAATGGTGGCAGGCTTGGTCCTTTGTCAATGTGTTAATTCTGCGTTTTTATCTTGATTTCGGCTGAAAACTGCAATAAAAATTTCCCTGTTTCAACAGTGGAAACGCCGAATCGATGACAGGAAATCGCTCATTTTACGACAATCGAACTCAGAATGCTCTGAAAGTACTGTCAGATCTACAGATTCGGATCGATCTAACCTTTTTTTATGAATTTAGTCTACGATGAATGTAGAAGCAATAGAAGGAACTGAGTAAATGAAAATAATACAATGACATAGTGGGTGACAAGTCAACAATGCAGAGATGAATTATTCATATCCAAATTACTTTATTAATGTAGATTACACTTCTTGGCACAGGTATAATGGTTGTAGATTACAATTAAATTTTAAATTAATAAATTTTATTGAGTCAAGAGCTTGTTGTTTACGGAAACAGAGCTTTGTCATAAATTTACGAATCAAATTATCAATGTTTTGAGAGTCGTTTCAGTTTTGAAGTCTTCACATTTTTAAGTTTGGAGTTTTATTACAACATATTTGAACATAGTAGGGATATAATTCGAGTTATAGACAGACAACAGTTTCAAAAGATGAAAAAACAATGAAATACAGTGTTTGGGTAACCTTGCTTCCAAACGTTGCGTGTAACATCCGCCATTTTGTGGTATCCGCCATTTTGTCCACCAAGCTTTCATCGTTCAGCCAATCAGAAACGAGTATTTTGTTCGTCCAATCACGGAGTGTCACCTCCCACTTTAGTTAGGCTCTCAGGCAACTCCCACACAAATTGTGCGTTCCTTGAATTACTAAGTACAAGTCTTGTTTGGAGAGACTGCCAGTCAATTTGGTCCTATAATTGAATGATTAATATTGTTATAAACAATATTATATTAATTTTGTTCTTCTACATAATATCATAATCAAAAAGAATAAATAAATAATTTTATATTAATAATATATGGTATTAGTCGAATAAATTAGCCTCATAAACAAATAGAATAGAATTCCTAAAGCAATAGAATATTAATTCTTCAATCTCTCGAATATTGTAGATGGAATCATATAATTCAATACAGTACTTGAAACAATACCTAGCAAGGCATATCGCGATGTATTTCCTATAGGAAATATAACCGGTGACGACCAAATAAGTATACCACGCTTCGCCACGGATTTACATGGATAACATTAACCGCAATACTCTACATTATTATGAATAATGATAACCTATGTACAAGAAAATTTAATCCCATCAATTTTCCAAGTAAGAAATTAATGCCTTTCCCAGAAACTAGCTGCTTTAAACTTTCAAAACTATCATGTACCTATCGTATGAGTAGAGCCTGGAAAAATTCTTTTGTTAGATTAAAGCTAGAATAAATAAATTGTAGCTGATGAATAAATGTAACTATAATAATAATATAGATAATGTATGTAATATAATAGATAGATAATAATATATATTTAATAATTATAGACTATCTGAGTGTATATCAGGTTATTTGTTGAGGTATGCTTCAATAGGTTGTTTCCATCCAAATTGAAACTGCTCGCGGAATGTGAATTAATTATAATCTATGTTTGACCCTTGACGTATCAATATATTGACAGGAATACAGCCTCCCTCATTCCCAGAATTCTGATATTCATTAGCCTGCCTATTTGATCTCCAATCAACCTGAGTGAACATGTTACTGTGTAGTGTTAGTTAGATAGGTGAATCGAATTCAATAGATTGATGAAACGCTGTGAACGTTATCATTGAGTAAAGGTGGGTTTTCTTTACTGCGACAAAGTGCCGCAGCGGAGCCCGACACAGCGTTGCCAGATGGAATTGATGAAAAATCCCAACTATTCATAGTCAATTCCACATCAATTCCATCTGGCAACGCTGTGTCGGGCTCCGCTGCGGCACTTTGTCGCAGTAACGAAAACCCACCTTTACATTGATGGGTTACAGTAATGGAACATCATTTATTTAGAAATATTCGAAATGTTTTTAATCGAACAATAAATATTTTTGAAGTATATTTTAGACATTATCAACAAAAAATATTACATGGAGTAAAAATATAAAAAAAATATTTAATCAAACCTCATAATTTATTATTATTTATTCATGAAATATGAAATTCCAGAGTAGCTCCATGATATTCAAATACATATTACATAATTAATACATATTTATTACATATTTCAATGAAATAGATCGAAAATCATTAGCAAGAAATTGTAAAAAAGTAGTAATCATATTTGATAAGTCTTCAGACTACAATCAGACTATTACATATGACATTTACATCATTTACACTACTACTAAAACTACTTTAAAACTGTATTAGCATAGTCTAACCATAGACTATGAATAATGAGGCTGTTCAGAGGCTTACCAAAGCCTAGATTGAGGCTGGAACCAAACTTTGCGACAGATGTATCATAGCAATAGGATACAACAATTCTATTTACGATGATAATATACACGTGCTGCTGGGACGTGTCTTTCAAAGACACCAAGTAACTTAAAAAGAAGTAAGAAGGATCACAATCACATCCTGTCTCCTTTTCCTCTCCTTCTTCCTCTTCTTTTTCTTCTCGTTCTTGTTCTTGTACTTTTTCTTCTACTACTACTCCTTCTTGTTACACTTTTTCTTCTTCTCCTTCTTCTTCTCATTCTTCTACTGTTTCTTCTTCTTCATCTTCTCCTTCTTCTTCTTCTTCTTCTTCTTCTTCTTCTTCTTCTTCTTCTTCTCTTCTTCTTCTTCTTCTTCTTCTTCTTCTTCTTCTTCTTCTTCTTCTTCTTCTTCTTCTTCTTCATCTTCTTCTTTTCTCATGGTCTTCTTCTTCTCCATCTTCTTTTCCTTTCTCTTATTTTCTTCTTCTTCTTTTTCTCTTTCTTCTTCTCCCTCTATTTATCCCTTTCGCATCCTTCAGTAAACATCCTGACGGGTGTGAAGCAGCTGTTAAGAGCATCAACCTCTGGACCAAAAGGTTTATCTCTTCTTCCAATTGTTATCATCATCCCCACTTTCCTCTTCCACTCCCCCTCCTCCTCCTCCTTCTCCCCCACAAATTAAAAAATCGCATTGTTTGCTAATCTCCTTTGTTTTCCTTATACAGTATAGGTAAAAAAGCTACTAATAAAAAGAGGAAAGAGAAGAAGAATAAGAAGAAGAAGAAGAAGAAGAAGAAGAAGAAGAAGGAGAAGAAGAAGTGAGGAGAAGAACAAGAAGCAGCAGAGATGTAGGAGACGAAGAATGAAAGAGCTGTAAAAAGCAGATGAGGATGAAAAAGGAAGTAATTGAAGAATCTATGACAACATTGAAAAAGAATGAACAGCACAGTAATAGACGATAATAGATAGTAATGATGAGATGTAGATTAAGACTTGAAGGAATAAGAAGGAGAAGAAGATGAGAAGCAGAAGAGGGAGATGCGTAAGAAAGCAAAGAAGGATGATGAGGAGTGGAATGAGAGAAAGGATGAAAAGAAGAAGAAGAAGAAGAAGAAGAAGAAGAAGAAGAAGAAGAAGAAGAAGAGAAGAAGAAGAAGAAGAAGAAGAAGAAGAAGAAGAAGAAGAAGAAGAAGAAGAAGAAGAAGAAGAAGAAGAAGAAGAAGAAGAAGAAGAAGAAGAAGAGGGAGATGTGGGCGATAAAGAAAAAGAAGAAGGAGAAGATAAAGAAAAAGAAGAAGATAAAGAAGATAAAGAGAAAGAAGAAGGAGAAGATAAAGAAAAAGAAGAAGAAGGAGAAGATAAATAAAAAGAAGATTGTGCGTTGATAGTTCTTGCAGCTGCGTGTGCTTGAGCGCGGGCGTTAATGGTGTAAATGGTTCTACTAATTAATGCCAGCCACCACCCTGTCCTCAGTAATGAGAGTCCTCTTCTTCCTTCGTCCTGCTTCCTGTGCCAAACAGGAAGAAAGCCACGACACCCTTGCCTCTTCCTTCCTTCCTTTAGATGAATAAGAAGGCAAAGTAAGATTGTTCAATTGAATAACTGTGAATTCACTTTGCTGAGAACAATTTATTCCGGGAGAGTCGCGTCTCATCAACGAGTGTTTAGCACTGAAATTCGACAATCCTATTCACTAGATGACAAGTTCTTTGGAAATTAATTTATTATTTGGAAATTCAACTGGATTTCTGTACAGAATGTACTCTGAGAGAGCTTCTATTATATTCATACACCCACATACATTCCTTATTCTAATATTCTGATTTATAGTATTACCATAGAATAACTAAATAGATTATTATCACTCTATTCTATATTAGATGATCTAATTCTCTTGTAGATGAATAATAAAATTCTCCAAGATTATCTCATTCTCTATTATCCAAATAGAGAATTATTGATTATTTATTTATCTATGGTATATCTCATGTAGTTGCTGGTAGACAATACTTTACAACTTCATTGAAAATGTATCTGATGTTTAAATGATTAATAAACTGTACTACCAATATTATTCTGGCATGGAATATATTGGAAAATAATAAATCCATGAAGTTTAGTAGAAAATGTTTGAAGTTGAACAGTTCCTCTTGCCTAATCCTCGATAGAAGACGATTTATATGCAAGTATTAAAATTAATTTTTATTTTCAATACCAGTAACGTAATTAAAATAGAATGATTACAATTTTTTCTACTTTTGTTTGATTTAATTTTTATATTCTATTTTTATTTTAAACTTAATAACAAAATTCAAGGAATTCATGGACCGATAATTTAGTACTGTACAGTGTACATTCCTTTGTTAATTACTGATTTTCTGGAGTTTAATTCTTAGGAATTATATTATGTATTGAAACATTGCATTTAAAAAATCAAACTTATTCTCCTTTTTTTAGAATTCTATTTTATAATATAATTTGAATTCAAATATAGACTACTATTATCTATTATATTATTGACCTTCATACTGATATTCATATGCTGTACATTCTGAGTGAAAATCTATCGTATTATATCAAAAAAATAAATTCTGAAGAATAAATCAAGAAAGAATAAATTCAGAATTCAAAAAATACTGAAATTGATAAAGGTTTTTTCACTTTCGATTTTTCTATTGATAAATGTTTCAGGTTTTAATTAAGTTGAAATGTTAGAGAATTTAGGAGTATACTATTCGAAGAAAGACCAGAATACGCTGGAAGCTAGTCTAAATTGGTAACAAGTCACAAAGCAACTGGAAAAACAAAATAACTTTGATGCAGACACTAGACTACCCACGTCGCGATACTCAATTAATTTGAAATTTTCTATTTTTATAGAAATATAAGCTATCATAACACGTGAAGCACTACGAACTTCAGAGAGGAACGATAATAATTGAGATGCTTACGCAGGAGACGGAAAAACACCTACTAAAAATAATGATGATGATGATGATATTGTTGATTCTCTGCTCTCTTGATCTCCAGAGGGATGAAGGGGAAGGAGAAGAAGCACAAAATGAGGTTGAAAAAGAAGGAAAAGAATAAGAAAAAGAAACGGACTGAGGAAGACGAAGGAGAAAAAAGCGGAAAGCAATAAAGAGAAATAGATGTTGAGAAGTACAGTAGTTGATTATTAGATAGTTGAGAAATATAACTTGTTAGAAAAATCGTGAAAACAATAAAACTCTTCTGATTTTCATCAGTTATGTAATCTTTGCATTTCCTCTCATTATTTTTTATCGTCTCGCGAAAGAAAATAGGATATCAATCTAATTGAAGGTATATTCATTTAATTTGGTAGATAGCGAATAACTTTCATTCAACATTTTTATGGTAACTGGTGATGCTCTGTTGATTTATTTATTTTAAATATTATGTTTTTTTTAGATGCTATAGTATTTTACATGCAAGGATGTATGTAAGACAATGTAGGACAATTTTCCCAGAAAAATCTCCGGAAAAGCACCAGTTACCTTTTTCCAGCGATAATTATTGTAATACGTGTCCGTTATTCTTCCAGTTTTCCATGGGCGTCGCGACACTCTCCACACTTTTATTTACGTATGCAAATTCAATTTCTTCGCTTGCGAATGCCATCTGGATTCTCAAAAATAACCATCCAATCCTTGTCCTCACTCTTTCTCACTCTCACTCGCTCTCTCTCTCACTCTCTCCTTACCTGAAAAATAAATCGATTCATTCATTCTCTCTCTCTCTTCCATATTGTGTAGACGCCAAAGATGAGAGAAAAAGAGAGAGGACGATGAGAAGAACGTGGCTACCTTCACCCCGGGATAAAAAATGCAAATGCTGAGACAAACACCTGGACAGTAGCTGCTTGAAAATTCAACCAAATTCGTTTTTCGAACGTATTTTTCAAAATTGGGCCTGCATTTTGAATGATGGTACCCTGCTTGCTGCATATTTCTCTTCTCATGCATGACTCAATTCCCTAGCACAGGTATTCCTCCTTCCATTAACTGATTAATCAATGTTCAATCATCATCATCATCAGCATCATCAGCATCATCATCCTCAGCATCAGCATCATATCGTGTCCAAGCAAAACTCTTTTTTTCATTAATGTTTAATAAAGGAGGGAGAATTTTCAAGTTTTCAGTTGAATTTTTGTTGAACAATTTATTCAACTTTCAATTAGAAGGTTAAGTTTTAGGCTAGGCGTACACCGGTTAGTCAAGACAAGACTAGATTAGTCACGTTTAGTCACAGTACTTCACATAGGTGCCTGTAAAGCAACACACACCGATCAGTTATTTTATCAGTGTGTGCTGTTTCATAAGCAACAATGTGAATTGCTGTCACTAAACGTGACCAATCTTGTCTTGTCTTGACTAACCGGTGTACGCCTAGCCTTTACAACACTAGACTGAGAACACTGGTCATGATAATACAAACTACAGAGAGTGTATACTATTCACTCTCTGTAATACAAACCATGTATATAATATTGATCATGCATGTGTATTGTACTAGTCAGCTGATCAATTTAAGATTATTGTATCCTATTGATCGTTTGTTAAACTATTATTGATTATTATTTTGCTTGTTATTGATTATTCGTTCAACTTATTCAATAAAGAATAAGGTTATTGTACTGATTGAAGGTTATTCTATTGTTTGGAACTCGTTGAATTTGTGCTCAAAATTATGTATAATTCATATAATTCTATTGCACAACATTATTGAAAGTCATTTTTTCAACAAGATTTCCTGGGTTTCATTTTTATAAATTTGAACGACACAAAATACTAGAAACCCCCAACCGCGCGTCCCGGATTGACAACCGTGTAATTTATAACGTCTGTACTGAAAAAAATGCACAAAAACTTTCACATACATCCCTATGTAAAAGTGCAACGCCAAAATATGAATTCCCATTTATCATGAGAGCATCAGCAACTTTATTTGGCAGATAGCCCCAGACGCAATATAGCACTCAATACATCACTTTAGAAAAAGTAATGCACAGTCGATACGTCAATTTCTATCTGCATTTGTTACATTTCATCACACTGTTACTGTATATTATTGTATGTGGTCAAATTTAGTCGTGTATAGCAGGATTCTTTTAACTTGTCAGAAAACAGCTGATTCAACGTTAGTAAACGAGCGTACATCAATCAGCTGTTTTCTGACAATTTATAAGAATCCTGATATAGTTTACCTCTCTATTTCAGCTTTCCCTTCTATTGTATAAACTCCATTATGAAACACTTTTTAGTAGAAAACTTTTAAAACACTGGTAATCGTCAGTCAAGGTGCCTTAGCAAAATGAACGCACTATACTCCATAGAAACAGGACTGAAGATACATAAATAATAGAAGATACAGAACTGATTGTACGAAAGTCGATTAGATTTAACTGCGATAAGATGACGTCATTTGAACTCGCTACTGAACTCCGTCAAGTTACGTCATTTTACAGTGATGATTAGGTTTAATTGGCTTCCATGCAATCGGCCGACAGTTTTATAATACACATGATAATAAAATGATGATTATCTTCTGCAGCATTAATATTTTTTCAAGTGTTTCGTTTTTGGAGTGAAAAGTTGTTACTTTGAAAGATATGGAACATAATCTAGATTTTGGACTGTTTTCTAAATTTGAAGAGGAACGGTTTAGGGCTTAAGCCTGTTGAAATTTTCATATAGTATTATGTTTACATTAACTTATTGACTTATTATCCAATAATTACTGAATAAATTAAATAAATAAATTGTTTCTAAATCGAGAAAATTATTATCCTGCTTCAAATTTCAATCTGAAATTACATTCAAAAATTTATTCCCAATTAATTCTCGATTCTCACAAAATGAAGTTGTTCTTGATTATTGTTATTTGAATTCTTGTCCATCTTTTGCTTCAAATTCTTGAAGTTTCTCAACATTTCTTTTCAACCAAATAATTATTCCACTTCGACTTTCCAGTTTGAAATCCATAGTAATCGGGTCACGATGTTGTACATCATTATTATATTATTGTCAATTTTTTTTCTTTCAAATTCACAGTTGAATTTCTCTACTAATTTGGGGGTATTTATTACACCCCAGGGCGAGTACCGAGCGAGTACCGTTCCCATCCATCAACGCAACCCCAAAATGGTTTTTGGTTTGAAAGGGGTGGACAAACCCGAAAATAGCGGTCCCGCTTCCAGGGCGTGGAAGACCCTAAAGGGGGCTCAGTCATTGGATGGATTATTTCGATAACCGCATTTCTACATGTGGAACCGCACTGCACAGTGCAACGTGGACAGGAGAATAGAGAGCTTTTGAATTTGTGCAACCACCGATGAATGGTCTGATCACTCTATGTGTCTCTGGTCTATGCGAACGACTCTCTCATTTGTGGGCATACACAATCAATATGGCCGTCAATTATAGAGGTTTAATGTGGAGATGGGCCAATACAATCAATAAAGGTGTAATATGGAGATCCTATGATAAACAAATATATTATAAAGATATATAAAGATCATAGATGAAGAACAAATATATTTGATGTACAATAAACCGATACAACGTAGTATACCGATATTGTAGTGTACAGATTAACAGAAAAAAAGGACAGTACTTTCAAGAATTTCTCAAGTAGTAAACATAGTAGCTATTTTCTGCAATTGAGAGAAACGTCTCAACATTTGGATTACTTTCATAAAATTAGAATAGGCTATTGTAATGAATAATAATAAACATAATGAATAATTTCAAATCATCAATAATGAATTTATTACAATAAAAAATGTATGGATAATTGATTGAAACTTGAAATTTGTTAGCAAAAAAATCTGCCCCGGATGGGACTCGAACCAGCAACTCGGAATTGAATCTGGCTTCAAAGACGAGATCGTAGCCTTTACCAACTGCGCCATATAGGCATTGGGACGTGAGGCTGAAATTTTAGTAGTTCAATGTCATTATAGGCCTACTTCTCTGTAACATGTATTTGAAATGTAGTACCTATTTTTTGCTTGTAACTTTTTTTAAATTCAACCCTCAATATTCAAAATCAATAGGCTTCTTACTTCATCTATGAAGATATTATATTCCAAATCTCAAAAGTGTACGATCTTCCGTTCGTTAGTTATCGACAGTATCAGCTGTCATCAATGATGTTGGTGACTCAAAAAACGGATAGGGCGACTCCACTAACCTTAATAATTGCTCCTACCATCAGAATTACTATCTGAACTCTGCTTCTAAAATTGCTTCTTAATTAGTGTGATATCTTAAATTGAAAGGAAAACACATCAATTTTGTCACTTACCAATATACCATAATTCAATAACCATACTATTTTGTTTCAATGCTTGTTAGCCTACATTCTACATGAGAAAAATATAAAATTACTACCCTGGTTGAAAGAAGATTGTTACTATATTTTATGCAATTCATGATTAATTCTTGATTGGATAATGATAACGAAGGCGATACGAGTGTAAACTGAAACCAAGAATGGTTTCAACCTTACTACAACGTAATAAATTATACAATCACTTTCTTTCATTCTCCTCTTTCTGTGCGTGTATTTCCGTATTTTAACTGAATTACTGTGTGACTTGTTCGCTGGCATGCAAGCTAACTGCGTTTACACTTTACACGCTACAGAAAAAAAGAGAAAACCCAGCAATTATTCAGCTGTTGAATGAAATATGATTGTTCCGTCCCTACTGTGTTACGTTCAGTGTTGCCTATATTGTGTTGCATTCAATAATTTACAATACTCATGTCCGTTTGTGGAAGAATTACTGTTTTGTTGTTCAAAGAACTAATGGAATTGCGTTGAATTAAGATTGATTCAAATTAATTTGAAGAGTGTTTTTATAAATATTTTAGAGCACCAGAAAAGCCCAGGACAGTCGTCATGTAGTTTAATATTTTGCTACTTGTTCGAATAAACGCTACTTTTTCGTGATGGAAATGTGTAAACTGGAGATTATTGTTGCTTAAAATACTAGTACCTCGATAATTGACCATCGCTTTTGAATTTCTGTCATTGAATGTTAAAGCTTGTTGAATTAATATTAGCACTATTTTCATTGGCCTACTTGAAAAAAAATGAGATTTAAAAGGTAGGACAACCATAAATCACACAATTTTAAACAGAAAAAAATCATTTCCGAAATGTTATTATATTGAAAATACAACTCCATTCATAATAATTATTGTGATATTTGGATGAGTATAATATACATTTAAAGCGGTTTGCTTCATTATTATAATAATGAAAAATATTATAAATATCATAGAAATATATATAATATAAAAAATATTCTTTGGTACTATTGTAAAACTAAATAATTTAGTAACTCTGCGCAACTTCCTATTACCATAGAGGCAAACTAACTTTTATTTATTGTCTTATCTTACGCTGAACAGATTCACTGATACAGTCATACCAATGAATACAGACCTCTTCAAAGGTCTGTCTGTATTCATTGGTCATACTAACTCCTGTCTGATCACAACAAACCCTATCTCGATAATAATTATTCAAAGCTGTGTACAGGAATTGGTCGATTTGTCGTCAGCCTTCGACCAATGGGAGCGCGGGGAGTTGCGAGGAAGCGGGAGATTTGAATTTTTAACGTTTGACGACAGTATTCGGTCCTCTGCGATTATGGGAAGAGAGAGACAGAGTTAGAAAGGGTGACAGCGTGTGTGAGAGAGAGAGAGTGAGTGAGCTTGTGAAGCGCACCGGAACTAATAAAATATTTGTGATCAAAATCGCTCAGTCATGCGGAAATTGTGGCGGTATTGCTTGTGGTATTCGATGCAACCTGCAGACATTCTAACTTTGTCATCGCTTTTTGTACAGTTTTTCATATTCTTGCTTCTCTTGTAGCCTATCTCTATCTTTATTCCAACATTTTCCCTTCCATTTCCACATAATATATACGTCCCAGCATTGTCATATTTTTGCACAGATTCTTGCTTCACTTCACACGCTTTTCGAATTTTTACATTTTCCGCAGACTCTAGTTTCTCTCTGAACACTTCATAGGCCTACTGACGGTGTGAAAATCAAATTGAATCTAACTGCCGTAAGTTGAGCTGAATAGCGATCTCATTGCAATGATTTCTGTTAGATTACGTCATTTTACGGAGCCCGATGCAATGAAGAGTTCTCACTGAATGCACGAAAATCGAATAAAATCCAACCGCCGTGAGTTGAGCTGAATAGCGATCTCATTGCAATGATTTCCTTAAAATGATGCTTTTTAACAGCGGTTAAATTCAATTGGATTCTCGTGCCACTGACCGTCAGTATTAATGTCAAATTCTCATTTTTTTCTTGTACAGTATTCTTGTTTCTCTACCACCTCTATTTTCAATTCCAGCATTTTCTCCCTACACTTAAATTAAAGTAAATTCCATTTACTTCCAGTCTTAAACGTTCTCGTTATGTATGTTTATGTATAATTTTCCTTCTGTATCCCTCTACAGGAGGTTTCACTATTCCTCAGATACATTTTCTATTCATTCCTTGAATACGTGAGCCTCTAAACTTTCATGTCATTTTTCGATAAATCTAAAAAGTAGGTAGTTGAAATGAGAAGGAAGGGAAGATTGGAAGGATGAATGAAAGAATAGGGACAGAATAGAAGAATAGAATATATTTATTGCTTTCATACAAAAGGAAGGAAAGAGAAAAGACGTCTGGGATGAACAGGGTAGAAAAAGAGGCAAATACATGGAGTAGACGGCAAAAGAGAAGAGGAGAGCAAAATGTATGAGAAGTAGGAAGAAGGAGAAGAAGAAAAAGACGTAGAAGGAGGAGAAAGAAGAAGAAGAGGAGGAATGAGAAGAAGAAGAAGAATAAGAATGAGAATGAGAAGAAGAAGAAGAAGAAGAATGAGGAAGAGGAAGAGGAAGAGAAAGAGGAAGAAGAGGAAGAAGAGCGAGAATAGGGAGAGGAATAGGAGATGATGGAAGGAGAAGAAGAAGAAGAGAAGAGAGGAAGAGGAAGAAGAAGAAGAAGAAGAAGAAGAAGAAGAAGAACAGGAGGAGGAGGAAGAGGAGGAGGAGGAGGAGGAGGAAGGAAGAAGAAGAAGAAGAAGAAGAAGAAGAAGAAGAAGAAGAAGAAGAATGAGGAAGAATAACGGAGAAGTAGAAGTAGGAGGAGGAGAAAGAGGAAGAAGAAGAAAAATAAGAAGAGAAAAGATAAAAAGAATGAATGAGATTAAGCAGGAAAGAAGTGTGTGGTGATGCTGTTATGTTAGCATCCATCCATTAGCAATTAGTGGTAGGCTAGGCAGGAAAGTACTGGTCGACCATGAACCAGCCTACCATGTGGTTAGCATCAAGCTGAAAGAACTGCTTATGTGTCCCTAACCCCACTTATTACTTACTTACCAGAATACTATGTCATACTACTTAACCATCCACCTCTTTCAAGAGTATACTCGAAGTAGCCTCATGGTCTGGTGATAATAGATAACTAATGTATGGGGAGAAAACCATTACTGCTAGCCACTATTAGCACAGATACAGAAATATGAAACATCTACTTTGTCTGTTCTACAGGGTGTCCCAAAAAATAGTGACTGCAGTACTACCACGGTATTCTACAAGTAAAAAACAAAACAGGCATGGCAAAATGCTGATCTCTCCTTAGTTCACCTGTAATCCGCCATTTTGTGTTTTTTTAAATTTTTCATCATATCTCGTTAAAAAAACAAGATTTTCTCATGTAATTTGGTAGGGGTATAATAAATTAAAGGTGTGGTTTACAAAATACATAATTATATCAATAAATTTCAATATCTGTTTTTTCCAAATTGGCTACCGACTAAAATTTTCAATTCGATTTCAAGTGAATGAATAGTGAATGTACAGGTTTCTTTCAATCATTATCAATATAAGGCCAGTAAGCATATATCTTTGTTTGGACTAAGTCTAGCAAATCAAAGACTCGATTATTCAATCTCGAAAAATCTTCCAACTCTAAAATAGTTTCACGTTTTGAGAGTATCCTTTCTCACAATTTTTGTTGAATCAATGCTTGAAACACATTAGAAGGCATCCGATTTTATTATTATGCTACAGAAGCGTTAGAGACTGGTTTTGACTGCTGGGAAGTACGTATATAGTCATAAAATCAAGTAACATGTTATGAGATGGCCGATTGATTTTACACATGAGCTCCAGAGGACGAGAAGGAAGGAGAGGAAGAAAGAGAGGAAGATGGAGAGGAAGATGGAGAAGAAGAAGAAGAATGGGAGGAGAAGGAGGAGGAGGAGGAGAAGGAAGAAAAATGAGAAGGTAGCCAAAGAACATTTCTAAGGCGGTCGAGATCATAATTCTTGACATTTTCACACTTTCGGCTTTGGGTTTTACGACCTGCCTGTGTTGGTATGAGTCACTAGAGAAGAACTAGTGGAGAACAACTCAGTGGGATACTTTTTTCAAGATATGAGAATGAAAAAAAAGGAAAAAGAGAGGTTGGAGGAGAAGGAGAAGGACGGAGGAGGAGGAGATGAAGGAGAAGAAGGAGGAGGAACAGGAGGGAGAAGAAGAAGGAGGAGGAGGAGGAGGAGGAAGAAAGAGGAAGAGGGAGGAGGGGAGGGAGGAGAAGGAGTAGGGGAAAAGGAATTGGAGAGAAGGTGAAGAAAGAAAGAGGAATGAGAATGGAGAAGAAGAAAAATTTGATCCGCCCCACTAACAAAAACATCAGAATGCAGAAGCATAGATTAACCCTTGGAAGAATTAACCCCGAATATGGAAGAAGTATCTCTCTATCTCTGGTAGAAAACATAGGATCAGAGAAAGAAGTAGGAACAGAAGGAAGAAGAAGAGGAGAGAAGAAGAAGAAGAAGGAGGAGAAGGGAGGAGAAGAAGAAGAAGAAGAAGAAGAAGAAGAAGAAGAAGAAGAAGAAGAAGAAGAAGAAGAGGAAATAGGCAGAAGAAAAGAAAATGAACGGATAGAATACGGAAACTAGAAGTTGAAGTGAGATGTAAAGAAAGCGAGGGGACCAATATCGAAATGAAGAAAGTAGGTTCAGAGGAAAAATAGGGAGAAAAGGAGTAGATGAAGACGAACGGAGAAGATAGTTGAGAAGATGGAGAGAAAAATAGCTTGGAGAAGAAAAAGAGCGAAAATAACAAGGTACAACTTGAGAATAAGTTAATAATGGAGAAAAAGGAAAAAGCTTATCTTAAAGTAGCAGGAAGAAAACAGAAGAACAGCAGGGACGAATAAGAAGAAAAAGAAGAAGATAGAGGAGCAAAAAGTAGAGTTAGAAAAAGGAGAAGGAATGGAGTAGAAGAAAAAGAAGTAAACCAGGAAAATGATTATGGAGCCTACAGAAGACAGACAAAAATTATCGTCCAAAAGTTACTTGACTAGAGCCGATGAAAGATTGTCTACACAGTACATGAACTGAAATTATTTTGTTCATGTGTGTGTGTGTACACAAACAAAGCTTGTTTGTAGGTTCCTAAGTGTGTGTGTGTGTGAGAGAGCTTTACTAATAATTTTTATTACCCTGCCCGACTGAAATGAAAATCTGAAACTCTCATCGTTCTTCATACTTTAAAAGCCTATGCTGGGTGGAACAGATTCCAGTGTTCGTATTTTTAGGCTTGGAGAACTCGTATAAACTTGGAAAAAGGCAAGGTTGTACTTTATGTAAATGTGGATGTTGTTTTCAGGCTAGACAAATGGGTGGATTTGAAAAGCCTGTTCGTATTGCTGGAAAAGGGGAGACATGAGATCATGGAATTGGGATCAAAATGGAAATGGAAATGGAAAGAGGAGTAGACCTAAATGGAAGTATGGAGAAGAAGTTGGTAAACAAATGGTAGATGTGGAGAGGGTGTGAAGAGGTAAGAAGATAAATCGATGAGAAGTAAGGATACAGATGTAAAATACAAAATGGTAAACATTGGACTGGGACTAGGAAAAACAGAAATACAACTCGAAGATATTTTCAGATTTTTATTCTGCCTTAGTAATTTTTCATCCTATTTGTAAGGATGAAAGTAGCAAATTCTATTTTCTCTTATATTATATTCTATTATTATTCTTGTTGAAATTGAGAAAAATAACATGACTTCAATTTGTGATTGATTATTTAGGATGATGTTAAAGACCTATTGTATGAGATGTATGCTGATTGAAAATTATATTAAAAATTGATGTGATTAATCCTCATATTTGTAGCAAGTTTGGAAAATATCATCTGCTCAATGAATTTGATTGATACGTCATTGTTTTACATTGTTACTGCAATATCACATTACATTGTACTGAATCTTCCATAAAAATTCTTCGAGCTTCGAATTCTAATCTCATAAACGTTTTTGGGAATGAATTATATAATGTGAATCAAGTATTTCAGAATAACCTTCAACAACGATTGTATGTAAGGAGAAGAAAGAAAGGAAGGAGAAGAAAAAGGAGAAGAGGGAGGAGAAGGAGGAGGAGAAGAAGAAGGAGAAGAAGGAAGAAGAAGGAGAAGAAGAAGGAGAAGGAGAAGAAGAAGAAGAAGAAGAAGTAGTAGAAGAAGAAAAAGAAGAAGAAGTAGGGGAGAAGAAAGGGAAGAAGAAAAGGATATATTTAAAAAATTGATTCACTTGTTACATTGTAGTACATTTTCCATAACAATTATTCATCAATTCAGGATCCATCACACAATTTTCATTCAATTGTTAGAGACTACAATACTCCTACATGAGCATAACAAGCCACAAACTAAGTCGATTAACTCATAGTTTACGATCCTATTACTCGAGTTACAAGCAATTTCATACAATTTCAGACCACAAGCTAATACGACTTCCCAGCTTCCCAGGCAAGCCTCTTATCAAACCGAAGACTATTACACAAGATGACAAAAATCTTTCAACCGTGTTAAATTGCAATCACAGTTACTGGGTACTTTTATTACAGCAAATAAGCTCACCAACATTACCAGTTTACCACACTATTATCTTGTTTTATTGTTTACAACGGGCTTCATGTTTCGCTCTCCTGTTTACAGATGGTTTAATGTTTCACACTTCATGAGATTTCAATTTTGTTTCAGAATCACTATTAATATAATACAGTTCTCTGGGTTGTTTTAGATTTT
The DNA here is from genome assembly GCA_017141395.1 of Laodelphax striatellus. NCBI lineage: Eukaryota > Metazoa > Arthropoda > Insecta > Hemiptera > Delphacidae > Laodelphax > Laodelphax striatellus. Next base: position 33,298,553 of record CM029536.1, read on the forward strand.
TGTGGAAACACTTTTGGGCAAATGATTGTTGTTCCTTCTCACATTGTATTGAATATTGTCAATAAAGTATGAATTAATGATGAATGAATGATGAATGATGAATGAATTATGAATGAATTATGAATGAATGAATAAGGCTAGGCGTACACCGGTTAGTCAAGACAAGACAAGACGAGATTAGACAAATTATTCACACAGTTGCTTATGAAGCAGCACACACCGATGACTAATCGGTGTGTGTTGCTTCATAAGCAACTATGTGAAGTACTGTGACTAAACGTGACTAATCTCGTGTATGCCTAGCCCAAGTGTTTTATTTCAAAAAATGAAATGCTAATAATAGTTCACAGAATATACGTACTAGATACAGTAATGATAATAATTAATGTAATATTATTGAGTATAATGAGTAATCAGTATTATTGCTTGTTGAATGAATTAGGGTAGGCGTACACCGGTTAGTAAAGACAAGATAAGACGAGATCAGTCATGTTTAGTCACAGAACTTCACATAGTTGCTTATGAAGCAATACACACCGATTAGTCATTGCATCGGTGTGTGCTGCTTCATAAGCAGCCATGTGAATTACAACTGTGAATAAACGTGACTAATCTCGTCTTGTCTTGTCTTGTCTTGACTAACCGGTGTACGCCTAGCCTTACATCATAACAGATTTTTATTACGTTTAAAGTGAATATACATAACGATGCAGCCATTTTAAAAATCATCGTAATTTGTAGAGTGTATGAATTTTTATACAGTTTGAGCATTGTGGAATCTTGTAATGAGTTGTAGCCTAATGACAATAATCAATTATCAATCTAGTTGCCTTAGCACAATGAACCAGCTTAACCTCGAAGATACACTAGTAGAAACCACTCACTTAGTGAGTGGAAAGACTTTACTACTTGACATTTTTATCTCACTGGAAGAAAGATTTTCTCTTTTTCTCCCTCAAAACTCACAATGAATCTCAAAAAGGGAGTAATAAAAACTGTGATCGATAGTAAAGCACAGGTAGCAGAGACAAAAAAGAAACGAAAAGTGGAATGGGGAAAATCTGTATGGATGAGAACAATGCTAGAAAGGGAAAACTAAGAAGGAAAGAAGATTGGAGAAACGATATGGATGCAGCAAGCAAACGACGCTTACAATAAAAATGAAAATAACTGTTACAAGTAACGGGTTTCCGGTGAAAGTATCCAGTTTCGTTTCAAAATTGCTGAAATAACTGCTACTGCACCCTACTCCAAGGACAGGGCTGTGATTTGAAAGGTGATCTGATGTTTTCATTGCTTTTCAATTCCTGTGCGCACATTCAATGCTTCATCGTTACTTCTAGAGTAAGTTTTTAAAGTACTCGTACTTTTTTCCATCTTCTTCTTCTTCTTCTTCTTCTTCTTTTCCTTATTCTTTTGAAACTTCTTCTTCTCCTACTTTTTCTCCATTTTCTTCTCCTTCGACTGGTGAACAGTTGTGTTTTTATGAAGGCTGAAATGGCTCAATAAAATCCGGCGCGCCTGCGATTCAAATACGAACATTAAACTTGGTTAACCGCGAAAGTTCATAATTCATTTTGCTATTGCCAATAAGCAATGAAATTCAAAGCAAACTATGAAATCTTTGCGTAATGAATTTTATGAATCAATCAGACCATTCAAAAAACTCACATTAAAGTTCCCTACCACCGCTATTGAATTGTCATCTAAAGCGAAACACGTTCAATGTAAATAATTTCAAGGTGGTTTTACACTATAAAATTCTCCATCACATCTAATCAAACAAAACAATCTTGAACTGAACAGCAGATTTGTAAGGCAACCTTACACTGGACATGCACTGTAATAACGCAGCAGAACGTGATATGCATGTGTAGTGAATGGGTAGCTTACAAGAAAGTTATACAATAATTCAAAGTGTAGCTGATGGAATTTTATTGAAAAAATGTATCATATTTAAATGCCTGACAGCACGATTATTTAAGCTCTCATTCCTGTCTCTAGTAGTATCGTTAAAAAAGTTGGATAGAAAATTTCACATTTCTAGTATTAATCTTATGAATGTCAATCGTGTTGATCCACTAAAAAATATGAATGGAACCAGAACCAATAATTTTATTCCTTTCTATTTGTTCGGATAGAATTGTCTATAATGGAACAAAACAAAATATGTAATGGTTGATTCAACTTTTATTTGAAGAGGAAACTGATGAATATTTTGTTGCGTTGATGTTGATGATTATAATGATGATTTTATGATATCAATAATGATGATACCAGTAATAATGCAAAAGATAACAGCCAATATTTCACAAGTGCAACGACTGCGTTGTACAACGGATCACAGCAACGCACCGAATTTTAACGCTTCAACCTCATGAAAAATTGACATCCAAACGCAAGGTCGAACAAAATACAGGATCAAAGGAGATATTCGTATGGCATGTCAAGTGGAAGAGCTGCATCGCTGTCAGTGATTTTTTGTGGTGGGATTTTTTGTTGGGAAAAAAATTGAGGGATGGAATCGATGAGCATGCGCCCTGCGCCCTTTTACACATGAATAAATTCAAGTTTCTGGTTTTGACGTGAAAATTCACATATTTGAAAATCCTTACTACAAGAATTTTGTAGTTATACTGGGTGATGGGAGAGTGAATTTCAAGGATGGAAATAGACCTAGAGGGAGTTTTCTTCATTGAGAAAGGCTGTCAGTTTTATCGATTCTTGCAACTTTTTGGTTTGATTGTAAATGTTTATTACGTGAGTCTTTATCACACTAAATAAATTATGGTATATCGGAGAATTTTAATACATTATTAATATTTCGAATTTTACCCAACTATTAACCAATTATTAGAGGCAGTATTGATGCATAGAAAAATAATACGTGAAACATGAATGCGGATGAAATGAGGTAAATAATAAGACGAGTGATTAAAGACTGTAAAATAAAGAGACCATGTAACATCAATTGCATTACATGAACTGAAGCAATAAATAGCCTGGGTCAAAGTCCACTACTAGAGGACAAAATTGGTGTTTTTCTCGATTATAACTGTACTTTTTGAAGAAATTCTAGCAATTCTCGGTTATAACGTCAAATATTCGTGTGTTTCTACTCCTGTAACGGTAGTTTGTGACGTAAGCAATACAAATAGGCGAACATCCCGGGTCAAAGTCCACTACTGGAGGACGAAATAGGTGTTTTTCTTGATTATAACGGTACTTTTTAAAGAAACCCGCGCAAATCTCGGTTATAACGTCAATTATTTGGGAGAATTCCTTCTGTAACGGTAGTTTGTGACATAGGCAAAACGAATACGCGAGAATCACGGGTCAAAGTCCACTACTAGAAGACAAAATAGGTGTTTTTCTCGATTATAACGGTACTTTTTAAAGAAATTCGCGCAAATCTCGGTTATAACGTCGAATATTCGTGTGTTTCTACTCCTGTAACGGTAGTTTGTGCCGTAAGCAATACAAATAGGTGAACATCCCGGGTCAAAGTCCACTACTAGAGGACAAAATTGGTGTTTTTCTCAATTATAACGGTACTTTTTAAAGGAATTCGCGCAATTCGCGGTTATAAAGTCGAATATTCGGGAGCATTCCTTCTGGAATGGTATTTTGTGACGTAAGCAATACGAATAGGCGAACATCCCGGGTCAAAGTCCACTACTAAAGGACAAAATTGGTGTTTTTCTCAATTATAACGGTACTTTTTGAAGAAATCTGCGCGTTTCTCGGTTATGACGTCAAATATTCATGAATTTCTCTTCCTGTAACGGTAGTTTGTGACGTGAGCAACACGAATACGCGAGAATCCAGGGTCAAAGTCCACTACTAGAAGACAAAATAGGTGTTTTTCTTGGTTATAACGGTACTTTTTAAAGAAATTCGCGCAAATCTCGGTTATAACGTCGAATATTCGTGTGTTTCTACTCCTGTAACGGTAGTTTGTGCCGTAAGCAATACAAATAGGTGAACATCCCGGGTCAAAGTCCACTACTAGAGGACAAAATTGGTGTTTTTCTCAATTATAACGGTACTTTTTAAAGGAATTCGCGCAATTCGCGGTTATAAAGTCGAATATTCGGGAGCATTCCTTCTGAAATGGTATTTTGTGACGTAAGCAATACAAATAGGCGAACATCCTGGGTCAAAGTCCACTACTAGAGGACAAAATTGGTGTTTTTCTCAATTATAACGGTACTTTTTGAAGAAATCTGCGCGTTTCTCGGTTATAACGTCGAATATTCGTGTGTTTCTACTCCTGTAACGGTAGTTTGTGACGTAAGCAATACAAATAGGCGAACATCCCGGGTCAAAGTCCACTACTAGAGGACAAAATTGGTGTTTTTCTCAATTATAACGGTACTTTTTGAAGAAATCTGCGCGTTTCTCGGTTATGACGTCAAATATTCATGAATTTCTCTTCCTGTAACGGTAGTTTGTGACGTGAGCAACACGAATACGCGAGAATCCAGGGTCAAAGTCCACTACTAGAAGACAAAATATGTGTTTTTCTTGGTTATAACGGTACTTTTTAAAGAAATTCGCGCAAATCTCGGTTATAACGTCGAATATTCGGGAGCATTCCTTCTGAAATGGTATTTTGTGACGTAAGCAAAACGAATACGCGAGAAACCCGGGTCAAAGTCCACTATTAGAGGAAAAAATTGGTGTTTTTCTCGATTATAACGGTACTTTCCAATGAAATTCTCGCGATTCTCGGTTATAACGTCGAATATTCGTGTGTTTCTACTCCTGTAACGGTAGTTTGTGACGTAAGCAACACGAATACGCGAGAATCCCGGGTCAAAGTCCACTCCTAGAAGATAAAATAGGTGTTTTACACGATTATAACGGTACTTTTTAAAGGAATTTGCACAAATCTCGGTTATAACGTCGAATATTCTGGAGCACTCCGTCTGTAACGGTAGTTTGTGACGTATGCAACATGAGTACCCGAGAATCCCGGGTCAAAGTCCACTACTATAAGACAAAATTGGTGTTTTTCTCGATTATAACGGTACGTTTTAAAGAAATTCGCGCAATTCTCGGATACAACGTCAAATATTCAGAAGCATTCCTTCTGTAATGGTAGTTTGTGACGTAAGCAATACAAATAGGTATTACAACAGTATTTTTCATTCAAATTCTCACGATTCTCTGTTATAAAGTCGAATATTTGTGTGTTACTACTCTTGTAACTGTAGTTTGTGACGTAAGCAACACTATACTCTCTTTCAAATTTTTCGCTTCCAATTTCCCAAATTCAACCCTCCAAATCTTTCTCCATTCTTCCAGTGTCTCGCCCCCAATTTCACAAATTCAATCCACAACTACACTAACACCACAATAACAGCCCCACAGCCATTTCGGCACAAACAGTGTACAGATTAATGCCGGCGGAAACTTTAACACTCGGTAATACGAGATAAAACCTCGCTGCAAGGAATTTGAACGCCTGGCAATATTAGCTTGGCCCAAGTGCTAATGCAAGGGATATACTGGCTGAGTTAGTTCGGGTTCGGTGGGGCTCGAACATAAATATTCATGGATATTTGTGCAGTCAGACCCAGATTCTAATGTTGGTTCCATTCTATTCGCAGCCAGAACCGACTTTCAAATCACTTGTTATTCATTGGTTGAGAATAGGCGCTACTGATTTCGTAAATGGGGAAGAAGTGTTTTGAATCTTCAGAATAATATTGTGTTATCATCTCTCGTGTTATGATTTGTTTGTAGTTCGATTCTGTATTTTGAACCTTTAAATAAAAATATTTACGATTCATTTTGTAAAATAGATGATTGAATATTGACTGAGATTAAGCCCAATTACAAGTATGTAATTGTAAAATGGCAAATAAAAAAAATAAATGTGTATGTGTTAGTAGTACGAGTATGTGTGTATCACCAGAGATACAGTGCGATTAATTTAATTTGGCGCTTGGCGATCAGTAAACAGCTAATATGTTACGCAGCTTTGACACAAGACTTAACCTATAAATGCTGAATCTCGCAGATTATTGCAAAGACTTCAAAAAGGTAGTTTAGTGCTTGATATCTGTTCTTTCTTCCTCAGCTACTGTGATGAGTTGTAGAAGAAATCATTTGAAAAATTTAAATTAATAATGAGAACCAGAATCATTTAATTTGGCGCTTGGCATTAGATAGAGAGATATTATTTCTTTGCCATCTTACTCTAAATTAAATGAATCTGATTATACCTGTTTATTCGTTCATCGGAGGACACAATATCGAATAATCATAATTTTTGTTTTGTATGATTTATGTGAACATTGATATTATGTGTTACAGGAACTAAGGTACTGAGCAAGCCCAATTTCTATTTAAAATCGAAAAAGGTTCCAATCTAATGACAACTCACTTGCTTTTCTATCCGAGATGTAGTCAATTGACAGATCTCTAAAATTAAAGTTGCCTCAACACTCACCTGAAATAAAGAAAGAATGAAAACAATTATTACATTCTAATTATGAGCAATTTACAAGCAAATAATCATGGAAAATTATGAAATTAGCAAGATTATTAACATATTGAGTAATTTCTCACATACCATACCATATTCAAGTATTGATACCAGAATATTGTATTTCACCTGATGCGTATTTTACTAACTCATTTACTAACTTATTATTGTAACTCATTCACGTCTGAACGACATTCTATCGATGAAGAAATTTCATCAATAAATATAGGACTTTTTGTGCTCTCAAGATGGAATAAGCTCTGAAGCCCAGTTTCTTCAAAATTTTAATGGACCAATAAACTAATGGATGACTAAAGTAGTGTGAACAGTTTATTGGGCCAATAATTGAACAGTTTACTGATCACCGGAAGACTAGTGCCCGGTTGCAGAGTCCACACATAAACCCAATCCTAGTGAATCCTACTAAATCCTACTAGAATCCTACATAGCTGAAAGAGCCATAAGCCATAACTCAAAATCGCTTACAGTCTTAAAAACTGTCGTAATTTAAAAACTGTTGGTAGTAGCACATTCGTTTACCAGACCTCTTTTAGCACACAATTAGTAGCACACAAAGGTGGGTTTTCGATACTGCGACCGAGTGCATTGATGAATCACTATATGGTTGGGATTCTTCATCAGTGCATCATCTGATAATAATTAACTGTTAACGTTAATATTACTGGAGATTATCCATTGGTTATTCGATGGGTCTATGCTATCACGGCTATGCTATCACTACGCTATCCTAGCGTAAGAAATTGATTAGTTATGGTAGTTATTAATCTCATTTTTTTGGATTCAATAGGAATTTGAAATTATACATTTGGGTATGATACCCTCTTTATCACAAAGATGAAGAACTCAATAACCCAATTAGCATTTTCCCTTTACTCATCATTTCCCTTTTTTATCCCTTTTTCTGAAACACGCATCAACTCACGAAATTGTCTAATCAAACGCCAATTTGGTCTGCAGGCCTAAAAAGAGGGATCACTACAAAAGGATTTGAAGGAAAGGGATTTTTTCTGCTCCAAATATTGAGCTTTATTGACGTAAAAAAGGGCAAAACAATATAACTGGCTCAGCCATCCCCGACAGGATTTCTCCGAGATGATCTCTCTTTATTCCTTCAATTTCTGGCCCAAAAGGGTGCCTAAGCCTTCCACCCTTATTTTGACCGTTCTCAAGATATTAATTCCTTTGATCTTCACCTTTGTATGGATGCCCTGGACGGGTTATTGGGGTGGAAGAGTGATGGGGGGACCAGAGTACCCCATCTCTGTACTCTTTTGTGATTCTTTTCTTTTCCCCTTTAATTTTTGATCCTAGACTTTGTTCTTCTTTTTCTCTCACATTTTTCATTATACCACTCTGCTTTCTCTATTTATCAAAACTAAAAAATGACCACTGTGTGAATAAAACACAGACTTAGCACTCCCTAGAATAACTAAATAACTCCATAGACTAACTATAGTTGGTCTATGATAATACGTGAAAGTTGTTTCAGTGTGGATAATATATTTGTTATTAATTTCTGCCAGAGTAATTTTAACTTTGTTTTCAATTTGTGGACTATCAATGGGTGAACTGCTTTTCCATACACTCATCCCCATACTAAAAACTACTATTCCGTTTCTCTCTCTCTCACTCTCATTGCCATCTCTTCTCTTTCACCCTCTGTTCGTATAATTAAATGAGGACGAGCGGAAGAGAGCCGGCTGTGTAAACGCATTTGAGTGCCAGCAATTCTCAAGAGTATAAGATGCCTGTGCCAATTCATCGCGAATTTCTACCAATTTATCGTGAAATTCGTTCAATTCATCGTGAATTCCGCTCGTTCTGCTCGTGTTTACGCTCCCTCCTTCCTTATTATTCTTCTTCTTCCCCTTCTTGTTTTTTCTTTTTCTCCTTCTCCTTCTTATTCTTCTTGTTCTTTTTCTTCGTCTTCTTCTTCTTGTTCGTCTTCAACTTTTTCTACTACATCAACTTATTCTTCTTCTTTTCTTCTTCTCCTTGTTCTTGTTCTACTTCTTTTCTTACTCCTCTTCTTCTTCCTCCTCTTCTTCTTCTTCTTCTTCTTCTTTTCTTCCCGTTGTCTTCTTCCTTCCTTCGTCTTCTACTAACTCTTCTACTCTTTGATTATTGTCGTTACAATAATACTGAGTATTTATTGTTTCGTCCATCTATTTTCTTCCCTTCTCTTCTACTTCTTCTTCTTCCTCTCCCTCCTCTTCTTCCTGTTCCTCATTTTCACCCTTCTCCTCTTTATTCTCCTCCTGCTTCCACTCCTCCTCCTCCTCCTCCTTCTCCTGGACATTTTCTTTCTGTTTGACCACTTTATCCTCTTTCATCTCCTCATCCTCTTTCAACTCCCCATTCTCTTTTACCCCTCCATCTCTTCCAAGTCCTCCCTCACTGATCAATCTCTATCATCATTCTACAATCTCCTTTCTCTCGTAGAATTCAAGAATTCATTATTCGGATTCTCCATTTTTCATTTCATTCTCCTCCTTCTTCCTCGTCCTCCTCCTCCTTCTTCTTCTTCCCTCCTTCTCCTCTCCCTTCACAAAGTATTTGATGTTCTGCTTATAGGAATACTTCTTCTCCACTGTGTTCTTTATCACTGTATTTTTAAGGTTTGATTTCTCCATTTTTCCCCCTTTGCTTCTTCTCTTTCCTCTCCATCACCATCTCCTCCTCCTCCTCCTCCTGAACCTCCCTTTCCTCTTTTCCTCCTTCTCATTCTCCCCCGTTCTCTCCTTGAAGTACTGTTTTTATTGTTCCCCTTCTCCTCCATCACAGTGTTTATTAATCAATCGGCAAAACGTTTAAATCGTTTGCTTTCGAATAAATCAGAACTCGGCATAATGAAGTGTACGAAAATTTCCGAAATGATCTCTATTTCGTGGAATCGAATCAAGGATGTGGTAGCTGCCGTTTTACCCGCTTGTATTTCGTTGCCGACCCCTCGTCCTGGATAATGAACGAGTTCTCCGAAATTAAATTGAAAATCTGAATAATATTTCCAACAGCTCACAGTCGTGTTGCAGCCCTAATAGAAGGGACTGATTGGGAATAACTGAACTCTACAGAATAACAGCGGCTGTTGATTCTGGATTTGAAATGTGAATAAAATTCGAGAGAAATAATTCCAAGCAGTGGTTTATTGCTGAGATAATGAATTATTGTTATTTGATTAATCGTGAAAGTTTGAATAGCATGATTTTGTATCCGGAATATCAAGATAATAAATAAAGAACACTGTACTAATCAACGCTGAAGGCTGTTTGTTTAATACAGTACTGATGCCATGTATTCAGTACTATTGACATAGTCAATAGTACTGACAAATATTGTCTAACAAATTACATCGACTAGCAATTATCATCGACTTATATTGCTATTTTGGATTTGAAAACCGTATATTCAAGGTTACAAAACAATTCTACAGATCTTTCTGAACAATTTGGTACCATTTTCATTATTATCGGTTGGAATATAGCGTCGGAAGGAGTAAACCTGTTTTGACCCCCCTTCACCCGCGCACGCAAAAATCTTCTCGCTCCTGTGAATTCAGTCAATTGTAATATGAAGGAATCTTGAAAAATCAGAGCAAATTATAACAATAATTAACAAGTGATTATAAAGCACTGGCTATATCAATAACAGAAGGCTTAATGTACAGGAGATGAATTGGAATAGACTTACAAATAAGACAAAGATACAACAATAAGTAAGAAGTAAGTAAATAAAGAAGTAAAATTGTAGCTTTTCGATTTCTTCTCGTTTGACCTTGTATGTTTTTCATCTTTTACTTTTTCTATATCACTTTATTGCATTTTCGAAAACATCAGAATTATTCAAAGTTTGACGGAGCACCCAATAATATTCCAATCCAAATTTGAATTCAAATAATCCAATTGATCAACTAATTTATGTAGCATCATTAATAAATGATGGTAACCAATCAAAAGCCTTTCACAGCCCACACTACACAGCAGGAACTCCATTTATCTCTAGTCAAACAAATAATACCACGCCCACTCAATTATTGAATACAGGCTGAATAGATAGGGGAATTAATTTACTGGATTTAAATCTGGAACCACTTCCCGGAATATTGGGAAGCACACAAACGTCCGTTCTACTTGCACTGAAAGGGATCCGAGAACCAATAATAATTTTCCTGGTTGATTAATTTAGAAGGTAATACCATAGACTAACCATATAAAACCATAACCATGTTTACCTGTGGTAATACATCAACCAACCAAATATTGAATGGATTATCTCTGTTGATATAGATTTCAATGTAGACTCCATCTAAATATTGTTATCAGCGACCATATGACTCGGATGTAACAGAAAATAATTATTATCGCAAATAATAATTACGAGGAAAAGAGAATATGGAAATAAATATCAATTTAATGGATTATCACTAGATGAGAAACCGAATGTGAGTAGGATATTTGATTCTGACCATTATTTTTTTTGAATATGTTTCTTTACTGTATCATTGTTACATCGATGATTTGTGAAATCACGGAAAATGAAGAGGTTTTCTATACAGTATTACTATGTTTTTTTATCAGTAGTGTAATATGTTAAAACCCAAATACAGTATAAATAAATGTATGCCTCCGCATGAATCCAGGAGTTCATTGCATCTGGTTGATTAGAAAATTAATTAAAAAACTTTATCCTACAAATTCGATATTAATTAATATATGTTTTTCCTGTTACTTTAATTATTGAAAACAATTTCAACACAAGTATGAGGTTGATTAGAGCTGTTCTATATTACCAAAAAGCTATATTATTTTAGATCCATCATTTACTTATTATTACTCATTTTATTATTATTATTACTTATCTATTTATAACTTATAATGAAACAATAACTATAACATAAAATATAGAATAAAGTGGTGTGAATAAATAATAATAAATAATTATATGAATAATATTAAATAGATAATTATATAATATAATATTTATTAATTATTTATTTACTTATTATTTTACTTGTACTTTATCATATCACTCTTGTATTTATTTTTTGTTTTATTGCTTTGAGTAAATAAAACCGAATCATATCGGTACAAATGTTAATGTATCCCTAGATACATCGAGGAATCACGTAATACTTATGTATACTAATAATAGACAAACGAGAGGTAGCTTTGTGGATTTAAGAATTCGATTTATGTTGAAGCCTATGTAGATTGTTATTTTCAGTTGTTGGTTCGGTTTTAATATGACAATCGAGATTTGAAATACTGATTGAACATAGCAGAATCGTCATCGAAACTTTTCAATTACAAGTTTATTGACCATTTTTAGTACAATTCCATTCGAACACACAAAAAATTCAAAACATTGGATGCAATATAATTTTTCACTTCCTCAGTTTCTTAATTTCAAGATACATACATAATCGTGATAATAATTATCGTTCATTGTTAATGAACCCATTGTTTTATACATTACTCTCGTATTGTTCGAGTGTCATTGAACCGAGAGGCAATTAGCTGTTGTGGAATGGAAGCAGCTGTAGAGTATGACAACTTGTATCATGAAATATTGTATAGTGCGATTCACGTCAAGAAGTCAGCATTGCTTAGATGGGAGTTTGCTATCCTTGTTCAGCACAAGGCAGTTGCTGATGTCTCTATTCGCACTGTGCATAGTTGCCGCACTGTGCATTGTTGTCCCACACAGTCCCAACAAACACGTTTGGTGCTAGCAGTTCTCTCTCTCTCTCTCAATGAAACTTGGCATCAATGCTCCTCATATAAACAATGCTGACTTCTTGACGTGATCGGACTACCTTTAATTATATAAGTTCTGCAACAAATCATGAGAGCTTGTAATAAGAACGTTGGCTCTCAAGATATAAATGGCATCAAAAATCAGCATTGAAACTCCAAATCGTACTAAGCAATTGCATAACACTTCCTTCAAACTTCTGCCAAAATTCCGTCTAAATCCGTCTAGCACTGTTGCGGGGCGATGGAAAAATTGAAAATTATATCAGCGACTTATTTCAAATTCCACATGTGATAAAAAATATAGTTGGAAATTTTGCAGCTTGTACTATTTAACAACATTCAATCTTATCTATAATATTTTATTTGATATTTACCTACATACAATATATCTATTGAAACAAAATTTCTCTGGAACACAGAATATAGATACAATGTAATGAAAAACAGTGGTAAAGTCGTGCTGAAGCACAATAATATTTACTGTGTTGTATTCTTTGAAATCTGTGTAATAATATTTATGTACAGCTGCCAATAAATTAAATAAATAAATTTTTCCAAAGCACCTGACAATAAATACTTCGTTACAATGCTTTGACTCACCAAATAAAGGTTTATTTCTGCTGGTATAAAATAACGTCGAAAAATACATTTGATTTGATTGGTTTTTAAATTGTCTATGAACGAAATTCCATTCACCATGAAATTCTACAGTAGACAAATTCTATATTAAAGCAGTAGACATGTTTATTGACATGATGAAATATGTAGAATGTTTGATCTGAATGATTCAAACGGTTGTACTGTATTTCAACGATCTTGAGTAGCGGCAAGGTCAAACGGCAAGGTCGAGTTCCTAACGGCGAATAGGAGTGAGGCAGGTCATTTCTGAAGGCCACATTACTTCTCTTTACACTATGCTTTGCTCTTTGCTCTCTCTACACTATGCTTATTCTTTGCCTTCTCTCTTATTCTTCTCTCATGCCTTTTTCATGTACTTTCTCTATGCTTTTTCTCTTTAACTTCTTTCTTATGCCTTATTGACAAAGCGCTATACGTCTAGTTTCATTGTTAATACTGTACTGTATTCTCAAATTTTAGGTATGGAATCGCTAATTCATTCTTACAGCATGAATGGTATTGGAAGTAACCATTAACATTAGACTGATTAGAGAATTATGGTACAGTATTACGAATGACATTATTTCCTTCGAATAATTTCATTAATATAATAAGTTCATTCGTTGTTGCACCTTCAAATTCATCAATAATTGCTGAAATAATTCACACGATTGACCGCAAGGAGAAAGATGGAAGGTTACATTCATTTATTATATGTATATGTATTTATATACGTGTATTATATGTATTTATTCATATGTATATGGGACCTGAATAGTACAATAAATTGAAGTCTGTGGAAATTAATTGAAAGCAAAATATTATAGAGAAAGAAATAAAAAAGTAAGAGAGTGAAAGGAATGGTGAAAGAGATAATGATAGAAAATGTGGAAGGAAGGATGGGAAAAAAGTAGGAAGAAAAGGTGAAAGGGACGATGAGAGGGAATGTGATAAGAAAGGTAGAGAATGTTGAAAGGGAATAAAAAAGGACGATAGGAAAGGAAATTTAGGGAAGAAAGGAAGGCGGAAATGATGATGGAAGGAAGAGTGAAAGGGAAGATGACAGGTTAGATAAGAGGTAGCAGAAAGATGAGGTGAAAGGAAACGTAGAAAGAGATTGAAAAGGAGAGGACAGAAAATTGAAAGAGAAAAGGAAGGAAGGTTGAAGGAAAAGGTGGAAAGAAAATGAATTGAATTGAATGACTGCCTTTATTTTTAACCTGGGAGGGCGAAGTTAGGGCGCAGTCGGCCCTCTCTTACACTTAACCCTCGAAGTGAATGTAAAGGAAGATGCAGAGAACTATTTCAAACCAGCGTAAAAGCAAATGAGAAGGTTGAGTTTAAAGCAGAACAAGCAACCTTTTTGTTTATCAGTCAGCAGAGAAAGCAGCACTGAGAGTTGCCAATGGTGTTTTTGGAAAACTTGACTTTCAGCATGCCCTAACTCTCTCACCATCAGTCACTTTTACTTGTCTGCTCCCCTGATTTGCAACCCTTCATTCCCTCCCCCCTCCCCACCACCAGTGGGTATCCCACTTGTTTATATACTTTGTAGTCAGCAATAGAGAGCCACAGTCACCTCAGAGAGGACTCACTTTCAAAACCTAGCTGCTCTGCACAAAACAAATCAGAATACCTTTGCAGAGAGAAAGAGGAGGAGGAGGAGGTTAAGGCGAAGGTAGAGGAGGAGAAGACGGAGAAGTGGAGGACGAGAAGGAGGAAGAGCAGGAGGCGAAGGAGGTAGAGGAGGAGGAGAAGGAGAGGAGGAAATCAGGACTAGGCAAGAAGTAGGAGGAGGAGAACGAGGGAAAGGAGGACTAGGCGAGGAAGGAGGAAAAGGAAGAATCTACCTAGTAAGTACACTTCTCCGGATCTGTCCTTTAAGACCCCCCTCCTCCCCACCCAATCCTTGCCTTTGTGTATTCGTTAGAAGCCCGCACATTTCAGAGCACCGAATGTTCCACATACACGCTTTGTACCCCAAAATGGTGGATGAGTTCTCTTTTAGGATGATTGTGTGTGCTCTCTATTTTACATCTTCCACTTGCCTTTTTTCTTCTTCTTATCCTTCTTCTTTATTTTTTTTCTTCTTCCCCTTCTCTTTCTTCTTCTTCTTATTGTTGTCTAATTATTGCTTTTTTGTGTCTCAAGAAAAATATTCGAAACATTTTCTAGAGGATGTTATCCACATTATCATCCCACAATCGTTTTCATTACCCACATCGTTGGGCTTGTGCGTGGGTGATGAGGAAGTAGAGTAATGAATTCAACGGAACCGACGGCTTAACGTGCCCTCCGAAACACGGCAGTGGTACAAGGACTTGAACTTTTAAAAACTAATCCAATATCAAACAAAATTGCCACAATTTGAATATTGTAGGATATAGTTTTCCTGAATTGAAAATATGCTTAATTGTATTGTGTCCCAACAAGATAGGATAGAAGTAAGATGGATCTTCCTATACTCTCTGGTCCCAATACGCTGATTGCAAAATTAATTGAAGGCTCCAGAATGAAAACCAGATATCAACCAAAAAGTAAATTTTACATGAGAGCAAGAAAACGTATTCTTGATGATCCACTTATTTTCAATGAAAAGTAATTACATACATTAATCTAGTGGCAAAGACCAGTCTTTCACAGTACATTATTGTTGAGAAAAATTTCTAGTTTCTGAGAAAAAGTT
Organism: Laodelphax striatellus; assembly: GCA_017141395.1. Taxonomy (NCBI): domain Eukaryota; kingdom Metazoa; phylum Arthropoda; class Insecta; order Hemiptera; family Delphacidae; genus Laodelphax; species Laodelphax striatellus. The sequence continues at coordinate 33,314,130 of CM029536.1, forward strand.
GAAAAATGGGTTTGGATATACCTGGTTTTCAATCTCAATGGCCTTTTTTCAAGATTTTAATGAATTTAAAGATAGTTGATGATATTTTTTGTTACTAATTCATAAAAACAAAAAGATTTATCCATTTTTTTCTTGCTTTATTACTGAAATTCAGGGGTTAGAAAAATTTTGAAATTGGAGATATCTTGTTTTCATTGTCAACCACTCATGGAAAGAAAAGTGGACAACTTTCATACAAAAAATTCACTCGATCATCTGGTCCACTGTCAACTTCATCTCCAGAAGTCATTTCATTTTCTTCTTCGTTGCCTGGTTTTAGTCCATTATAATATTGTTTGTAGCACTGGGGCACATATTTTTCTACTAGTTTGAGAACATCTGATGGTGGAAATATCAGATTGTCATTCTCAACCACTAACTGTCGTGAAACAACCAGATATGAGCCAAAGACATCAGAGCACTCTAGTGAGCAAGAGAAGCACTAAACTTATCTGGTTTTCATTCTAAGCGATTCTAATTTTTTTCGTGATTCTGAAACAGTTAAAACCCCACTTTCAGCCTAAGTGGTCAATATCTGGTTTTCATTCTGGAGCCTTCAATTACAACATAATTGGCCATAAATAATTATTGTCGATGCATGTAATCATAGCCCCCTCCAAACTACTGTAGTTTAGAGGGGGCTATGATGTAATACTATATCACAACTTGAATCTGTTACCCCACATGAGGCAATTGTGCTGAGGCTGACTCAATAGTATATCTATTGTGTCCTGGTTGACATATATTTATTAAAGAGGTTACTCGACTCAGATCATAAATTAATCTCAATAATAAGCCAAGTTTAATATTTAGTTTCAACTGATGATTGAGTACGAAACCCAACAAACAATCCATTAATGATAAATTCAAGATCACAAATACCCTAGAGGATTCCAACAACCCTTACTTTGTCTTTAGATCTCTATGACTATTTGATAACTATTAGATATCTATGAACTAGGACTAACACTATAAAATAAACTTTTTATCGGAAATAGCAGTTGACCAGGATCAAATTGAAGACAAGTTGGATCAAAGTTACATTAGCCTACAGTGTGTAGTGAGGCCTTGGCGAGTATATATGAAGGTCTTTCTTTTATTACTCCGGACAAATAAGCCTAATTTAGGCTGCGTTTCAGGCTAATTATTGTTAACGGTTGTCCCAACTCCAATGAAGACTAGATGCTTGAGAAGGAGTAATTAAAACACAGTTAAAAAACTGTTCTAATTCTTGGCTTAATAGTTAATATCATCAGATAGGAAGTAATTCATTATTTTCCAGAATTCAAGGTCATGAGGGATGATACAAACAACAAACTATTGTTGTTTGAACATTTTTCGAATCCATAATAATCGGTCCATTTCAAAAACGATATAATGGTACTTTCTGGGAATATAATACAGTAATAAAATATTATCATTAGCGTATGGTTTTTATCGGTGACATGTTTCAGAATATTCACTAATTTTGAAAAAAGTTGTTCTTGATATTAAAAAAGTCTAAAATAATGGATAATTAATTTTGTTTCTTTTTCAATGATTATTTACAAATACAAATGAGTTAATATCAAGAAACAAATGGAGCTTGCTTACAATGTCTGAAAAAGATATCCTATTATAGTTGGGTAAAAAGATAATTTTCTGATATGAAGTGTTGAGATGAAGTGAAGAAGGAAATAACAAATTCAGGTGAAAAATAATATTCTATTACTGACGTTTTTTGATATCGTATCGTTCCAGTCTTTTCTTAATTTAATTACACATGAATTGAAATGTACATAAGAAGAGACATCATTCTGTATTTTGAATAATAATTCTGGTGGCGCAAAAAAATGGATGGATTTGAGTAGGATAGTATCAGTGGACTAGAGCTGTCTGTGACCGCAGAGCGACACCATTTTGTAGGTTAAAGTATCAAGTTTTAGTATCAATGGCGCAATCGACCTTGCAAAATCGCGTATTTGCTGTAGAACAATATTTCCAATAGAATGAATCTGCAATCGTCGTTCAACGGTGCTTCAGCAGAAAGTTTCAAGTTGAGCTTATTGGCATAAGATTCTTCTTCACTTGAAATTCAAGTTCACTATCGTGAATATCGTTACATTGAAGATATGAATACTGCAATACATGAATGAATTGCTGCTGTATCAAAAGTTAAGGACCAATTTGAGGCTTTTAATGAGCATTAACGCATCAAGGGCGAAATCTTTCCTATGTAATTTCTGAAATATACTCAAGTGTTTTGGAGTTTTTCATACAAATTCTCAAATTGGGCTATTTACTTAGTATTTTGGTGTTGGGAAGATAAATGTATGATTCAAATAAACTTTCTTATAACACTTTGAAAAACATACGTTCTTTATGCGCCACCCTGTATTACTCAAAATATTGTGGAAGTCATCCGAATATTATATTATAATATTTTTAGAATATTTTTGGAATAACTACTATAGCACACGAAATCAATAACCCCGAAATATGTTTGATGCTGGTGCCAAGGTGTTGTCACACAACAGCATAGCATTCTATTTTTGTGTTCGACAGTGTAGAATAATGATGTTGATTATTTTTGGGGTCAGAGTACATCCCAAAAACAAAGCGTGCTGTCAAAGAAGAGGGCGATGTGGGGAAAAAAAAGAAGTTGAAGAAGAAGGAGGAGAAAAAGAAGAAGAAAATGAAGAAGAAAGAAGTGAAAATTCTTTCCCCATCGTTTGGTGCCTTAATTGTCGCGACCAAGGGTGCCTACACATCCAACTAAATTTAGACCATTGTAGTAGTTTACAGTAATAGTTTCAAGACAAACAAAACTACTGTTCTCTCCTCCTCCTCCTCCTCCTCCTTCTTCTACTCCTTCGTCCTCTTCTTCTTCTTCTACTACTTCGTCGTCTTCTTCTTCTTCTTCTCTTTTTCTTCTTCTTCTTCTTCTTCTTCTTCTTCTTCTTCTTCTTCTTCTTCTTCTTCTTCTTCTTCTTCTTCTATTCCCTATTCTTCTGCTCCTCCTCCTCACTACTTTTATCTTCTTCTTATGCTTCTTCCTCTTCTTCTGCTTCTTCTTATTCTGCTTCTTATTCTTCTTCCTCCTCTTCACTACTTTTCAAACGGGTGCCAACTATTTTCCCCTCTCACCACACTTCCCCAACAGTCATCCAATCCCACTACTCTTGTTCTTTTACACGCATCTTCTCTGTTTTATTTCCATCGTAATTTTTTTCCTCTTCTCCTTCTTGCACGCATCATGCGTTATTTTTGTTACTTCTTCCATTTTATTTACCGGTTCTTTTTTTCTCCCTTCTCTCCAACAGGAACATAAAAGACACGCACTGTGTTGTTTTTTATTATTTTAAATTTAAGTCGTGTTGTTGGCTTTAATACAGAAACGCGGCTGAAGTGGGAGAGAATTTCTGGACAATCTTGTAATAAGAAGAAGAATGAAGGTGTGAAGGAGTGAAGGGATTAAGTGAAAGAAGAAGGAAGAAGAAGGAGGAGAAGAAGAAGAAGAAGAAGGAGGAGGAGGAAGAAGAAGAAGAGAAGATAGCGAAGGAGACGGAAAAATAGAAGAATAAGAAGAAGAAGGAAAAGAAGAAGAAGAATAAGAAGACATAGAATATCAGAGAATTGAATGTCTACTTTGACGAATATCTCAACATTATACTCCAGTTACAAGAAAGATACCGTAATAAAGATTTAAAAGCCAAAAATAATCAAAAAGTCAAATAATAGGACGTAATAAAGATATTAAAGCCAATTATAATTAAAAAGGCAAATAATAGAGACGTAATAAAGATATTACAGCCAAAAATAATTAAAAAGTCAAATAAGAAAACTGTAATAAAGATATGACAGCCAAAAATAATTGAAAAGTCAAATATAGTAAAACCGTAATAAAGATATTACAGCCAAAAATGATTAAAAAGTCAAATAATAAAACCTTAATGAAGATACAGGCGAAAATATTAAAAAAGTCGAATAATAAAATACAGATGAATAATGAAAAGAGAGACGTGATGAAAGAGAGAAGGTGATGGAAAGTTTAAAAGAGAAACAAGTTGTGTCTGTATCAGAGAGTAGAGTAGTCTATAGAAAAAGCATTCGACTTCTATTCTTTCTGGTCTATAGAGGCCTACACAGCTACTTGATACTGTCGCGTAGTTTTAAAAGTTCGTGTACTAAGGGTGTCGTGACTAAGGGTGATTATTTCTTGTAATTTACAACACAAAAGGTATCGAAAATTCTTGGAATGTTGTCAATAATGATTATTTTTGAGCGTTGTCTACAGGTTGGAATTGTTATAAACTTGCAAAAGGGCGAACTCAAAAGGTAGAGAATGTCTGAAAAACGGCGCAGTAAACTTTACTATGAAAATTAATTCAAGAAAGTTACTGTTATGCTGTATTGTGACAGAAACAACTTCAAGTCCCCCTCTGAAGTTCCTAGTAGTGCCTGTTCATAATTCAGCACTACAAATCGAAAGTAATGTCTTATGCCAGGTTTTTCAGTCGCTCAATAGACAGTTTATGGATCCAATAGCACTATTGAATTAATAACCATGTGTTTTCAAATGCAAAAAAAAGTTATTGGTTCAATAAGTTTATTGAACGACTGAAAAACCGAGCATAAGAGTGTACACTTTTTTGAAAATCAAGAGTATAGCAGAATCCAATTCAACTTGTCAGAAATCAGCTGTTTCAAAGATCAATATCACAATACTTAACCTACAAATGCTGAATCTCGCAGATTATTGAAAAGGTCTTTTAAAAAGTTATTCTTTGAAAGGTCTTCTTTGAAAAGGTCTTTTAAAGACTTAAAAGGTTCTTTAGACTTTCAAGCCTTTTGATTATTGTGTCGAAATCACTGTTTAATTATTACTGGATCAGCTGATTTATGACAAGTTAATTGGCTCCTGCTATACACTATTCAATTTATTATCAAATATTTCATCCAATAAGAGCCTTGAGTCTAACAGCTGATTAGTAGGTACCAATATAATGGACTGCTGTAACCATCATGTCAGCTGATCGATAAAAGTGTATTCTTTTGGATGGATTTTGATGGAAATTTAGATTGTGTATTAATACTGCGATTCATTTAATTTGATGCTTGGCGATCAGTAAACAGCTGATGTTACGCAGACTTGACAAAATAATCCAGATACTTTTCAAAGTATTAAAGTCCTTTAAAGCTTTAAAGTACGGTATATGAAATACCTTTTTAAAGTCTCTGCAATAACCTGCGAGATTCAGCATTTGTAGGTTTTAAGTATTGTGTCAAAGCTGCGTAACATCAGCTGTTCACTGATCGCTAAGCGTCAAATGAAATGAACCGCAGAATAAATGCGGTGAATACACAGGTGGTCAATATTTCTTTCCAAATCTGATATTATCAGCGACCACATAGTAGAATTCTACTATGTGGTCGCTGGATATTATACAATTAAAGCATTGCATATTCTACTTGATTGGCGAAAAGAATAGTACCGAGTAAATTGGGGTAACTAAAGCCACTTTCAAAATTCAAACTTCTGCCCAAGTCAGACCCTTTAATTTATAGGTTAAATAAATATTGCAAAACTTGGGTCTGTGGTTATACATTAAAAATATATATTCATAAATTGGCAGAAATATATATCTTTTGAATAAAAAAATAAAAAGATGGTGGCTTTAGTTTCCCCTGAAAAAGGGGTAACAAAAGCCATCCATTTAAAATCAATGTTTGGCTTTAGTTAGAGAGTGCTGGGGTAACTAAAGTCATAAATCAAGCATATGTAACTATAAAGAACTACTATTGACAAGAGTAAAGCTTTATTTTTTATGGTTGTTGTGTATATCCATACTTCGTGTACTGCAGAGATAATTAGAATAACAGATAACTTCGCGCTATACAGTACTTACACTATTTTGAGTCGCAGATCAACAATGGTGTTCATCCTCGGCGCGACTGTCAGTCGTAGCCCAAAGCGCCGAGGATGAACACCATTGTTCGAAACGCGTCCGCGTCTCAAAATAGTGTAAGTACTGTATAGCACGAAGTTATCTGTTATTCTATTTATTTTTTAAGAAAAAAAATATTATTGAAAATAGGTCTATTACGTATAATGGCCTCTGTTTAATAAGTGGCTTTAATTAAGGTCTGTTGAAATCAGTGCTTCAGTTCATAAGGAAAAGTATGACGGCCTCTGTTTAAATTTGATGGTTGCACAATTGCAATGACAAAGTTTTGTCATTTTTTTCAATGGTTTCCTTTGTTTTAGTCAGTATCAGGTGTTTTGGACATATATTATTTGGTTGAGGATCATCCTAGTTGATCAGAATCGTGCCTTCAATCCCCCTTCCTGCTGGCACATTCAGTTTTTTCTTCTTACGCTGTTTAAGAGGTTCTGTCTCACTCTTCCTTCTTTCTTCAGAGAAAGCTTTCAAAGAATCAGTCCAGTTGTTGCTTGAATTAAGCTCTTGAGAAACTGTTTGTGGGCAATTAGTTTTGGCAGTGGCATCACCATCAGGAAGCCTTTTCATAATTTCATTTCGGTCCAAAGGTACAATGCCAGTTGCCTTGAATCACATTTCCAAGTTTTTTCGTATGTTCTCGTCACCCAAAGCATCAAGGCATTTTTTCAGAAGTCTTGGAAACCTGTCTCATCTGTGTAATCCTTATACTTCCTGGCACCAAGCTTCTTCTTTGGGTTTCGAGGCATTTTTGGTCATAAAATTTTTTTTATTAATTATTACTCAAGTAAGAAGAAGAAGAAGAAAAAGAAGAAATTTTGACTTATTATAGCCTTCATGATGTGGCTTTAGTTACCCCATAGTGTGTATCACTAAGAAAAAAAATCACAACAAAAGAAAGAATCAAGTTATAGGTTCTAACTTTCAAAGGTGTGTTGAAACATAAATTAAAGTTATTTTTGTTGAGAGTTCTGAGAATTTAAGATTGGAAACGACTTGTTCAGAGCAGAAGTTATTTATGGTAACTTTTTTATTGATTTTTAGGTTAAATATCATAGTTTTACTGTACACTTACCTTGATATTGTTTGATAAAAAAGACACGTATTTTGAAAGTACACCTCAGCTGCTGTTAGGAGAGTACAAGATCAGATGTAAATTACAAACAGTGTTGCCACTATCACCATCCAAAAATCACCCTGCTATTATGGCTTTAGTTTCCCCCTAGGCTTTAGTTACCCCCATTTACGTATAAGATGACCACACACAAGAGTAGATGTACTTTACATAAACGGCATGCTGTATTCCAAGTAGAACATGTCTAATTTAAGGGAACCAGCTGTTTCTATTTTAGAGGACTTATAGAATTTCATAAAACAAGGCTCGTTGGTGTTATTCAATTAAACAATAAATAAGTTGAGTGCATTAATAACCATAAATAATAAACAGTAAATAAGTGGGGAGTACATTCAACTTCATTGTAGGTTATAGTAGTAAGGATGTTGAAGTTGACATTTTGATTTGATTTTTTATGAATACAGTACTGAATGTCTGTATTCAGAATGAGTAGATTGGTCTAGCTAGACGTCTAGTTATAGACGGAAGGCCTCAGTACACTATACGAGTATCAGCCGAGGCCTCACTATACACACTGCAATATCACACACACAAAGGCCTCAACAGAAAAATGCTCTCGATAATACAAAGTACAGTACTGAATTCTTTCTTCACTGTTGAACTGTTATTTGTGTGTATTCCTACTCACACACACACGCGCGCGCGCCTGCACGCTCGCACAATTCACTCGCAAGCTCTTTTTATTTGTCGGCATTTTTTCGCATTTTTCTGCCTCCATCTCCTCGTCTTCCTCTTCCTTCTTCCTTAAATTCCTTTTTGCCGTCGACAGTAATACGAGTTCGTATTTTCACTTCTTTAAAAGCATTCCTCAGCTTTTTTGTTAGCTTTGTCCCTCGCCTATACGTTATTACTCTTATATTACTACTTACTCTTTTTATTCTACTTATTCTTCTTCTCCTCCTTTTCTTCTTCTTCTTCTTCTGCTTCTTCTTCTTCCTCTTCTTCTACTACTTCTCCTCCTTCTTCTTCATCCTCAATTCTCCCTGGACATTTAATATATTTTCCTGTATTACTTCTTAATTTCCATACATACCTACGGTACTGATTTTTTTTTATTTTTTCATCTTTTCTCCACTTTTTTCTCCTTTTATCTTCTTCTCTTTTTCTCTTCACCCTATCACTCTCTATCTTGTCTCCCAGCTGCATCTCTCTGCATTTCCTTCTTCTTCTTCTTCTTTCTATTCGTCTTCTTCGTTCTCTCCTCCCTTCTTCTCCTCTCCCTCCACTTTTTCACCTCCTTCCTGTTCACTTTTTCCTTTTTCTTCTGTTACAACTTTTTCTCCTTTCGCAACCTTCTCTACTAGTCTCACGTCATTCTTCTCCTCCTCCTTCGTCTCCTCCTCCACCTCCTCTTTCTACTCCTCCTTTTAATCCTCCTCCTTCTACTACTTCACCTCCTCCTCCTCTATTCTTCCTGTTCACTTCTTTCTTTTCTTCTGTTACCACTTTTTCTTCTTTTGAAACCTTCTCTACTCCTCTCACATCATTCTTCTCCTCCTCCTCCTCCTCCTCCTCCTCCTTTATTTCTCTTCTCTTCTTTTTCTCCTGCTTTTCTCCTGTAACAGTGTTACCACGGTACATATTCCTCTACATACCGTGAGTGTTACCACCTTTTCTGCTTTTGCCACCTTTTTACTCCTCTCACGTCCTTCCCACCTCCTCCTCCTCCTTCAGTTCCACCACTTTTCCTCTCTCTTCCTCCCTTTATTCCCTTCATCCCCACCATATCCCGATTCTCCCGCATTCTTTCAAGTCAAGTTCTGTCGCTGCAATGCTTTCCTCCCATCTCCAAACTCAGCACAGCTAGCAGCAGCTATCTTTGATATTTTACGACGAGGTATCTCTCTTTCTGCTTTTTATTTGTGCCCATTTTTTCTCTCTTTTATTTCTTTTGACCCAGACATTTCTATTCTTGCCGATGAATTTTTCCACTTCTGCAATTTTGTCCTAGCAAGTCACATGCTTCTACTGTAGAATAGATATAGGTTATTGTATGGATTTCCTGATATGAGTAGTCATAGAAATTCCCATATGTGCAGGGTGTTTGAGATGTAGTGAAAAACTATGCTATGATTATTATGCTTGTAATCATGAATAAATAAATTAATAATACATGATGTAACTTATAATAAGACAAATGACTATTTTGACCTGGCTTTTCTTCAACTACTTCCAAATCGCAGCTGAGTTTCAATTTTCGATAACGGACCCTTAGGAAATAGAAGAGTAAGAAACAGATGCAAGATTAAAGGGAAACAAGGAGACACAAGAGAAAAACAACAGGAGCGAAAAAGAATTAGATATCAGAAAAAGAAGTAGACATTATGAAGGAAATGTGAATATACTAAAGAAAAACATAGAGTTAAGAAACGATTTTTAGGTTTCATTGTATTTTTGTTTATTGTATTTCAATTTTTTTCTTGAGACAGTTGATCTGTTCAATAAGAACAACTAGAACATGAAAGAAACAAACTATGAAGAAGGTGTTGGTGAAAACTGAACCGATGGATAAAGATAATGTGAAAAAGAATAGATGTAGAGAAAATAAAATAGGAGGTACTGGAGCCAGCTACCAGCTATCACATGGTGGTGGGAGCTTTCAATTAACTTTTCGACATTAATTGCTGTTCCACTGTGAGAAGGGGGAAGACAAGAGTACCTCCCCCCCCCACCACCTTAACGACTCAATCGCCCACGCAATCATAATGGCATACTGGTCCATTTTTCGCGCGCCGCAAATTAAAGTTATCTTCACACTACTTCTTCTTGTTCTCCTTCTTCTTTTCTCATTCTTCTTCTATTTATTCTTCTAATTATTATTATTATTTTCCAACTGCTTCTCCTTTTTTAACCTTCTTCTATTTCTTCATCTTTCTTTCATCTTTTTTTTCAATCCCCTCTTATCCTTCTCCTTCTTCATCTTCCTTCTTTGCCTGTTCCTCTTCTAAGACCATTCTGGAGAAAAATAAAAAGTGAAAAACAAAATGGTGACTAGAGGCGAAACAAAGCATTCTGGGGCCCATGTTTACTGGATCTTTTTTCTCAATTCCAAAGTTAGAAACCCGCTCACGAAGTATGTCGGTTCATTTTAGAAACACCCTGTATATTCTCTAACCTTTTAATACATTATCGATCAATCATCATTTTAAACTCACGTTCATCCCTAAACGCATACAAAAACAAGGTGAGCCGCATTGAACTCTACAAAATTCCTCCAAAAACTGAACACAAAGCAAGAGTAGACAAGCTAACAAATCCTACCCATCAAAAATAAACACCCCCAAACTCGTTCACCAAATAATTGTTCAATTAATGAGATCAAAACACACCCTCTGCACTGTTTTTCGAGTGCTTTTTAGTTGGCCGAGTGGTATATTGTGAACTCATTAACAATATTCACCCTATCTCATAATCTGGCCTTTAAATTGGATTGCCATTTCAAGTTGAGTGATCCTGTTTCATGCTATCAGAGCTGTTATGATTCTATCAGAACAGAAATTAACAGTGTATTTGATACGATATCGTCGAATACAGTTATTTTTGAAAACAATAATAATTTTAAGCTATGTTTTTCTACTAACTCCGAAACAATACTATTTATCTACGACTATGTTATAACGCAATCATTACAGTTTCATAATTGAAATCGAAATGGTTGCTTTTTCGAAATGGAATTTGAAACTAGTATCGTAATGACGACTTTATGAAACGGATTGTACATTACGTTTCTAGATCAATGTGATCCAGAATCCAGTTTCAAAACACTGAAATGGAACTAAATAGAATTGCTTGCAGCTGATCACTGTGCATAGTTGCCGCACTGTGCATTGTTGTCGCACACAGTCCCAACAAACACGTTTGGTGCAGTTTTCTCTTTCTCTCTCAATAAAACTTGGCATCAATGCTACTCATATAAAAAATGCTGACTTCTTGACGTGAATCGGACTATAGAGCGAATCATTAAGGCCAATCCTAAAGCAGTTTCAATCAGTAAATAATATTCATTACCAAATGTTGAAAATCGATGTTGTTGAGTACAATTATTAAAGTTTAAAATTTACCTCATATTCATCACTATTACAGTAAATGTTGGAAGTCTTTGTTGTGGAGTACTACCATAGAGAAGAGATAATAGTTCTAATCATCTTATCTGTTATAGCAGGATTATTTTAAATTGTCAGAAAACAGCTGATTGATGTACGCTAGTTCACTGACGTTAAATCAGCTGTTTTCTGACAATTGAAAAGAATCCTGCTTTATCTATGGTACTACACAAAAATTTAATTTGTGTACCGTTTCTAATATACAATAACTAAACAATACAATACAATTTCTAAACAATATACAGTACCATCACGCAGTTTCGGCAGAAAGACTTTATGAACACTCTGTATTTATGATGAAAGAGAGGATAGTATAATGGAAAAGGAGAGAACGAGAAGCATAGAAGAAGAGCGAATTGTGTGAGAAAAAGAGCTTCCAATTAATGGAACGACTCTATTGACATGCAATTATGCATTCTTTCCTCTTCTGTCAGCTCTGTGAAATCAATGCCGAAACGTTATATTAGTTTTCCCACGTCAAACCTGTTTCAACATGGTTTTTGACGTTTCCCACTGTTATTTTGTGTCCTAGAAACGTGCGGAAATAAACAGTGAGACTCATTACTGGTGTTGGCTTTGGTCTACGGTCGTTCCAGGCCATAAACATAATAACCTGACATGATGCCAGGCGAAATTGAGTGATTTTGTTGATTTAATTTGGAGTTTGGATAGTTTCAGATGGTTCCTTGACATTTAAACCGATGATTTCGTGATTCATTTTTTGAATGTGTGTTGTTGATTTGCGCGATTCACATGTTGAGGCAATTTGCAGTAATGAATGCTATTTTTTCCTCGATGAAAATGGTTTTCAGGATTATTGGTTTACTGAGTAGGACTAATGGTTTTCATTATACTGTTTTTACAATAACATTATACATTATACTGTTTTTACTATACTTGTTATTTTAATCCCCTATAATTTCAAATTTTGATTATCCTGCTTGCATACAAAATCTAATTGCAAGCAGTGTCTTATTTTGGATTTTAATAATTATCTTATAAATAGAGTGCTTTATTCCGTTCTATTACTTTGTATATTAAGCAACACCGTTCTATTCTTTTAATTTTTTGGTACTTGAGTATTCTTTGAGTACTTGGAATAATGTACCTGTGACATTGTTTAATGTATTTTTGTAGTACTGTGACTTAGTCAATTACCTATGTTAGTTTACGACAGTAAAATTATTTATTTTATTTATTTATTCATAATATTATTATAATACAGTATAAGCCAAAATAAACAGTACAAAAACCATAATAAAATATTAACATTTCAGTACTGTTTACTTTGGCTAATACTGTATGTCAATAAAGAATATTTCATGTTCTAATATTTTTTTTCCAAAATGATGAATTATTTGATTCTATCTATTTGATTGGAAATGACGTTATCTTTTTCTTTTATGTTGTTAATTCACACGTTATCACAATTAAAGATAGCATGATTAATCTAGTATCCATTCTAATCTATGAAATTGATATAAATTCTCATAGAGTACAGCATTGAATCGTTCTAGAGTACACTTCAAACTATTAAAAGTGTGAGAAATTAAGTAGACAAAAGAAGAAAAGGTTGAGACGAATAAAATAGGGTTGAGGTAGAAAATCAATGATTATGAACGAATTTAAAACAAGGGAAAGGGAATGGAAGAAGAATAGGAGGAATAAACAGAGATTGATCAATCCCATGTTTCAGAGGACACGTTAATCCGTCGGTCCCGGCTGCTCATAAAGAAGTGGTTGAATTTATTTATCTCTGATCATATCTTTACCTTAGTTATCATGCCCTAATCATCATCATCATCATTACCTCTCCTTCACCAACATTACCTCTCATCAACATTACTTACAATAAATAATATTAAATAATATAAAATTATATGGGCTTCACCCTCGAAAAAATGAAAATAGATCACAAGGTGAACGATACTCAGGAAGAAAATTCTAAGAAAATTAAATGAAAAAATGAACGACTTTAGTAATTTATTCAATATTGAATTATTCAATAATATAAATATATAATTATTTCAATACATAAGGAATGCTTCATTATGGATTGTGGAATTCTATGTTGTATTAGAGATAATGTGGAGGAAGCTATAGAAGGAGAGAAGGAGAGAGACCACTCAGGAGAGAGACAAATGAAGAGATGCAAAACAAAACAAAAAAAAAACTGTAAGCAGAGTTCAAAGAGAGACGAAAAAAATCATGACTTGCCTAAATTGTTGGCGAGAAGGCCTCTAACCAGCAAAAGCAGACATAGACAGGTGACTTGAGAAGAAGCAACAGATGCAAATCGTGACGTCATCATAATATTCAATTATTCACACACACACTGACACAATCCACACCAACACACAACAGCGACCGAATTCAATAGATGTCAACATTTTAGACAGCTACATGACGAAGATAAATTACGTGCCTCTAAATTTGACACCAGAATAAAGACGAATAATCATTTTAACAATTCACAAAGATAGGGATTTTATTTTTTCTTGGGATCAGACAAGACACAACACGTGAGTTTGAACGCACTTTGAGAGAACGACGAACATAACCTCACTTTCGACCGTCTCCCAGGGCAGCCGACCGGGTACTGACTGAGTGACAGTGGAGGAGAGTGAACTCGGGGAATTCGGGCGGCGAATCTGGGGTCGAGTGGTTCCGAATCTCGCCACTGGCAGCGCTGGCAGAGCGCGACTGCGAACGGCTCTTTTGTTGAACTTGGAATGATAGCGGCTGTGATAATAGGTGCTGTATAAATAGGTATAGTGATTGTGTGATGAGACGTGTGGTGAAAAATGTATAGTTATAGAAGTTTGCAGATGATAACCAAGAAGATAATATATAGGCAAAGGAATATAAATAGAAATAGTAGTATTGTCTTCAGGATCCACCGTGTTGAGTAGTATCACAGTGACTCCACACAAGATGAAGATGTACAGTGACATTCATTTAATTCGACGCTTGGCATTACATAGATAAATAGATAGAGATATCATTTCTTGACGTTGCTGATGACCGTAGAGTACGATGGCAAAGAAAAAATATCCCTAAAAATTTGCCAAGCGTCAAATTAAATGAATATCACTCATTGTACAAGACTTAGATGAAGGGAAACCTTCATGACCTATTGCCATCGGGTAGAATGATATAAATTTTTCGTACCGACTTCATCTTATTGATAAAATTTAAGTGAAGCGAGATATTGTCTCAGGTTGATTATCTGCTAGTTAGTCATAGAGGTCTCAGAAAAAATATTTCCCTCGTGAGAAATATAGTTATACTAAAACTATGGTGAAAATATAGCTGTATTAGAACTGTAATAAAAAAATAGTTGTTTTAAGGCTGTGGTAAAAGTATAGTTACATTAAAACTGTAATAAGAATATAGCTGTTCTAAAACTGTAGTAAAGCTCTATTGTATTGAAACATAGTTATACCAGAACTGTAGTAAGAATTTAGTTAGTATATTTCGCTAGATTTAGAGTCGTTAACACACAGTATTTCGGCTCTTTTGGTTCCTCCCACTAAAAACAAGATAATGATTCACAGCATGGAGTGTTTATAGACCGTTTTTTCTGGCGCCGAGCATAATTTGTCTGTCACGACAGTGAAAATATTCCGGCCACGTCACAATATTCGCATACAACAATCTCACCTGATCTGAATAGTGTTTATCATAACAATAAACTGTTGGAACTCTGAATATGCAAAGTGCATTCCTTTGAATTGATGTATGTTGAACTCATACGTATAGTTTGTAGGCTACAATGTGTTGTCATTCAACTGGGATAGGCCTAAAGGATAGATTGTAGAACTGTCTAATGGATAACTCATAATGGAGAACTCCAGTCTAATCATCACATGTTTAGAATATATACACTTGAGGAGTTGTTCATAGGGATTGAGATTAATCAAGCTGATGAAAATTCCTCCAATTTTATTATAATACTATTTTAAAATACACTGGAGAACCATAAATAATAGATAGGAACATTAAATTTAAAAATTTGATGAATCTTATTGATTTCTATCTTGGTTCTATACTTACTTTTTGTTACTAACTCGTGCTTCTTATTTCTTGTTGTGATTTTGATCTTTTTTCTGGTTTCTTATTATTTCTTGTTAAGTTGTTTCTATCTCTTACCTCTTATCTCTTGTTTTGATTTCGATCTTGTTTCTGGTTTCTTCTTATTTCTTGTTTCTATCTCTTTTATGTTATTTGTTGTTTTCTTGTCTTGATTTCTATCTCTTGTAAGTTATTTGTTGTTTTCTTGTCTTGATTTCTATCAAGTTTCTTAAGAAACTTGTTTTTCCTAGGGCATACGGGGATCACCAAATCTTGTAATTTCATCAATCATAATGTAGGCGTTCATATCGCTTACTACCCTTCTTGGTCCCTATACCTTTGAAAAAAGATGTTGATTGCATACTTTTGAAGAAATATGCTTATACCTTTAAAAAAATGTGTTAATAGCATACTTTTGAAGAAAATTGCTTATAATATCAGGAAAGTTTAAAAATATTGAAAATATTGAGGGAATTTGTTCATACATTTGAAAAGAAAACAAGTGCAAATAAACTATTAAATACCCCATTTTAATATTTTATACTTTATTACAGAAGTTATGAACGCAAATTTCATAGAATGAACATTTCCAAAATATCTCTTGTATTTCACCTACATCTTCTGTGTTTGTATTCTACTGTTGCCCATCATATTTCTGCTGTTCGGGATTCTTTCTCTTCTAAAAACTGTAATTCCTTTGACCATGTGAGACTGTCTGCAGCAATAAGTTGAGTTGAAATCTAGTAGCAGCAGCAGCAGCATATGGCGGAGCATTGGCCGAGTTAAGAGCAGAGCAGAGGTCACAATCCATATTTCATAAGGTGAAATATTATTCCACTTGCACTGCTCTCCTGATCTAGAAGTCCCACCACCAATGATAGGATTGAAGCACCTTTCTTCTTCCTCCCACTCCTGTTACTACCATCCTCTTTTATTTCTTCCTCATTTTCCCTCTACTTTTCCTTAATTCATCCTCCCTCTCACCCTGCTCTTCTTCCCCCTCTGATATTCTATATTATTCTTGTTTCCTCTACGTCTTCTTCTTCTTAATTACTTCTCAGCATTCTCCCTTTTCGTCTTTTCTTACCTCCCTTTCCTTCTATTTTATCTACTTCATCTTCAACTCCTCTTTTTTCCTCTTCTTCTTCTTATCCGTTTCCTCCTCCTCTTCCTCCTTCTTTTCCTCCTCCTTCTTCTTCTTCGTCTCCTCCTCCTTCTTCTTCTTCTTCATCTCCTTCTCCTCCTTTTCTTCTTCTTCTTCTTCTTCTTCTTCTTCTTGCCCCTTATTTCCTTCATCTTCTTCTGTGGTCTCTTTTTCTCATTCTCAGTGTTTTTCTTTCCTTCTCCCTCTTCATCTTTTTCTTTTTCTGCTTCTACTTTATTTTTCTCTTCTCTTTCTCCTTGCATCTTCATCCTCTACTTATCTCTCGTTTTTTGTATGTATTGTATCTTTTCCTTCCCCTTCCTCTTCATCATCACCAACATCATCATCTTCTTCTCCTCCTTCTTCTTCTTCCGGCATCTTCTCTCCCGCTTCCTCTCATCTCCTTCCGGGTCATAAGATAAACTTTGCCCCAGTCACGCACCGGCTCTAAATCTAAATTTCCCTTTGCGGCCATATCAAGTTTTCCCCTTTCCAACCTTTACTTCCTGTCCTCCTTCTTCTTTTTCTTCTCCTTCTTCTCTCCTTCTTTCCCTCCTCCTGCTTCTCCCCCTCCATTCCATCACAATTTATCGAGATCCGTTCCAGATAGTGTGCAAGCAAGTAGTAAGGGATGTGTGAGAATATCGCTGAGTCAGCTCCAAGTCAGTGTTTCAAATCAAATCTGAGAATTCGATTGTTTTCAATTTTCATTTTTCCCAGACACGAAACGAAGTCAGCGGTTTTGGTGAATTCATCAATGAAATTTAGTATTAGATGACCATATTACAGTGAGCAAATGTTCCATTCTATCATTCATTCATCAATTCATTTTTCCATCCATGGCCCATTCATCCATTCATTCATCCATCCATTCATTAATTTATTTACTCACTCATTCCTCCATTCATTCATCAATCCAACTATCCATTCAGTCATTCATCTATCAAATTCATTCATCCATTCATCCATACATCCATTTATTTATTTCCCAATCATTCCCTACAATACCAAGGAAGAAAAATCAGGTGTCAACTCAAAACCTTCATTTGAAAAAGTGGGTCAACAACAAATTCAAAGTATGGTTCTGTCCAATATGTTGCTGATGGATGTTTGAATTCTCACAAAGAAATGAGTTGACAAAATTACAAGACGTTCATATAATAGCTTCGATATTTTCACCAATAAGGATGAAGAAGACAATTTTGGTGGAGGAAAGTTTACTAGAGATCTGAAATTAGAACTGTCCCCAATATTAAATAGAAAGGAATCAATAGACACAACATTATACATCAAATAAAAATGTTAATACTCCCCACTTTCGTGAAAAAATTTGGTAAAAGTTGATGACTGATAATTAATTACTATGGGTAAATCGTAAATGTATAAATAATTACATATTGTTTAATGAGAGTTGAGAAGTTGGAGTAGTGAACAAAAAAGTAAAAACTAAAACGAAAAACTACTTTTAAAATGTTACTGGAGTAGTGAACAAGTGAATGGAAATACAATTCGAATTACTATTTCTACGAGTCGGCCATTATCTGTAAGTCACTCCCTTCAACCTGTTTGTTCTTCAGCCATCTTCCAATCAGGTAACGACTCCGCCCACTGACGTCAATCGGCCAATGGCAAGCTCAGGACTGTTGGCCAATAGAATCACTGCAAGCTTGTAATGAAACAGCAATGGCGATCAATAACTAAGATTCAGTCAACTGCTTACTAAAACTGCAGTTGAATTTCTTTAATAACTGCTAATCATAACTTTTATTGCTGTATAATCATAACTGATAACTATTGCTCCTTCAATAATACATTTGCAAATAGTGAAATAACTCAGGTCAAGACAAAATACGACTTGAATTTCTAAATTGTTATGTTTGAATAGTAAGTTATATCTGGATTGCTGTTGCACCGAAATTCAGCCGAATTCCATTATTCTTAAATAATAATAAATTAATGAATATGTTATTTCGTATTTGATAAGAGGTGAAATACGAGCAATTCACGGCAACCCAAAATAATTATTTTATGTAAACGATTTTAACATTTATTGGCTTTATTAAATGCCAATTAATGCTGCTTTGATGTTTATCTTATTATGTATTCTATTTTGAGCTGTCCACAACTCATTTCATTGTACTGTATGATTATAATTATGTATTAATAATCACTTTCTAGCAATGAATACAACCTGATTCAATATTATAATTATATTTACAAACGTTTTGACAAATTGTACACAATTAGACAATTGACTTAGATGGTGACTCTAGTCAAGAAAATATATTACTCGAATAACGATAATTTATTGCTTTTTAAAATGTTTAAGACACTTTTCTACCATTTTTGTAATAAATTCTATTCTATTTTAAAAATAGAGTCAAATTTCTCATTGAATTTATTTCTATAGCTTCACGTTGAATAGAATAACTACTTGTGAGGTACCCACGTACTCACACACTACACATATCAGTATTTGAAAAGTCAAGACTCGACTAAGCAATCGTGTCACTTGAGTCCTCAGTCAGCGACCAAAACTTTCAGTTGCTTTTCATGTATAAATCGATTTGAATTGGCAACTCAAGTTGCCGATAAGAAAACTTGCAAGTTGGCAGTCCTAGCACCGCTTATTCAGATTCGACGCTAAAAGTTTACTTTTCCACATCACTTCTCATACGATCCCATCCTTTCCTGTCTCCTTCTATCCTTTTTCGTCTTCCTATTTCTGTTTCTTTTCACATACTACTTCTTAGGAAACTTGTCTCCGTCACTGCTACTACCATTCTGTCTTCCTTTTTCAAACGTTTTGCTTCTCTTTGTCAATCCTTCCAAACCAAACTTTCTTCCTTCTCTTCCACATTTCATTCTCAATTTCTCACGTTTTCTAATTTTCGTTTCCTTTTCAACATCATCGCTTTTCGGTTGTTCATAAATCATAGATGAAGTAGATGACTCATTAGATAGGGACGATTGTTTATATTTTCACAAAAATAGTCCGTGTAAAGGTGGGTTTTCGTTACTGCGACCGATTGCCGTAGCGGAGCCCGACCCAGCGTTGCCAGATACAATTGATGAAAAATCCCAACTATAAAACTATGAAATTGATTAACAAGCATGTGGCCAGTAGGTCAATACAAGGGATAGATCAGTGTAAAGCATTGACAGTACATTTTACACATAATTTTTATTCTATTTACATTCAATATTGTCCCTCTAACTAATTTCTCATTGCATGAATAGCAAAACAATATTAGAAAATGAGAGCAAAGTATTTAGTAGGCTATTAAAAAATGCAAAGTGATGCTTCAAAATCTATCCTTCTCACTTTGGTATCATCATAATAATATCATTTGTCTTGTCAAAGATTGCGATGAAATATTATGCGCTGCAGTCTTTTTATCGGCAGAATTATTAGCATCTTTTTAGATGTGCTGTTACATCGTTGTCAGATTCTGTATGACAAATGACTGTTTGACTGTGTACTTGCGCGACTATTGTGCTATTGACTTTCAAGTTGTGCTGGCCAAGTTGCGATCAGACTGATAATGAGAAGATGAATGAAGAAGCGGGGAAGAAGAGGAAGAGAAGAAAGGACAGGGAGACAGAAGAGAAGGCAGAAAGAAAGGCAGGATAGGAAATAATATAATAAGATGAAGAGGAGGAGAGAAGAAGAAGTCGAGATGAAGGAGGATGAGGAGGCGGAGAAGGAGGAGGAGGAGGAGGAGGAGTAGGAAGAAGAGGAGGACGACGAGGAGGAGAAGGAGGAGGAGCGGAGGAGGAGGAGGAAGAGGATGAGGAGGAGGAGGAGGAAGAGGAGGAAGAGGAAGAGGAGGAGGAGGAGGAGGAGGAGGAGGAGGAGGAGGAGGAAGAGGAGGAAGAGGGAGGAGGAGGAGGAGGAGGAGGAGGAGGAGGGAGGAGGAGGTGAGGAAGAGGAGGAGGAGGAGGAGGAGGAGGAGGAGGAGGAGGAGGAGGAGGAGGAGGAGGAGGAGGAGGAGGAGGATGAGGAGGAGGAGGAGGAGGAGGAGGAGGAGGAGGAGGAGGAGGGAGGAGGAGGGAGGAGGAGGAGGAGTAGGAGGGGGAGGAGAAGAAGAAGAAGAAGAAGAAGAAGAAGAAGAAGAAGAAGAAGAAGAGAAGAAGAAGAAGAAGAAGAAGAAGAAGAAGAAGAAGAAGAAGAAGAAGAAGAAGAGAGAGAAGAAGAAGAAGAAGAAGAAGAAGAAGAAGAGAAGAAGAAGAAGAAGAAGAAGAAGAAGAAGAAGAAGAAGAAGAAGAAGAAGAAGAAGAAGAAGAAGAAGAAGAAGAAGAAGAAGAAGAAGACAAGAACAAGAACAAGAACAAGAAGAAGAAGAAGAACAAGAACAAGAAAAAGAACAAGAACCAGAAGGAGAAGGAGAAGGAAATGGAGAAGTAAAAGATAAAAAAGATGAAAGAAGAAAAAGAAAAAAGATGACAGAAGAGGAAGTAGAAGAAGTAGAAGAATGGAAAACCAAAAACAATGAGATTCGGATAAGTACAGAAACAACACTAGAATAGAAGACTATAATACGCCTTTGTTTAGCTGAATATTTGGCAGTCTGTCATTCTTAGAAGAAAAGTGATAAGAAATAAACGCTAAGAAAATGGAATATAAATATGGAGATCAGACAGGTATTGCAAATAAGTAAACTACATAAAATAAAAGTTTGCAACATGATAGGTGGAAGAGATACAGAAGATGAGGAGAATGAGAAAAAAGTAGAAAGAAGAAGAAGAAGAAGAGGAGAGAAGAAGGAGGAGGAGGAGGAGGAGGAGGAGGAGGTACTGGTAGAGAATACGTGACTTTTCGGTGTTCAATGACGGTCAGAACAGGGTCTCACCTTGTATTGGTCTCTGTGTATATTGTGGTCTATCTTCGCAGATTTTTCCCCTCTTGCTTCTTCTTCTTCTCCCTCTTCTTCTTCTTCTTCTCTCTCATCTTCTCCTTCTCTTTCTTCTTGTTTTTCATGTCTTCTTCTCAGCTTTTTTCCACTGACCAAAAACTAACTTGATATCGTGAGAAATATCGAGAGACGTTCGTAGTGGTATCGAAGCTTTATTGTGACAGTGTTCAATAAATAATCGCGCCGCTATTCTACCAAAACGGTCAGTTTTTGTGTGGGTGAATAAATGCTGGAATACTAATTCTTTTTCTAGTCATTTCTTAGTATAACTTACAGCTTCACCCATTCCGTATCGGTTTCGAATAAGGCTAGGCGTACACCGGTTAGTCAAGACAAGACAAGACGAGATTAGTCACGTTTAGTCACAGTACTTCACATAGTTGCTTATGAAGCAACACACACCGATTAGTCATTGCATCAGTGTGTGCTGCTTCATAAGCAACTATGTGAATTACTGTGACTAAACGTGACTAATCTTGTCTTGTCTTGTCTTGACTAACCAGTGTACGCCTAGCCTAAGACTGCGCTATTTTCACTTCAGTTTCCCCAAACTTATCCTAGTAATAAACATCGTCGTAAATGTTCCCCCAGATACAAAATGGTCATCAAGTGGCATTATTATTATTATATTCCAATAAATTATCATCATTATTAATTGTCTTTAAATTGTAATTTCGAGATCCAGTAAGAAAAATCATACTCTCCATTGTTTTTAATTCAAAATTAGTTTGGAACAATGATTTCCTTGGTAAAATTATATAAATTAATAATATGATTTAAGAGTTTTTTGTTGTTCATCTCAGTTTTTTAATTTCATCGAGTTTGTAGTTCATCAATAGTTTTTATACGTCCTACTGTTCTAAAACTGATAACAGCTCAACTATGTTCTAGTTGTTAAATTTAATTTCACAGTTATTAAATCATTTTTTGCCAGTTGAGGAATGAGTACATAATGTTTCTTCTCGTTTTGAAACTACTGTACTGTTTCTAGTAGCTGATTTGAGCTTCTTGATATTCGCCCCCAGGCCTCAACATACAGACTAAACTTCTTGATATTTCCCCTTCATCCTTCAACAGAACTGAGCTTTCAAAAAACGAAATCGTTCCTCTTTCAACAACTCGACCGCTGCCGGCTACATTTTCAAGATTGTTTTCTTGGAATTCCCTTTCGAAATGGGTTCGGCTTCGATCGTTGCGACAAATTCCATTTTTGGCCAGAGCTATAACGCATTTCACGACAATAATACTGTTTCACGGATAGACCTGGTCTGGCACTGACACATCACAAATGAACCCAAAGCGTCCCCCCTCTAAACTCCATTACTTCCAGCAAACTTATATTGTCGACTTGTTTTGTTGGGTGTCACGTTATGTATATTGTAATAATCCTGATAATCAAATCATAATTGGTCTTGAGCTTTAGTTTCACTTACATATTGTAAGTAAAAATTACATATTGAGACCCTACTCGGGTCTCCCCACTATTAAAAGCCATACGCTAAATAATAAATAATAAACTTACATATTCTGTTTACTATACAGGGTGTTTCTAAATAGACCAACAAACTTCGTGAGCGGTTTCCTGACATCGAAATTTAGAAAAAAGTTCCAGTAAACATGGGTCTGGGCCCTAAAAGGCTTTGTTTCCGCTCTAGATGCCATTTTGTTTTTTCACTTTTTATTTCTTTTCTCTCCAGAGTGGTTAGTCTAATTTTGTTGAAATTTTGCATGGTCGAGGCCAAGATCTGAAGGTTTGCTGAAGAAAATGAAGCAACCTTATCTGAAGAAATATTTTAAAACGGCGGGCATTTGAAATTTAGCATTGAAATAACTCGAAAACTTGTTGTTTGGAAATATTTCGTCAGATAAGGTTACTTCATTTTTTACTGTAGATCTTTATAACAATAATTAATAATTAAGTGTGATGTATCCTTTTTTGTATACTAAAAATGTTAATGGTAATATCATAAAGGTTTGTAATGGATTTCATGTCTGTGAGCTTTTCTATAAGTATAAAATGAATAAATAAATATGAATATTTCTATAATGGAATGTTTTGTTGTTTGAAATTATCATTGTCCATAGTTTGTCAAAATTTTTATGCGTTTATGAGTATTGTTAATTACATACACAGTTTATATATTTGTATCATTTATGTATCGTACTGTCAAGCACTAAAGATATACCAAACCAAACTCTGTACATTCTTCAACATTTTTTGGAGCTCAGGTCGTCCACATGGTCATAACTTAGAGAAATATTCTTTTTGAATGAAGGAGTAGTAAAGTGTAAGAGCTTTATTCCATCAGAATTTTGTTGAAGCAGAATAAGTTACCTACAATATGACAATATGGATTACTTAATTACTCTTGTCAATGACATATAATTCTTTTGAACTATGTATTTGATCAATAAATATTTGATCAATATTACATCGTTTTTCACATCTATATTCTATGATCCATTCGTACAGAAAGGCGCTGCAGAAGGATTTAGGGTCGGTTCATGAGCTCGGGATTTAGCTAAGTCCTAGACTAAAACGGGTGGCCACCATAGCATCGACAAACGTTAGCCTCAAAACTATGTACTGAGGGCTCTCTATGCTGCTAAACCACTAACCTATCGAGACAAACGTTTGTCGATGCAACGGTAACCACCCAACTTGGCTAAATCCCGAGCTCTTAGAGATGGGAGATGGCTCTTAGAATGAACCGGCCCTTAGAGATTATCTCAGGAACACACAAGTCGCATAACGAATTGAGATCTCCATTCAATTTTCTGATAACTTAATTCACCTGTCCTGCATTTGTAAGATGTCATTCAAAATAAGGATTTTCAAAAAGATTTTTGAAATCTCTACAACACTCCAGAAAATAAATCCCATATTTGAAATAACTAAGCCTTCCCGCCACTGGGATGAATACGTACATTGTGGCTTACATCTGACAAAAGGTAATAATGATGCCTGTATTCCTGTGGATTTTCTTACTGTATCTTCATGGGCTTGTGGATTAAGAGATCATGATTAAATCTGGATAAGGAATATCAAGTGATCAGGCTGAGATTTGAATGAAATACTCCCAACTGATTTGATAGATTATTAGGCCTATAGTCAATCCATAGGCTATCTGCTATGCTTTCTGCATGTGGGAATCCTCAAACAACATTACAAATTAATATGAAATGTCAATAACTTATATGTATGTCATAACCGTGAACATAATTATAATGCCTTTATATTTACGACAAACCTGCTAAGGCTAATAACTGAAATAATGTATTTTTAACTACAGACTGACTGAATTCGATCAGTGCATAGAGTGAAACGGTGTGGTTGGAAGTTCCTGTAGTTGTCTGTTACGTATGATATTTCCCACCAATGAACATAATAATCTCGATACAACATGAATGAGAATACAAATAAAACATACACAGATATTTCAAACCAATAAACATTAAAATTGCACGGAAATTACAAATACAGCGGTGCTATGATCGTTGAATTCCTACATTATTTCTTCTGTGAATGTAGAATTTTTCAATCTACAGGAGCTATTTTCAACATATCCATACAACTACGGTAATGATTAATAAATAACAAAATTAATTAACAATGAAGCACCTTTCTCCGAAAGATCTTTTAGCAATCGAATGGAATTTATTTAATGTTGAACTCCGAAAAATATACTTCTAATAATTATTATATTAATATTAATAATTATAATAATATAGTGATTCACTGTCAGAAGTAATGTTTAGTAGTGTTGTATCCTGTTCAGACAAGCACAGCATGTCTCACATTAGCACTGTGCATAGTTGCCGCACTGTGCATTGTTGTCGCACACAGTCCCAACAAACACGTTTGGTGCAGTATCTCTTTCTCTCTCAATGAAACTTGGCATCAATGCTCCTCATATAAACAATGCTGACTTCTTGACGTGAATCGGACTATAGAATAATACTTCTGTAACTGTAATATTAATTGATCTATTCAAGCAAGTACTAATAACTTATAAGAATTGAAACACAGAGTCCAGAACGCTTTCTATACCTGATTTTGGTGAATAATTCAAATAATTTCTACAAATAAGTTCAAATGAAGGTCATGTTCTCATTCACAGTGCTATTACACATTTTCACCTCAGAACATTTATCAATTTATTGAGGGTTATTTGTGGATTAATCAACTTACACGAGCTATTCTTAACGTTCTGTATACAACTACAGAATTAATCAAATAAATAAATAATAAAATACCTTCCCCACGAGAACAGGGTCTCGTTCTACAGAGAACCAATAATGTTGTGTGCAGTAGGCCGAATAAGTAGGCCCGTCTAACATGAATTATCAAGTGAGCCTTGGGGAAATAAATCCCGAACCGGGACCCCTGGGACGTTTTTATTTGACGTCACCGTATCCAGCCGATGTTATTGCACTCGCAAGTTCGTGAATTCCCTTCTCATCTGAAACACACCCCCCCTCCAGCCAATTGATTGCTGCTCTCAGATAAGTGAGCCGTCTTCTTGGATTCGCAGATTTATTTGAGGTTATGTTTTGAAAAGTACATGTTTGTGGGCTTCAATTTGAAGTAAAATTGTTATTTTAATTCAACTATTTATCCAGAAGATTCTTGAATTTGTTAATGAGTCTTCTTGAAATTAGTTGGATTTAGATGTGCAATGTATTTAAACTTACTCTATCATTCATATTAATTTTAGTTTTATCTGATCAATAATTCAAATTCAAATTCAAATATTCTTTATTCAATAAATGTACAAGTACATTGAATAACGTCATATGTAAGAAAAAAACAAAACACACAAATACAGTCAATGAAAGAATACATAGTCAAATACAAAGTCATGAAAAACTTCTACATAATCAGAAATTCTTGAACCCAACTGAATATGAAAATGAAGTTATTATTGGATGTTTTGCTTGTAAATATTTAATGTTCCATGTAGACTCTCATAATTCAAAATAATGATGATGCACAAACAATAATTTTCACAAACATAACAATGAAGTTTCATCTCTACAATGTGTCTGAAAACTTCTGAATAAAACAATAGACAAATGAATGATTAAGAACCAGTTTTTGGTTAATCATATTAGCTGAACAGTGTCCTTTGAATGAAATGCGTGGGTAGTGTCTTGCATGAAGAGATCTTTTCTGTGGAATTAATAAAATTGCAATAATAAAGGAAGGGATGCGCAAACCCTTGAATGCAAGTAATCTTATTACGGCTTAGCCTTCAACAATGGCTACTTTACAAATCGTGGCTTTCCATTTTCTCTTCTTCCCCTTTACACAATAATTTTCTTCCCTTTCTCTTCTCTCTCCGTTCCTCCCTCTTCCTCTTTCTTCTTTCCCTTCTCTCTTTTATCGAATTATTTCTCCTCTTCGCTTTCTGCTTTATCTACCTCTGCATCTACCGTTGTGCGTTCACAGATTACAAAATATTGAGTAATAGATGAGAAATACGGGAATATTTATGTGATCGGCCATTTTAGGTAGTGCAATTTCAAAAGCTTTCAAAATTTTCTTACTTACAATAATTATTATTATTGATTCTTAAAACTTGACGTTTTTATTTGTTATAATAATAATATGATGTAGACTATTATTGAAGTCCATAGGCCCAATACTTTTCAGTAAAGGTGTATTTAAAACAGCTCCTCTTCTTCCCCCTCTTCATCTTCTTCTTCTTCCTTTTCTTCTTCTTCTTCTTCTTCATTCCATCTTTTCCTTCTTATCCTTCTATTTCTTTCACCACTGCTATCTTTCACGTCATTTTGTTTGTTTTCAACTTCCTATCTCGTTTCTTCTTCCTCTTCGTATTCCTCTCTTCGACCCTCTCTCCCCTCTACAAATCTCCCCACCCTCCTCCCATCTCTTATTCCTAGAACAACCGAAATAATTGTCAGCGAGCTCACAAGAAAACAATTTCCGTTCTAAAGTATTAGAGGATTTTTTAGTGTCTGTTTTTTTTCGCGGCCACACAACAGCAGCCTTTGATGTCAGCCTGTGCTATCTTGATTGAAGTGACGTGCTGTAATTAACAAGGACGGTACCCTCCTCCAACTGCCTCCTTGATAATGAATTGATCTACTGTTTGTTGAGTTCATGAGGAGTCCATACAGCTGACAATTATTCGACTGTAGCTTTTTATTAGATGTCTATCTTGTTTCTTATGTGGAATGTTTGTTTTTATTGACTGAACTGATACTGAATTTTACTATGGTAGTACATAGTTATGGTATGGTATATGGTAAACAAAGTACATTAATTTATAGCTAGAGTAATATAATCGCGCTAAGACCAAGACCAAGATCAGAGCCTCTTCCATAAAACTTAAAATAAACTTAAAAGTTGGACGGCTAAAATTCAATTCCAAAACATATGTTTTAAAGGCGTTTATAATAGTTTAGAATTAGCTGTAAATGCGTAACGTACAGAGAAGTGACGTGAGATAACAAGATACTATACAAACCGTAAAGGAAAATTTCAGAAGTATCTGCTTTCTAACAAAACAATATAAGAAGCCATGCTTTTTTATCGTAATTATTCTTAAAATATCGTAATATTCTCCTATAATTGTTTTGCACTTATTATCTGTGATTTCATATTAATTTAGTATTCACATACAGTAACACCATCCGCCATTTTCAATTCATTTTGTAACCAACCGCCATTCCAAACTGAGTCCGCCATTTTCTTCTACCGAATCGACCAATCACAGTCCTCGGACGATAGGAGGCTCACGCCCTAGTCAATACTTGATGGTGATTGGTCCAAATATATTCTCCATATAGATATAGTTAGAAATACATACGTCATTTTGTTTCCTATTATTGAATGACTACAGCCAAATGAAATAAGATTATCAGCCAATTGGGAACGCTGTAAAATTACGACATTAGGCCTATATTTAATGAAATAAATCACACAGTATTTCCATCCGATGATCATCTAGTCTCTTTCACATCTACATTTATATAATCCATCTCGACCTCCTCCTCCGCCTCCTCCTCCTCCCTCCTCCCGCTCCTCCTCCTCCTCCTCCTCCAAATTTCCTCCTCCTCCTTCTCCTCCTTCTTTTCCTCCTCATCCTCCTTCTCCTCTCCCTCCTCCTCCTCTTCCTCTTTCTCCTCCTCCTCCTCCTCCTTCTCCTCCTCTACCTCCTCGTCCTCCTCTCCCTCCTCCTCCCCTCCTCCTCCTACTTCTCCTCCTTCTTTTCCTCCTCTTAATCCTCCTCCTCCTCCTCCTCCTCCTCTCCCAACTCCATTCCTGTTCCCCCATTCACACTCTCTCACTATCTCTCACTCACCATCAACTTTTCTCTTTCCTAATTCTCCTCTTGCTCTTTCTCTCTGCTCCTCACTCATTTCTTTCCTTCTCTATTCCTCTCCCATTCTTACTCCCTCTCTTTCTCTCTCTCTCACCATCAATTTCCCTTTGCTAACTCTCAAAGTATAGCAATAAGGCGTCAAGAGACTCGTCAATGAGATTTTGAATGAGCGATGCCAACGTGTGAGCAATCATAATAATCGAGAGTGTTCGATTTTGTAATGAACATCGATATATCGATGTCGACCGTTGTATCGATACATCCTTTTGATAACACGAGAGCTGTCGTCAGTTTCAATGGGAATTGGGTATTCGTCCCGTAATTAGCGATTCCTTCCATTGAAAGTGATGTTTGAAGCATGTTATGTTGATCAACGCTCTGTATCGTATTCTATGTTATCATGAGATATGATCGAAACATAGTTGGCCCACATGTAGTGGAATGATGTACTGTACAATATTTATTGATCAAGTGTATCCGGATTCTCTGGGACAGAAACTGAACGAATAATAAACTGATATTCAACGGTAATGAACGAATAATGAACTAAAACGAATATTCAACGGTATTCAACGAAATACAAGATCAATAATTGAAATGTTGAAATTTGAAGGTTCTTGGTCTATTTGTATCATCATTGATTGTTCTTGAAACTTCAGCATCGACATTGGTACAAGCTAAAAGGATTATCAATGAGAGACAGTTATGTTCAAGTTATTTCTTGGCACTTTAGACTCATTAGAACAGAAAAAGCCAGAAAAATGTACAATTTATTTCTTATCCAGAAGTCCAGACCTACATTCATTTTTCACCTTTGATTGGTCTAGCAGCATAAAAATTCAAACTTTTGCAAGTTCGATAATAAATTATCAACAAATTATATGTTATCAAGCTATAAATATCCAATACCTCAACCTCACAACAATTTAAACCATAGTTTAAACTATAGACTAATCGATAAACAAATCTTTAAATTGGTACAGGAAAATACTGTAGAATTTACAACAGTATTTCATTGCCCCAGTGTTGGTTGAAATCAGTAATCCAATATTGATAGTAGATCCATAATAAACTGAAAAGTACAGTACTATTCACACCACTGATTTATCAAGAGGTATCTTTCGGTTGCCAGTATCAATCGTTTGGGAACTGCCATTTTAACGTACAGAGTAGCAGTATTGACCATTGAAATGACAAAGAAATGACCGTGAACGGCTGCCATTGGTCAGACAAGCTCCTCCCCTATTAGTGTTAAATCATGATAATGGCGATTCAAACAGAAAATATAATATTGAAGAACAATAAATACAGGCAATATATTTTTGTGTATCAGCATTCATCGTCTGGTTCGTTTGCATGAAAAATTTTGTCTTTTCATGTACACTTAACGTATCTTCCAGTAGTTTCCAGTAGCTCGTTTCGGAATGCCATTTTACGATTGATTACAGGTTTGACGATTAAAATATCAAATGATTGCTCTGAGAGTTATTTGAGATTCAGTGAGAATGATCAATCTAATTTCTCAATTTTCATTATTTAGCTTTACATTTTACTCTCTACAAATGACGTTTTTACACAGCTTCGAATTTGAAATTTGAACACAAGAAAATGTTTTGTCTATGCTTCTAGCAAATTCGTCTAAGAACACCTACCATCTCCAATCTTCGATTGATTGCTAGTTCGAGAATAGTTTCCTTAGCAGAACGTGCGACCCTTGAGTTCACAACCCACGCCTGTAAGTTGTTGGGGCAACCGGTTTCCATTCTAATGATGAGTGCAACATGTTTCTAATCACATGTGCGATCATCCATCATGGCCACGTGGGTGGAAACATCTGTTATGCTGGTCGATTATGCTCGTCTTTCGGTGGCCGACCGTCTGTCCAGTCTCGATTTATGGTTGTCGAGAAAATAATCATCTACAAAGAAATCTATTAGGCTAGGCGTACACCGGTTAGTCAAGACGAGATTAGTCATGTTTAGTCACAGTAATTCACATAGTTGCTTATGAAGCAGCACACAACGATGCAATGACTAATCAGAGTGTGTTGCTTCATAAGCAACTATGTGAAGTACTCTGCCTAAGGCTAGGCGTACACCGGTTAATCAAGACAAGACAAGATTAGTCACGTTTAGTCACATTACTTCACATAGTTGCTCATGAAGCAGCACACACTGATGCAATGACTAATCAGTGTGTATTGCTTGATAAGCAACTATGTGAAGTACTGTGCCTAAGGCTAGGCGTACACCAGTTAGTCAAGACAAGACAAAACATGATTAGTCACGTTTAGTCACAGTAATTCACATAGTTGCTTATGAAGCAGCACACAACGATGCAATGACTAATCAGTGTGTGTTGCTTCATAAGCAACTATGTAAATTACTGGGACTAAACGTGACTAATCTCGTGTCGTTCATGTTTGATCAGGATTTTAACTAGAATCATTAGGCAATTTTTGTCGAGACAATAATCATCTATCTACGAAAAAATCTATCATGCTACGTATTCATTTGATCGGGATTATTCACGTCAAGAAGTCAGCATTGCTAAGACGGGAGTTTGCTATTCTTGTTCAGCACAAGGCAGTTGCTGATGTCTCTATCCTATTCGCACTGTGCATTGTGTGCACACAGTCCAACAAACACGTTTGATGCAGTTTCTACTCTCAATGAAACGTGATCCATATAAACAATGACTTTAATCGACTATATCTACGAAAAAATCTGTCATGCTACGTATTCATTTGATCGGGATCTTAACTAGAATGAGTAGTCCTACATCATGTTTGTTGGAATTAGAGAATTTGAAACCATTTTGTACTTGCTTTGTGTTTTAAGCGCTTACTGAAGCCAAACTGTGTCCAAACGTAATAATATAACGATATATCGACTTGAAAATGAATTGAAGTCGTTATATATCGTATCAACAACATAACCTCTGGACTATTTATCAAAATTTAGGAAAGAAACAGTTTTGGACGAATGTCTGTTGATTCTTTCCACGTTGTAATGTATCTTGTCAACAAATGAATGAATAAATGAATGAATATCAATCTTGTATATTGAATCATCATTTCTAAGTCGATATAATATCGTTATATTAATTACGTTTGGAATTGACATATTGATTTAAAATCGATATATAACGACTTCAATTCATTTTTAAGTCAATATTTTGTTACATTAATTACGTTTGGAATTCACATATTGATTTGAAATCGATGTATAACGACTTCAATTCATTTTTAAGTCTATCGTTATATTAATTACTTTTGGAATTGACATATTAATTTGAAATCGATATATATATTGACTTCGTTATCTATCGACGGTCTAAAACGTCGATATTTTGTAGTCGAGATCATCATACCGGCAAAACTGTGATGAAGTTTTCGAGGTAGGGGATGAAAAACAGGGTCAATGACACAAAATGAGCAAATTGCGGTCGGTTCACACTGCCGCCTGCATTCGAACGCACCAATGAGAGCCACGCTCACTTGCACATCTAATTTGTAACACACTCTTGTTTATGTAGGCTGTGCTGTGCACATATGTTTAGTGTGTTACTGTTACTGCACATTTGTGCTGTGGTGAGAGAGGTGCGGGTCACCCTGTATATGTACAAGCCTGAGGTTTGCTATTGGTCAGGAACACGGAGCACGGGGTTCACATTGTCTAATGCAAGTAGTATTGTGTACAGGTATTTCCCACCAGTACGTGGGAGAACTTCTCCCCTAGATTATCTATTTTTCTGTTAATATTATTATCTTGTTTCATAATTATGATAATTTTCTGTTGATTATAGCAAAATAAAAAGTACGATTAGGAAGTTCAAAATTTTATCAAGTTATCCTTGAAAATCACTAAAAAAATATCCTGAAAATCACTAAGGGCCGGTTTATGAGCTCGGGATTTAGCCAAGTCCTAGACTAAAACGGGTGGCTACCGTAGCATCGACAAACGTTAGCCTCGACAGGTTAGTGGGTTAGCAGCATAGAGAGCCCTTAGTACATAGTGTCGAGGCTAACGTTTGTCGATGCTACGGTGGCCACCCGTTTTAGTCAAGGACTTGGCTAAATCCCGAGCTCATGAACCGGCCCTAAGTATCTTCCAAGTAAACTCGTGCTTATGAGAAAAAGGTGGGTAATGGGAAATAATCTTCATGTGGTAAAATGTATATAGTCCGATTCACGTCAAGAAGTCAGCATTGTTTATATGAGGAGCATTGATGTCAAGTTTCATTGAGAGAGAAAGAGAAAACTGCACCAAATGTGTTTGTTGGGACAACAATGCTCAGTGCGGCAACTATGCACAGTGCGAATAGGATAGAGACATCAGCAACTGCCTTGTGCTGAACAAGGATAGCAAACTCTAAGCAATGCTGACTTAAACGACGTGAATCGAGGTTAAAATACGAGCGGCAACGCCGCGAGTTATTTTAAGGTATCTCACAAGTCGTTTAAAGGCTAAAATACAACCATTGCATACACCATTTTATTTAAGGCCAACAAAAAACAATAATATCTACATTATCAATCTAAACTAACCTTTATTCAAACGACCATGATTAATCTCAATATTTACCGTATAGGTTAGGAACTGTTCCGTTCCAGTCTTTTTAAAACAGATGTTCCTTAATGGACCATTAACTTTGATCCGGAATCCATGGGGAAACTAGCTTCGGATTCATGGGGAAAGCATTGCACTAGCTATTAGACTTAACCTCTGAAACACCCCTCAAAAAACTCGCATTAAAACACTACAAGTCGTTTTTTAAAGGCTCATCCCTAAAAGCTTCGGAGTTGTGTCCATTCGTAATGGCGGGTCGATAGATAGTTGGGGGATGAGGGGGAGGAACAAGCCCCTTTTGAGGGGAGGAGGTAGAGGGCAAATCACCCCCTTTCGACCCCCACCAATGTTTTTCTAACTACAACATCCACTGTTACAAATGACGTCATAAATGAGACTATTAAAAAAATGGGGGAAGCGTAGTAGAAGAAGAAGAAGAAGAAGAAGAAGAAGAAGAAGAAGAAGAAGAAGAAGAAGAAGACATTCACTATTTTTTGTTAACTCTCTTGGTATTTTCCATAGCTGTGTGATCTTCCATAGCTGTGTAATTTTCCATTAAATATTTTTTGTTTCTCTCGGTATTTTTCCATAACTGAGTAATTTTCCATTGCATATTTTCTGTCCACTCACTTGTTTTTTTTCCATAACTGTGTAATTTTCCATTATATATTTTTTGTTCACTCACTCGGTTCTTTTCCTTAACTGTGTAATTTTCCATCTAATTTTTTCTGTCTACTCACTTGGTATTTTTCCATAGCTGTGTAATTTTCCATTCGAGATAATTGTAAACTCTTTTGGTATTTTTCCATAGGTGGGTAATTTTCCGTAAGCTGTTTGTAAATTTTATCAGTATTTTAATGTTGTAGGTCTGTTAATTTCCTATGAAATAATATTCTGTATTTTTGCACGACAAATGTTCTCCCTTTCCCTCAAATTTCTATTTTCTTCCTTCAACTTCCTCTCTGTTTCTCTCTTTCCTTAATGATGAAAAAAGGAAGAAGAAGAAGAGGAAGAAGAAGAAGAAGAAGAAGAAGAAGAAGAAGAAGAAGAAGAAGAAGAAGAAGAAGAAGAAGAAGAAGAAGAAGAAGAAAAAGGCCGAGCAGTAGATAACAGCAGGTAGAAACTGCCCTCTTTTAGTACGTAATTACCAGAAAAAGTGGCTGTAAAACTTGAGGTTATTCTCTGTTAAGACTTTGAAGCTGTCTGATAGGGTTCTACAGCTGAAAAAGCTGAAAATGATGGCTTTCTGAGTTACTTCAATCACAGGGTAGGCAGGCTACTGGACTGGATGGAGCTGGAATTATGAGGCCAGTAAGGAATTCGATGAAAAATCATCATGAAATTGTTCTGAATTGAGATACTACATGAAATCTCTTGAAAGACATTGTTATTTGAGCATCTTCGAGTCAATTTTACTGCATTGGTACTAAATTTTTATGAGCAAAAATTACTCTTATTGTCAAAAAGTACTACTTATTGTCTGATATTCTCTTCCATCATTGTAAAATTGTGAGTGATCTTTTGGCAATCACAATCATAATTAGAAGTGAAGCACTTTGTTATCAAGAACTGCATATCATCACATCAAATTTCATAATAAATTGATGCCTAAACTTTTTTTGTCAATACCACCACATTTGAACTGTATTTTCATGAAAGAATTGAGGTCTTCCTGCTTACTTTTATTGTCATGGTTTGTTTTTTATCAATGACATTGATACAAGGTCAAATTTACGTTATCGACAACTATATTGGAGTAATATTATTATGGAATATCACTTTTTATAAGACACTCACATCATATCAAATCTTAGGCTAGGCGTACACCGGTTAGTCAAGACAAGACAAGACGAGATTAGTCACGATTAGTCATTGCATCGGTGTGTGCTGCTTCATAAGCAACTATGTGAATTACTGTGACTAAACGTGACTAATGTCGTCTTGTCTTGTCTTGACTAACCGGTGTACGCCTAGCCTAAATCATGAATTATTGTTCTTGTTGCTTCAGCAATAACCTTTTTTTTATCATATGGCTTTTATTGATGGGGAGACCCTTACGGGTAGGTTCCACCTCGCCTCATTGCTAAGCAATAACATTTATACAAGGTCAAACGTGAATTTTCAACTAGCAGATGTTGTTGGAGCATTCCTTAGACAATTTCTCTCCTTTTAATCTGAATTTTCATGAACAATTCGGGTTTTATGAAAGTCACACAAAGGAAAAACATTATTAAAACACTTTTCATTTTTTTTCAGCTGATGAAAGGAATGTCCAAAGGTAGAAGAGGAACGGCAGAAATAAATGCAGCATCTACAAAAAAAAAAGAGCAACAAACTCATTATGGACGTAGTGAGACATCCACGAGACTTGGCTGACAAAAATACTCACTTTACTACAACTACTGTGCTCCAACATACCTTTCTTCTTTGTCATTGTTTTCTTTCTATTTCTGTGCAGGCCCATTTGTTATAAGAAGAAGAAGAAGGAGAAGAGGGAGAAGAGATATGAGGAGAAGGAGAAGAAGAAGAGATATAAGGAGAAGGAGAAGAAGTGAGATAAGAAGAAGGAGAGGAAGAAGAAAACAACACTTGGCCAGCGTCATATTATCTAGACGCATCACGGTCTATAAAAATAGACTTTGAGAAAAATAGGAGGAGGGGATCTATCCTTGTTCAGGACTTTTTTATTCACTACACTGTCAACATAATTATCAAATGAAGAAAAAGTTTAAAATACTTCATAATAGATGTCTAGACTTACAATATTGTAGCATAGAGAAAGCATAACGCCAAGACGCTATTCTTTCTCTATGATTGTAGTGAGTAGCACAGTAATAATTAAACAACTATCTGAAAATGTTGTTTAATTTAAAAAAAAATCTATTTTTTACTGTTTTTGATAACATATTTGTGAAGATCCTGTACCAGCAGAGGAAATATATAGAAGTGAATGAAACCAAGGTGAATAGAATGCATACATGGTTTCTAATTACCTTTCATTAAGGGCCGGTTCATGAGCCCGGGATTTAGCTAAGTTCTAGACTAAAACGGGTAGCCACCGCTATATAGCAGGATCCATTTAACTTATCAGAAAACAGCTGATTGATGTACGCTCGTTTACTAACGTTAAATCAGCTGTTTTATGACAATTTAAAATAATCCTGATAAGTTTGACAAACTTATCGTAGCGTCTAGACCGGGCTTTAGGGCCGTTTCATGAGCTCAAGATTTAGCCAAGTTCTAGACTAAAACGGGTGGCAACCGTAGCATCGACAAACGTTAGCCTCGACACTATGTACTAAGGGCTCTATGCTGCTAACCCACCAACCAGTCGAGACAAACGTTTGTCGATGCTACGGTAGCCACCCATTTCAGTCTAGGACTTGGCTAAATCCCGAGCTCATGAACCGGCCCTTAAAGTAGCAGCTTATTTAGAATATAAATTATCTCAAGAGTATTTTTCGAGTATTATCTGTACATCAGTACTAGTAATTGATAATGTTGACTATCACTACTATTGTAACTGCAACTCTAACACTGTAACCGTAGGCCGTAGGCTCTAATTGCAACTGTAACACTGTTAATAGGGCTTGTAATGGACGATGGATGAGCTTTTCTATGTTTGAATGAATAAACTGTAACTATAACACTATAGAACGTGCTGAGAATATGAATTTTATTGGTAATATGGACAGAGCACAAACAATCATTGAATTATTACCAATTGATTAGTTCAAAATCGCTTACTATTGACTAGACCAAAATAAAATGAATGATTTACTGTATTTGCCATAAAAACAATACAATATACTAGCCTATGCTATTGTATATCAATTTATCAGTATACTTGTACGATGGGGAGCTCCACAAGATGCAATCAAGAATCGACAACAATTGGGTGGGTACTCTAGATTGCAATTGAATTAATTCAGTTGATTGGTGCTTCTCTACTGCAGTGATCTCTAATGCACTGGACAGATGTTAAATGTCAATACTGGCAGTCCGTTTGGTCTCACTGATTTTTTGGTCTGCAGCCAGCCCGGGATCAAAGGTGAAGCTGTGGTACAATCTAGTCACACATCTGTAGGCTTTTCAGTGGTAATTTGTGGACTTGGAGTATCTTTTTAGTGTCCTAAAGTGCATCTGGGGGCTTTGGTCGCATCAAACTGCACACACAACACAATAGATAAGATTGAGCAGGTGCTTAGCACTTGAATAGATTGATTCTTTTTGCTCTGGTGATTCCCACATATAGTAATATTCATTAAATTTATGCAAGGCATACATAATTGTAAATAAATTTTATATTCTGTAAAAATTTTATAAGACTTGGAATAGGCCTTCTCTCTATAGATATATTATAATATATGAGTGTGAATGAGTACGAACAGTAAAATCGCAAAACATGATAATGGAGCATGTCACTTACGTAAATCATAACATAAAATATAAAATTGGATGTAGTTTAGTGCTAGGCGTACACCGGTGGGTAAAGACAAGACAAGACGAGATTAGTCACGTTTAGTCACAGTACTTCACATAGTTGGTTATGAAGCAACACACACCGATTAGTCATTGCATCGGTGTGTGCTGCTTCATAAGCAGCTATGTGAATTACTGTGACTAAACGTGACGAATCTCGTCTTCTCCTGTCTTGACTAACCGGTGTACGCCTAGTCTTACATAGAAAAAGCCATTTTAGAATTATCACTGTTAGTGCAAGGCATGCAACGTCGGAAAAACTGATTTTACACAAAAAATTTAGAATTACGCATGCGTAGAATTATTATTTCTCCCCTCATGCCAGTGAACAACCAATTCCATCCTTATCGTATACTGATGAGGGAGCTTTTTGATTTTCTGTTTCATTTGATGGAAATTTATCATGTACTATTGAATCGCTTGCTAAAGGTTCTACAATGTTCACAAGGTTCTATAAGGCTAGGCGTACACCGTTTAGTCAAAACAAGATAAGACGAGATTATTCACGTTTAGTCACAGTAATTCACATAGTTGCTTATGAAGCACCTCACACCAATGCAATGACTAATCGGTGTGTGCTGCTTCATAAGCAACTATGTGAAGTACTGTGACTAATCTCGTCTTGGTTTATCTTGACTTAACGGTGTACGTCTAGCCTTACTAGTAAGATACGGGCACTTCACCTCACGAGCCGCCAGTTATTAACTACTATTATAAAATACCTGAAAATCCCAAAAATAACTGTCAAAGCCATACCATCCCTACTTATTGATAGACTGTGGTAAAAGTGTGCCAAAATTCACACCATATGGTGTAAATCAGCTGGATAAAATCAGTCGGACCATAGAAAACAAACAATGTCACCATAAGGTAGAAATGACAGCGGATTTGAGATTCCTGCATCCCAAATAAGCAATTTGGCTGCAGGATAGCAGTACTTGAACTGATCTGTAGATGGCGTAAGCTACTCCAATAGATTGGCGAGGGACATTTTCGAAGTAAAAGTTTGCAAACTGATCTGCAGAGGGCGTTGTGCATGAAGTAGTAAAGGAGATATCACTTTTTTATACAAGATTCAGTTCCAAGTATCCCTTCAAATGTTATTGTTATTGCGATTCCATTGTGTGTAACGTGGCCGACTGTTTTCCCGATCGTGTGAAGGTGGCTTGTTTGTGTGAGATTCACTTTTTCCATATAGGGATTTACTGTGTACCTCTCTTCATAGCAGAAATTTACGTTTGTTGGAGAGTTGTAATCCAGCTCCTCTTTCTATACTGTTTAGAGAGTCGCGTTTTTCGTCAGAAAAAGATCAGATCTGGGCCAGCCAGCTTTCAGCAACGATTACGCGTGCATTTTTTGTCTAGTGCTTTTTTGAAACACATTCAACCATTTTTTCTCGCTTTATTTTCCTGCACACCCCTACAACATTCCATCCGGAAGCTATCGCTGTGCAAAATCTCATATCCGATTTACTGCTGCTTTATCGCTCACCTTCGTCCTCTTATTCTTCTTCTTCTCCATCTTCTTTTCCTTTTTCTTCTTCTTCTTCTTCTTTTTCTTCTTCTTCTCTTCTTCTCCTTCTTCTCCTCCTTCTTCTTCTCCTCTTTCTTCTTCTTCTTCTTCTTCTTCTTCTTCTTCTTCTTCTTCTTCTTCTTCTTCTTCTTCTTCTTCTTCTTCTTCTTCTTCTCTTCTTCTTCTTCTTCTTCTTCTTCTTCTTCTTCTTCTTCTTCTTCTTCTTCTTCTTCTTTTTCCTCATCTATCAACATTTACTTCACGCCTTCTTCTTCTCCTCTTCCCACTCTTTCCTTTCTTCTTCACTCCTCTACAACCCTCTCTTCTTTTCATGATTGAGACTTCTTACTTCCTATCATTTCTCTTTCTTTTGTATGTTCTCTTCTTCTTCTTCTTCTCCACCACCTTCGTCGCTTCGTCTCTTGCTAATGTTCTCTTCCTGATGTTCCTTTTCCTCTCTGCTTCATGTTCCTTCTTCTTCACTATTCTACGTCCCTTCCTTCATTTATTCCTGTTCAGGCCTTTTCATCCATCTAATTCTCAATGTTCACCTTTGTCTCTTCCTTCCATATTCTACCTTTCCCTCTGTAATTACTGTGTTCTCCTATCTTAGTTCTCTTGCTACTTAATCTTATCCTTGCTTCATCAACTTATTCCTCTCAATTTCCACTTTTTGCATATCTTCTCCTGTTTCTCTTTTTGTTTCTGATCTTCCTGCATCCCACTTATTTGTTTTCTCATTTCTATTCTCCCCCTCGCTTCTCCTCTTTCTTATTCCAATCCTTTCCTTCCATCCTTCTCTTCTCCAATCTTTATTCCTCTTCCTATTCCATATTTATTCCAACAAATTTATATTCTTTCTTTCGCTTCTCCTCTCTTTCGCCCCTTCCCCACCACTTCTTACTCTTACTTTCCTTTTCCTTTTTACTATCACTACATCTACGTGTTCTAGTAGCAGCTTCCGCCACTGGGATATGACCTAGTTTATCATCTACTAGTGCTGTGGCAACTGGCATTTATCTTACATGTTATTATGATAACCACTACTGATCCTTGCCACATGACGTAATATTATGTTAAAAGGATGTTGCAGCTACCGCTCAGATAAAATGTCTCTTGCTTCAGTCTCATACATGATTTTGAGTGCTTTTCATCTTCCCCTTCTTCTTCTTTTTCTTCTTCTTCTTCTTCTTCTGCTCCTCCTCCTCCACTCCTCCTCCTTCTTCTTCTTCTTCCTCTTCTTCTTCTTCTTCTTCTTCTTCTCCTCCTCCTCCTCCTCCTCCTCCTCCACCTCCACCTCCTTCTCCTCCTCCTCCTCCTCTTCCTTCTTCTCCTTCATCTCCTTTTCCTCCTTCTCCTCCCTCTCCTCCTCCTCCTCCTCTTCTTCTTCTTCTTCTTTCTTCTTCTTCTTCTTCTTTTCTTCTCCTTCTCCACCTTCTTCTTCTTTTTTCTTCTCCGTCTTTTTTCTTCTTCATTTCTCCTTCTCTACTTCTTCCTTTTCTTCTTCTCCTTCATCTTCCTATTCTTTCTCTCCTTCCTATGCTTCTCCATTCTCTGCTCCTTATCTCCTTTTTCTACTAATATTCTGCTCACACTCAGTTTCATGACTGTGCCACTGCCACTGCTGGAGTTGATAAGGGAACGTTACTACAGGTTCAGGAAGCTGATGTAAGTTTAGTTTATGCAAAAAGAGGTTGACGACTGTGCTGCTTTAAAAAAAAATTCATGTTCTTTTAAGAGTTTTACGACTCTTCTAGATGGGATTCATGATTGGCTAAACTCCACTAGATATCAGAGAGATGACAAGATGAGAATATCATAGTTCGCAGCGGGTGGTTATTTGGTAATAACATAGCAAAATGGCACTAATTCATTCATTCAGCAGAACTAAAAATCTACTGAACCAAATTCGTTCAAATTTGGCATGCATGTTCAGTTGGACCTTTAGACGCGCACTAAGAACGGATTTTGAAAACATCTCAAAGATACGCCAATATTCCCGTTTTTCTAGCGATTTTGTGCGTTTTCTCAGCTTTTTCGAGGCACTAATTGGCAGAAAATGTTGAAATTTGGTACTAAGGTTCGTTCAAGATCTAAAAACAATCTGTAAGAAAAATGTTTGTGACTCTCACAAAATTACTCAAAAAATCTATACAAGTGGTACCTTTTAGGCAGCTCGTACACCGGAGCAATGAGCAATAGGCAATAAGCAACATTTGGATCATATGATCGTCTACTCTATAGAAACAAATAGTCCAATGCACACCTAAAGCAGCTGTTTCGGTGTGCATTGAACTATTGGTTTGTATAGAGTAGAGAATCATATGATCCATATGTTGCTAGTTGCCTATTGCTTATTGCTCCGGTGTACGACCGGGGTAAAGGTTATTTTATTTTTTTGAATTTCAATAGGAAATCGTTTGAAAACAATCGCTTTCAAGACTACTCACAGAAAGCAACTACTAATCTGAAATGAGCAGATTCTTTCTATGTTATCAGTCGGAGAACTGCATCTGTACTCATAATAATTTACACCTAATATTGTTGAATGCCAATTTAATCGACAATATTCATCTTATGCTATTCATCTCATTGAAAATTCAAATAATAAGTAGGCTTATTTAATATTAAGAGACCTATATAACGTCACTAATTATTCTAGTATTTTTTTGCCGCCATTTTTTAATTCGATTCAACAAGTCAAACAACTCGAACCAATCACAAGCCAATCTACTACGTCACATTCACTTTGACCAATCACATGCCAGCAGCCATTTTGCTACAGTATACTCCCACTTTTAACGCCCTCTCATTGGTCGATAATAGACTCCCATTTTCCAAAGCGAATGTGGAATTCCACACAATGAAAAACATGAAATCAAACTCCTACTTTCATGATCATCTTCAGTAGATTGTTCAAATTGTTCAAATCTTCAAAGATGGAACCCATAATACTAAAAGTATCTGTTTATTTCTCTCTGACATATTCATGATCATTCATTTATCATCTGATCGAATTATTTACTACTAAAAACCTTGGAAACGTTGAAATTCAAATTTAAATAATGTATTTTCAACGAGAAAATTTCAGCTATTATTATAAAATTCATAAGTTTACTATAATAAGATATTTCCAATATGCCTAACTCCTTTGTCATTCCATTACTTTATTTTGTTGTATCATTAAAGTTTCATTTATCATTATGTTTTTAATTGGTTATATTTTATACAACATGAACGTATATTTGTCTTTTCCCGTTAGACAGTTTTCGTAATCTTCATTATGTAGGCTACTAATATAGAATGTATTAATGTACTAATTATAAAAATATTACACAGTATCCATTCCACACATTATTGGTGATGATATTCCTTTTAAAGACCAATTTAATTTTCTTTAATCTTTTGCAAACTCAACTCCATCCACATAGAGTTCCATGTAAATTTATAAACTCTTTCCACATTCCTGATTCATGAGACAACATTCAATGCATCAATATTGTCATTTCTATACCATTCAAAAAAGCTGAGTGAAGTATTATCTTTTTCTTAAGTATCTTCAAAATGATTCTTCTACACATTTTTCTTACTTTTTATCAACTGTTTGTGAACCTTATCATTGATGATGAACTGTATCATTACCGTTTATACGAATTTGTCTAGTTTTATAGGGTATTTGTAAGGTATTGTTTTAGGTTCAACTCTGAGAGGGATCACAACGTCACCCCACTCTATCAAAACTACTCTTGTGAACCAAATTGGGTGTAAAATAACACTGGAGGGTGGGATCGATCACTTTACACTGCATCACGCCCAATCGATGGCTCATTATTCCAGGGGGGAGAGGGGGATGAACAGAGCTGTCAACAGGACTTTGAATTGAAGACAATCCAAATGTGAGGCAATAAAACGCCACCAACGATCTGATTTATCCCCCCATATAATCATAAAAACGTCGAAAATTGTTGAACCATCAATAACCCCTTTGCGGTTTGCCAGTTCCTGGAATGACAGATTATTCTTTTCTCTCTTTCCCGGCATTTTTGGCGGTTTTCGTTCCATTCATCTGTCTCCCTCGTTCTTTCCACTTCTCTCTCTTTTCCGAAAACGTTCTCATTCTTTCTACAAATGATCCTAATGTGAAATCGCCTTTTTCTACTAATATTGAAAATGAATAAATAAACAAATATCTTAAAATCTTAAAATTCCAACATTGTTATTTTGGTTGTTCATCTTATTGGTGAACCATCATTATTTTGTAATCCAGAGGCCTGCTTCATGATACAGTACTTTAGAAGTTTAGGAGGAATGGCGAATTCACACTAAACGCCAAAGATCGTCCCTTTTTACCTCTCTTTCTACCATTAAAGCAATCATTATTATTTTGGTCAGTCATCACTATTATTTTGTTGGAAAACCATCACAGATCATTGCAGATTACAAATTAATAACGATGAAAATAATTGAGAATGAGGATGAGAAAGAGTTTAACTGATTTGATATTCATAACAAGGGCCTGTTTCTTAAAAATTAGAAGTTCAGATGGCGAAATTCAGAAGAACAGATGGTATAGCGAATTCACACTAAACGTGCAAAGCTAGGTTATGTCTAAAACATTTTATTATATTATATTCTGGCTACCATTATTGCTGATAACAAGTTGATTGTTGATTTGAAATGTGAATAGGTTGATTGACAAGCGGTTGTCTTCTATTGATGATGGACAATTGTTGATAACAATAAACAATTGAGAATATTATAAAATATTGAATAAAACTATATATATCTGTTTGGTGTAAGATAGCCTGTATTACTGGACTTCTAAGTTTTTAACTTTCCTTGAATTCATCCTTTCTTTGATGTTTTTTGCCATTTTCCCACACTCCTCCTCTATTCTTCTCAAATTTCTCTTCCTATTCTATTATTTTATTTCCTCCTCTTCACTTTTTCCGCCAAATGTAAATCTAAATCAGCTCTTTGGCTTTAGTCCAACATTCTGTGAATTCCTATT
The DNA here is from genome assembly GCA_017141395.1 of Laodelphax striatellus. Classification (NCBI taxonomy): domain Eukaryota; kingdom Metazoa; phylum Arthropoda; class Insecta; order Hemiptera; family Delphacidae; genus Laodelphax; species Laodelphax striatellus. The sequence continues at coordinate 33,358,408 of CM029536.1, forward strand.
CTTGTTCCAAGTTTGATCTTCGTTTTGTTTGTTTGCTCTTCTTTTCCTTGTCGTTTTTTTCTCTCCTTGTTCTCCCTCCACCACCTAATTGTCCTTCTCCTCCTCATTCTTCTCCTCATCCTACTCCTCCTCCTCCTCCTCCTCCTCTTCTCCTCCTCCGCCTCCTCCTCCTCTACCTCCTCCTCCTCACCTTCTTCGTCTTCCTCTCACACATGTATAATACATTATTCCTGTATTTTGAGCGTTACAATTCAAATGAAAAGAAGATCATATATAGCAGGATTATTTTAAATTGTCAGTCTGATTTACTGACGTTAAATCGGCTGTTTTCTGACAAGTTAAAATAATCCCGCTATACAATGTATCATTAATATAAACATTTTCCCAAGAATACTAGTATCCACGTTCGATTTTAAAAGGTACATAATAATATTATTATGTATTTTTCAGGTCCCCAGCTTTCTTATTTATGATTGTTTTTGGTCTATAAATATTGTTATTTCTATTGTTATTGTCATTGTAGTAGATGATAACTTATTCTTATACACTTAGATCATTGTGGAAAGCTGTAAAAAGGTAATTTATTGTCAGTTCAGGTGCCTTAGCAAAGTGAACGCACTAAGTAAAGCAAAGGAAACGTAAAGTAAAGCAAAGTAAAGCTATGTATTTACGTTTCTCATCAAATTCAATGTTATTTTGTTGAATGGAATTGGGTGAAAATTTTGATCGTGGACATACAGTTCAACTCAATATCAGCTACCCTATGAATAAGTTGATATCAAAGTTCATACATGTCAATCTATTCATCCTCATGAGATCCTTTGTATGTGTCAAAAGCTACACACATAGTTACAATACCCCCATACTGAAACTTCAAATAGTGTGTGTCAGTATTGCCAACCTGACAACCCACACAGGCGCCGGCTGTATTCACTGATGACTTGGCGCGCAAATGATAAATTCCATTGGCACACCTGGCCTTTGATATGCCGACCAATTAACGGAGGCTAATCCATCATCAGGCCTGCCAACTTAAGGGCTCGATAATTGTCGCTTCCAACACGAATGTTGGCGCACCTGCTTCTAGGTGCTTCCAGATCAAACGACAATTGACACCTCATTCCTTCCCGCCCTTCTTCTATCAATGTTCATTACTCGGAGTCTTTGCTCAGTTTCTGTCATAGAATCTCGTCTTCTTTTCTCACTTTACATAGGCTCATCTTTCTTTCTCACTTTTCATTTCAATTTAAATCGTCTCTCATCGTTCCTTCATCTTCTTCCACCTTTCCAATTAAATAGTCTCTTCTTTCCTATCTAAGTCAGCAATAAGATCTTCTCAGTTTATTCCTCTCATCTAATTGAATTATAGTGTTTCAATAGACTTGAGCTTCGAAACAAGGGTCACGTTGGCAAATTAATAAATGAAATGAATATTCCTATTGGTTTCTTCTGAACTACAGTGACTTTATAAGACAGTGCAGCAATTGAATGCCACGATTCATTGGATAGCACGTTCATGGTAGCCATTACGATTCTGAAAAAACTTTGGAAACAGAGTCATTCAATGACCGCACTGTCATTATACAGTTGCTGGATTCTGAACTATACTAGTGGCCACAAAACAAGGCAGCTGAGAAATGTTGAGCTGTTGCATAGCCAGAAGCTAGGCTGTTGTCAAGTCTTGCCAGCTCAATACTCAAATCATACATGGAAATCTACTCAGACTCTCGGAAAAGGTACCACTGGAAGCTCAGCGTTCCTTATTTGTGATTGAGAGCAAGCAATTTCCAACTTTTTCTGGCTCTACCAGTTCCAGGAACTGGAATAATATGGAACCATATCTCATGGAAGAATATCTCAAATATTAGGCTATTAATTTTTTCCACGAAAGCTCCAATAAGAGTTATGCCCGGTTTTTCAGTCGTTCAATAAACTTATTGAATCAATAACTTTTTTTTTCATTTGAAAACACATGGTTATTGATTCAATAGTGCTATTGGATCCATAAACTGTCTATTGAGCGACTGAAAAACCGGGCATTAATGAAATAGGTAGCTTACTTACAACGTAGCAACGGAGAAAGAGTCCATTTTTACTGATTCTTGAAAATGGGCGAATGGTCAAAGGAGTAGAAAAATAAAATTAGAAAAAGAGAGAATGTTAAAAACAAACGGTATGTGTATGTGTTAGAATCTTTGTTGTGGTGCACTGTTTCGGCAATAAAAATTATAATAAGAACACATACTGTCCGAGTCTAAGCTCCGTGTCCCTGACGGCTGAAGAGGAGAGGCAAAGAGTACTATAAAATACACTACAAAAACTGATTTTCGATGACGTATTGCGTTCCTCCCAGGGACACGGAGCTAAGACTCGGGCCGTACTACGATCATGATTCAGCTCTACATATCAAAATTGGATGACTAGCCCTCTTTATGATATAATGAGATGCCGAAAAATGAGAAGTTGAAGAAAACGACGAAGTAGGAAAAGAAGAATAAAGGAAAAAGGAAGAAGATGATAGAGGAAGAGGAAGAGGAGGAGGAGAATGAAGAGAAAGAGAAAAAGATAAAGAAGAAAGAGGAGTGGAAGGGGGAGAAGGGGTTGAAGAGAGAAGGATCGCAAGAGGCTATAAATCAGAGCTTGAATCCAATTTCACATTGTAGGAGCCCCCTTGTTTTATTTTGGACGAGGGGGGTGCAAGAGTTTGATTGTGCGGGGAAGGGTACTGATGGCACTCTACTCACTAAATTTCTTCCTCCCACAACTTTCTTCTTCTTCTTTTTCTTCTTCTTCTTCTCGATTTTCTTCTGTATCTTGCTAGACTCATCTTCTATCTCCTGATCTTTCGTCTTCCTTGCCATAATTACCTTTCACTTGGCCTAATGTCCCCTCTTAATCATCGAGTTTTATTGCATATTTCCCTTTTTGACACATTCTCTTTTGTTTCCACTGCATTCTCTCTTCTTCTACACGTTTCTCTAGAGACCTCTTTCCTTCTTCCACCCGAATCTGTTCAATCTGTCTTTCCTTTTTATTGCACCACCCTTGCCCAACCATTGAAGATAATTGTTTTCTTCAAGCTATTTATGTCCTCGAAACATGCTTTATCTCTGGTTTTTATTTATTTTAATTTTCCCAATTTTTTTGTTCTTGATTGCTGTTCTAATTTAAAACCTGCTTGTGCATAAACCATCCTCTGATACGTTACAACAATAAAAGTATTGAAGGAAATTGGAGATCGGGAAAGCACTTTAGACCTGTAAATATTGGTTTACGATCTCCAAGCTATTTCATTTATTTAGGAGAAGTATTAGGCTAGGCGTACACCGGTTAGTCAAGACAAGACAAGACGACATTAGTCACGTTTAGTCACAGTAATTCACATAGCTGCTTATGCAGCACCCACCGATGCAATGACTAATCGGTGTGTGTTGCTTCATAAGCAACTATGTGAGGTACTGTGACTAAAGTCGTCTTGTCTTGTCTTGACTAACCGGTGTACGCCTAGCCTAACCGGTGTACGCCTAGCCTTATGGAACGCAACTGAATTATAGGAGAAATTAGATTGAATATTCTATCCAGAACATTATATCAATTTTCAATATCTTATGAAAATTTCAAGTGTGCCAATAAAGATCAATTTTAATAAAATTGTGAAAATTAAGCTGAATATCTGAATGACGAGAAGTATAGCAGGATTATTTTAAATTGTCAGAATATTACTCATGAATTGAAATATTCATGAATAAAGTTAATAATCTTATCTTATTCCTCTGATACTTGATTTCCAAAATGTAAATATTGAAGCAGTATTATAATTGATTAAATAAAATAATTGAACTTCATATTCAAAGACATAATATATTTTCCAAATCACCAGTACAATGCTCAAATAGGAACTAAACTTGAAATAACCAAATAAATATGAATTAAGTAAAATGATATCATATGATTGATAATTATCAGATTGAAACTTTCATGCCCGGTTTTTTAGTCGTTCGATAAATCATTCAATAGCTATGGAGTCAATAAATTTATCCATTCGATAAAACTTATTGCGTTCATTAAACATATTTATGTAACCGATAGCTATTGAACGATTTATCGGTTCAATGAATCTGGCAACATTGCAAAAGGCTCTATTTTGTAAACAAATGCAACATTTTGAAGGTTAGGGAACCCTTCATCTGTTTTATTCTTTGTCGGTAACTATTTTCTCTACAGTCTACCTTTTTAGATTGCGTGATCCTTCTCTATCAGCCATTTGAGAATGAAAGTATTAATATGAATTAAAAGAGGAGAATTTCTTCTTTTATTGGTCTCCTTTTCAATTTTTTTTACTCTCTCATAAAATTTAGGGTTGTCCTCAGTTTATCATCCTTGAAGTAGACAAGATAAAAATGCCTACTTGGTCTCAAATTGTAGAGAACTTTGATGGACGTTTTCTCACGTTCATGTGAAGTAAAATATAGATTGTGATTATTCAAATTAAAGATAATGAAATGCTCTACAAATTTTACATGTAACATTTTTTAGAAAAACAATCATGTAAACGTTTATTTGCAGAAGTATAAAATTTTTAAGCAATAAATCTGTATTTTTCTTCATTCTTTCACAAATAACTCTGAAACTACTAGAGTTAAGAGTAAAATGGTGAAGAAACAAATTATAGAAAAATTAATTTTGTAAAGAATGAGAAAAAGTTTGAATCAGTATCTCCATTGGAAGCCGAGATACTTACGATATACGAAACACAAACTAACCTAGATAAAAAATTGATCAAAATAATCTCCAGCTGTGTAGTTATTGGTTCAATAAATATTTATGTGCTGGATTTTGGCTCTATAGTTTATTGAGAGATTTATGGATCCAATAGCGTTATCGAGTGTTTAAAAAACGCAATTTTCATGTTTATGGAATCAATAGCGCTATTGAATCGATAAACTATTTATTGAACGACTAAAAAACCGGCCATTAGTCAAGCAGTTGTTGTATTACCAACAACTTTGTAATGGTTCAATATTTGTGACACCACAAATCTCTCCCTCCTTCGTTCTTTTTTTTTTTCTTTTTTTATAATTATTTTTCTTCATCCTCTTTTTTAAATGCTTGTTCAGCTTTCCAGATTTCTTCAGCTGCTCATAATTGTCAACCAGCAACTCCAATAAACGTTTCTCAGATTTTTTACAGTAGAATGGTTTCTTTCCGTCTTTGACCGCCTGTTTTCGCATTTCCTTTTCTTCTTTATCCTTCAACTCTTTGAGTTGTTTCTTCTTTTCTTTTTTCTCTTTATTATCCATCATTTGAATAAGAATTTTTATCTGTCTTTTTCTTTCTGCATCAGTTGTATCCATCAATTCTTTTTGAAGCATTTTTCTCTTCTTACGACGAATTTTATCCAGAAACTTGTAGTTGGTTTTGAATTTCTTTCCATCGTAAACACCACAAGCATCTTCAAATCTAGGATTCCTTGCTACAATTTTATTCTTTCTTCTACTGTCCTTCAAAATCTGATCAATCTCAATTCTTCCCAATTGTATTTTTTCTTCCACATTCATTTTCAAATTGTCAACTTCACTCTTCATTATCTTTTGATCTTCTTCACATTTTTCTACATCTGATTTTATCTCGTTCAAATCCAATCTCACCTCTTTCATCTCTTCTCTTATAATTTTCGCCATTTTTATTTCTAAATTCTCAATACCTACTTTCATCTCTGTCATTTCTAATTTCATATTTGTTTCTATTCCTTTCATTCCTTCCAAAATACTTTCAAACATTTTGCATGTTAACATTCTTTCTCAAATCCATTTCCATACTTTCCTCCTTATCTTTACAATTTTCCTCATTTACCAAAAACATTTCACCTTGTAAATCTATATCATTCAACACACAATTCTCTGTTTCTTCCACTTTTTGTTTCTTACGTTTTTATGGCATTGTTTACTTTTACTCAAAACTTCAAATCCAAATATCGTTTAATCAATTACAATCTTACCTTATTCACAGGTTCTCCAATAAGTCCACTGATTCTTTTTTGTTTCTCATTCCTTTTGCTTCATTATTTTCGTGGGCTCGTTCGGGATGCCAATTTGAAGCAGTATTATAATTGATTAAATAAAATAATTGAACTTCATATTCAAAGACATAATATATTTTCCAAATCACCAGTACAATGCTCAAATAGGAACTAAACTTGAAATAACAAAATAAATATGAATTAAGTAAAATGATATCATATGATTGATAATTATCAGATTGAAACTTTTAGTCAAGCAGTTGTTGTATTACCAACAACTTTGTAATGGTTCAATATTTGTGACACCACAATATATCAAACATCTATCACTATAATATTATAATTATAATTGTGAAAATTAAGCTGAATATCTGAATGACGAGAAGTATAGCAGGATTATTTTAAATTGTCAATATATTACAATGTCAATACAATGTCAATATACTCATGAATTGAAATATTCATAAATAAAGTAAATGATCTTATCTAATCCCTCTGATACTTGATTTCCAAAATGTAAATATATCAAACATTTATCACTATAATTATTAATATTATCTCAGATTTTCTTGAATTCCTCTTTCCCCCTCTCTTTCTTAGTCTCCCTCCCCCACTCTACTCAACTCTATCCCTCTCTCTCCCTCTTCCTTCAAACATTATATTCCTTTCTTTTTTCTACTCCTCTCGTTCAATCCTCTCTCTGTCCACCCACAACCGAGTAATTCTAAAAGCGACTGGAGCCGGCACAAAACAAAGCTATTATTAAATCAGTTAGTTGCCGGCTGGTGGGTGGGTGTAAACTATTGTTTAGTTAAGAGAGTCAAGTGTACCAACCGAGCCGGCAGTAAGTAATTCGAAGCTCCGCCGTCCTCTTCAAAGTGGGCAGACTGTGCGCAGACAGTACACAGACAATGCTAAATGTTCAACAGTTTAGTGCAGACAATGACGTATTGTTGCTACACCGATGCTCTCCAACTGTAATTCTATTTACAATTGTAATTGAATTATTTCCATTGTGATTGCAACCGAATCTGTTTCGGCAGAGTGTTAGTAGCACTGCTTTTGTCAAAATTACAGACACCGTAGAATCACACTGTGGCCATTGGTGTGAAATGGTCCATAACAGTGTGTTGGAACATATTTTTCCGCCATCGACATACCTTTGTCAATTTTTTTGAATTTTTGAATGTTTTGATTACAAGTAAACTTAAAGCTATTAACCCATTTGTTAATCTCTCTTCAAGAGAAGTGGCATCATAAGAATAACTTTCCTAATAGTAAAAGCTTTTGCGTGGGTAATGGGAAGGATGATGATGAGAGATGAATGGACCTACAGCTTTAGGTGGGTTCCGAACCACCGGGAAGCGATTTTGAAGCTTATAAATTTTTGTATTCAGAGAAGCCCGTCACCGTTACAACGGGAGTGGTAGGCGCTGTCTCTTATCTAATCTCACCGATTAGCCTCGCCTCTGCCACAGGGACCAACCCGCTTCCCAAATTACTTCTATTTTCAATGATGTTCATCTTAGCATAAAATATTTCATACACTAGAATTCAAGTCGTATTCAGCAATCTAGAATTAAAACTTATACCTATATATTTTTATTTGAAATCCCCCTTATCTTATGATTTTTTAGTGAATCTGATACTGTAGTTACTATTTTTAAATGACGTTAACTGTAATAATTATCATGACCTAGAATTCAAGCAACACACTTTGTAAGCTACATGAATAAAGTGAATATTCTATTCTATTCTATTCTATTCTATTCTATTCTATTCTATCTCTGTTCTATTCTATTCTGTTCTGTTCTATTCTGTTCTGTTCTATTCTATTCTATTCCTATTCTGTTCTGTTCTATTCTATTCTGTTCTATTCTGTTCTGTTCTGTTCTCTTCTGTTCTGTTCTATTCTATTCTATTCTGTTCTGTTCTGTTCTGTTCTATTCTATTCTATTCTGTTCTATTCTGTTCTGTTCTGTTCTGTTCTATTCTATTCTGTTCTGTTCTCATTCTGTTCTGTTCTGTTCTGTTCTGTTCTGTTCTGTTCTATTCTGTTTCTGTTCTATTCTGTTCTGTTCTATTCTGTTCTATTCTGTTCTGTTCTATTCTATTCTATTCTATTTCTGTTCTGTTCTATTCTGTTCTATTCCATTCTGTTCTATTCTATTCTGTTCTGTTCTATTCTATTCTATTCTGTTCTGTTCTGTTCTGTTCTGTTCTGTTCTGTTCTATTCTGTTCTGTTCTGTTCTGTTCTGTTCTGTTCTATTCTATTCTATTCTGTTCTATTCTGTTCTGTTCTGTTCTATTCTGTTCTATTCTGTTCTATTCTATTCTATTCTATTCTATTCTATTCTATTCTATTCTATTCTATTCTATTCTATTCTATTCTATTCTATTCTATTATCTCACTCCTTTACAGTTCTTGCTCCCTTAGCCTATTGGTGCAAAGTCAAGGCCAGGCCAGCATAGCAGGGCGTTCGTAGTTGTAAGTGAACTACGGTTATGTCCGCCATAAGCAAGGCCCGTTTAGGCTAATAGTGGGGGCAACTAGTGTCGCCACTTATGACGTGTGTGGTGGCCCCAATGGCCTGATAGCACCCCATTTGTATGGACGGTCAGGTTTCGGGACCATGATAACCGACCGACTAAACACAAGTGCGTTCGATAAGATTGGGTCGGTGAAGCTGTAAATATCGGCACCTTCTACTTGTACTGAATCGACTGGCGCCAATTGTCTGGTTATTGTCATTTTCATACAAATATCGTCCACACGATCCATGTACTATGCATAGTGTATTCACAACTTATATATTTCAACTTAATAAATTCCATACTACTTAAAATAAACTCCATACTTTTAAACAACTTATAATTAACTCCAGCCTTTACTTGTCATTCTTCTCTCCAAATGAATTAAACTAATTTGTAATACAGTATTACGCATACCATTATAATCAATATCAACAATCAAGATAATTATGTTTTTATGCATACAAATTGTGATCTTGAATATCATAAATGAATCTATAAATAGCAAATATATTAATTTAGAGGAGGTATTGAGAAAAGAATACCCAGTAGAGAAAACTGAGTGGGAAATTGAGGAGAAAGCAAACTGTACTAGGGGCCACGGAATTGATAAGCTGAGAGATCTTGCGCTGCTACCTGATAATTGTATTTAAAATAAATTGTACATTAAATAAATTGTACATTAAATAAATATATTATGACTATGGTAAATGTTTATGGTACAGTATAAATATGGTATGGTATAAGTCTTTATCTTTCATTCAATCATTGTCACATTTTTTCATTCAAAAACAATCGAGTATCAACAGATATTTATTTCATTTAGCACTTTTTTACAACATGTTGGGGGTCACGTGCCCCCCTGTGAACCCCCCCCCCCCCCCGACGCGACGACTATGTGACAAAACAGTCTAGTCACTTGTCCTAGTTTAAGAAGGAATCTGGCTTGTGCATTCTTTAGTATATTAAAACTTTGCCCTTCCTCCGGTTGTAATTGAATAAGATACCATTTGCTGCACCATTGACTCGATCGAATGTAGAATATTCAACTCGTTGCTGGGGTTGCAATGAATTTGCTGCAATTTGTTGCAGAAGTTATTGGAGAGGAATGATTGTTTGAGACAAATATTGGAAACGTTTCTGGGATATTTCCTTCTGGATGATTCTGGACCTCGTGTTCTAGTTGCGTTCCATTGAAGCTTAAAATGGAATGTTCTAATAATTTTCTATGTTCGTAATAATAAATTAATGTTCTTAATAATTCTTATTAATGTTCTCAACAATGTTCTGATAGCTACATTGTTCTATTCATGATAGAATGTTACAATGCATACTATGCTCATTCCAAACTGTATTGTGAATTCGATTGGAATTATAATGAATAGTTGTGTTGCATCTTTCATTCCATTTCATTTATTCACACACAATTTCCAAAAACAATACAATAATAAACTATATAAGTACAATACAAAATTGGTAATCGTTTTGAAGCATCAATATTTTGTCTAATAATGTAATTTAGAATAGGGGAGCAATCTATGCTTCTAAGGGCCGGTTTCTCCAACGACAGTTTAGTTTAAACTTAGGTTTCACCACTCACTAGAAACTTTTTTGTCAGAAAGTTCGATGTCCGAACAGCTGACCATTTGATTCAATGATGCTAACATTGAATCAAATGGTCAGCTGTTCGAACATCGGACTTTCTGACAAAAACGTTTCTAGTGAGTGGTGAAACTCAAGTTTAAACTAAAAATTGGTTTAACTGACGTTGGAGAAACCGGCCCTAATGATGGTGCAGATTTATTCTATTTGAAATATAGTTCAACAGCAAATAATATGCGATGTTGCAAGGTCAATTACGCCATTGTTACTAAAACTTGATACTGTAACCTACAAAATGGTGTCGCTCGGCGGTCACAGACAGCTCCACTCCACTGATACTATCCTACTCAAATCCATGCGTTCTTTCTGCGCCACCCTCACCCTGTATTGTCGATACCATATAACGATATAAGTGATAATACAAATCCAATCAATCAACCATTGGTGCAGCTACCCCGTTATTATCAAACCAATAAAATAAAATTGAACTGATAACTAATATTTATGACAAATACAATATGCACTAATACAATACTCAACTAATACAAGTTGGTTTGAACGGGTGACTCTTGTTAAGTGACGTGTTTTATGTTTGTGTGTATGTTTGGGTGGCTGTGCGTGCGTGCGTGAGCGAAATGCCATTTGGTGGTTTGCCAGGACCTTAGAAACTTGCGCCAGACCCTCTCTCAAATCTCACTTACTCACTCTCTCTTTCTAGATCTCTCACTCTCTGAAATGCTCTCTCTAACAAATATGCTCCCTTTGAGAGATGCTCCTTTTAAGAAAATGCTCCCCTTACCAAATGCTCTCTTTATAAAATGCACCACTCTTTCTCTTTTTATTCATGTAGATGCATCACTCTCTATCTTTATCACACTTTCTTTTTCTCCAACTCCCATTTCCACTGTCTGTCTATCTATCTCTGTCGCTCTACCCCTTTCTCTCTCAAACTCTCTCATTCTTAGTCCCTCATTCTCTTTCTCACTCTCAATCTCACTCCTCACTGATTTTCTCTCTTTCTCCCTCATTGTTTCACTCTTATTCCCTTTCTCTCTAACTCTCTCACTCGCTCTCCCTCTCTCTCTCCCCCACTGACTCACTCACTCACTACTGTACTTCCTAATAACCCAGGAATCCCTTGTAAATTGTTCGGCGAGGCAACATCTCTAGCAGCAAATTAATGGAGGAACGCAGACCTCCCCCCCCTCTCCCCCACTCCAGTCCTGGAGTACCACGATAGTTGTTGGCTCCAGAAGTTGCTGGAGCAGGACTCATGTTGTCGGCTGCCAATAGATTTCTGCTGGACAACCCTCGGTGAACCCTGGACAGATCGTGAACTTCAATTCATCATACCATTCTAATAAACGCTGGTCGAGCCTTGTTCTATTGCGGGTAGTGTGGGGGGGGGCAGGGTTGGGGTTTATTGCTGTTAATCAGCGTGAAGTGATTGGTGGTATTTTGGTTTGCGTATAGAATTCAAGAGAATTAATTCGATCACTTAATTAATGTAGAATTCAAAATTAACGTACATAGAATTCATATGACTATAATTTATTAACGTACAATTTTTTCAATTTCAATTTCAATTTATTGCCATTTTATAAAAATTTTACAATACAAGTTTTTCAATTTGCACTCAAAACAGAAATAATGTAAATTAGAATAAGTTATTCTAGAAAAAATGTATGAATAAATAAAATTAAAAATAAAATACTTAAAATGTATTATAATGTTGTACAAAGTTATAGAGTCTACTAGTACAAAGTTATAGATTTTTATAGAGTTGATATTGTATAATGTTGACATTGATTCTAAGATTGTTTCATTATTATGTGCCGTTGAGAGTGTTAGTGGACCACTTCTCAATAAATTAATAGAATTATTGTATGGAGTATGAAAATATTTGATAATTTATGGAGATGTGATACAATTTATTAAAGAGCATATAAACGTTGTGTCAACATAAAACGTACAAGATGGACCGTTCATGATAGACCGATAGAATATGCAGAGAGAATAGTGATTTTTGAAACTCATATAATATTTCCTATTGATTTTAACATCAACCCCCCTCTACTACGTCATAGAGCTATAACCAATCACATGCTGGCAGCCATTTTGTTGTGGAACACTCCCATTTTTCACGCAGTCTCATTGGCTCATGCTTCAAAATGACGTCTTTGAAGACTGAATGGAGTCTCACTGACTTTCTAGTCTTTGGTTGACAATTTTAGGGTCCTATTAATGAATGTTCTTTCACTTAAAAGAACTCGAGTTAGTGACTAATTCAATTATGGTTGAATGAAGACATAGTGGATTAATCATTTTTACAAGGGATAATTGGTTATGTTGGTGAAGTGGAACAACCCTACTCGGGTCTCCCCACTATTAAGAGCCATACATACGCTAAATGAATAATCATTTTTTTACACTTTGAACAAAATAAAATCCTTTAATAATATAATTAATTTATAGTCAGTCAGTCAAGTTGCAAAATGAAACCGCTGAGTGCCAAAACGATAAAGTAGCTCTACTTCTCATTATATTCATTCTATAGTATAATTATATGAATGAGTATTAAAAAAATTCAAAATGTTATTCAAAAATTCACTTACGATACAATATTGAGAATACAATTTAGAAGATAAAGCACCCGAAAAGAAAAATAGACTTGATATATTGTTGTATTCTTGCTAACACGTTTCCAAGTCGAATGTATAATACTGTAGTATGTACCAACACTAAGTACCGTACAAAAAAAATTAATAGCCAAACCTTTTTCGCACATAAATCCCTGTTACCTGGTTACTTCTTGGAAATTACCCGGCATACATCTTGCAGCATTTTCGGCTCAATTTGATCTTGTTACCGGGCGAATGATTATCGACCAATAAGAACGCACTATTGGCGCTCTGATAAATCGCCGGCCATGAATTTCTTGCTACAATGCGTCTACGGGCTCATCTTGGGGGGGAGGGTTCCATAGGTTCCTTACCGGGTTTGCAGGGGTGTAGGGTCCCCCCCTTCCGCCACATTTATCACGTTATCTATTCGCGAATGTACTCAAAAGGCGAATGAGGCAATAAAAATAGTACCTACACGTAGACGATAGATGCCGCTTCTTAGGGTCTGCTAATGGTGGCTATCAGTTATGCACAGACGGGCTCTAGTCTGGACTTGGGTCATATGAGTCCCCCTCCCCCCATCCAGGGGGTCTTTATATGAGCCCCCTCATCCAGGGCGGTTCTTATATGACCCCCCCGCTAGTTGGGGGTACCCCACATGAGCCCTCCTGATCTTAGCACGTGCTGTCTTGTGCGAAGATTCACAGCGACCTTTTTAACCCCCGCCTTCCATTTCATATGTCGCATCGCGTAGCAACTAAGTAGGAAGATTTCCTATCGAGTCGTCTACCTTCACTGCTCTACTTATGATTCACCTTTCTTCTCTCAAGTATTTTTCTCTATTCTCGAATTCTCGTTTCGTTAATTTGTTCTGCGTTTTCATTTCTATCTGTGATTCTTTGTTGAAGGCGAATATGAATTCAATTCAACGAATCGAAATAAACTTCGTTTTAAGCAGACTATAGTTCACCCTAGGACTAGAACTATGTTTAAAAAAAGTTTGTTTTTTATGAAAATGTTTTGTCAAAACTGAACCCTTATGCCAAGCGCCCGCTGAGGTGGTGAGACGTTCTCTAGGAAATTTAAATGAGAATAATATTTTCAATGTTAATAAAATGAAATAAATTTTCATCTATCACAGAGGTGAAATTAGTTTTATTCATGCAGTGCTGCAGGCGTAACGCTTCTTTGTCCTCGTGGAAAAGGCCTAAAGCTAAAATGTAATTGGAAATTGAATTGAATTCGAATTGTTGCAATCATCCTCAAAAGGAAGCCTCCCTTGATACCATTCAACTGCAATTCAAACTAGTGAATTGGAGAATATTAATTATTATTGGTGTACAATTTCTAAAATTTCATTCATTCTCACCATTAATCAGTTTTCAGCTTAAAAAGGCGTTCGTACACCATCATATTTTTGATCAACATTAATCAATTTAGAATGTACTTTTATTGAACAGCTGATTTTGTAAGTTACACTAGACACGATAAGCGAGAACTTACACTAGACGTGGATGAGAGATTCAAATTCAAATTTATTGAAAAAAAAACAGTACATTAAACCTGAAGGGTAATCATTGCAGCTCGCAGAATGAGGTGGAGGTAGCTATTGAGTCCTGGGTTCGAGAAAAGCTGAAGAATTCATGAGAAATGGAATATCTATGCAATTTATTGAATCATTCAAAAGAGGTTTCAATTACAGTTATTCACAATCATCCTCTCAGCACTCTCATTATCATTATTCTAACGTGTGAGTTTGCTTAATGAACTTAGTTTACTTCATTTTAACAAAGATGTAATTTGGGATGAACAAATGAACATATTGTGAAAGTCTACGGTATGGATTCCCAACCATTCTTTTAGGACAACTAAATTCGGTGGTGGAAAGCCAGAAATCAATAAAAGGGATTGAGAAGATAGTCTGACTCTGTTCGAACGAAGGTAACTGAACACAATCTAATAAACTCGCCACAGATAAACCCTCCCCCGAACCCAAAACCCCGAAATAACTCCTCAGACCCCTGGAAAACCACCCCTGAAAGGGATGAGTCTATAGACCGGCTAACACACAAACCCAAATCCTCTGACACCAGCAGGACAAGATTAATCGTTACATTTTTCAAAACTTTAGCAGAGGATTGGCCCACTACTCCTCTAGTCCAACGGTTTCCTGATAAAAGGATAGGGAGGATGACACTCTATTTCCCATAGGAGGACGTTTCATTGATAGCTGCTGCTACCACCAAAAATCAATTCTCTCTGGAATTGATGAAGTTAGTTTGCTTCTAATAGAATCAGGGGCATATTTCATTGAACCTTAAAGCTAATAATTATTAGAAGAATGTCATATTCTTTAATTTTTAAGTTCAGATTTAATTTTTTTCCAATTAATTTAAGTCTTTAAACAGTTCTGTTGTCTTACTAGTATTGTTTGTTTATTTCACTTTCTTCACTTACTTGGGTTTTTTACTTTGTACTGTTGAGATTGCTATAACTTGTGCTTGTATTAGTTGCATCAACTAGTAAAGTTTAATTTACCTCTTACCTAGTACAGTTTGAAGAAGGAGTTCCATGAAATAGTTCAATGTCATTAGTGGACTCACCTGAAACAAAAGTGAGAAAATAAAATGAAATCATGGTACTTTAGTATCTTACAGATGAATTGAAAACTTATTTATAGAATTTCTGTAGAACTCCATGATGAAAAACACTACATGATTTTGTTAATTCCACTACTTGAATTGAAAAGATTTTTTTCTTGTAGAATCTGACATCAAAAAATATATTTTTTCAAGATATTGCTTACATTGGAAGATTATGATAACTATAACAACAATTTGTTATTTAACTTACTGTGTAGTAGTGAAGGTGATGTTGTGGTAGTTATCCATACCGAATACGAAGACTCTTGATGTTGTCAAAACCACATATTTAATGAAACAACGAGATACTGCAGTTGCGGTTGTTACACCATACTCAATATCTGGTAAACTAACAGCAAAGGAAGGTCAGCGTGCAGAACTTATATTCGTGACCGAGTGCTGTGATTGGCAGTTGAATGGCCTATCAAGTTGAACGACTGTCATTGGCCTAGATGAGCTCCTCCCACAATGGGCGGTTTCTACAAACATCACAGCAATGGCGATTGAAACAATTGACATAGTAAATAAAAGTTATTGATATTTACAAAAACAGATGAAATAAATAGGAATGCTTGAAGATAACATAAAAATAACAAGAAAATTCAATGACAAACAAACTTGGACGTATGATAAAACTAGATTTGTGGTATTGTACTGGTTGAAATGAATCTGGTCATTTAGAATGTGATCTGGATCATTCCTAGTTACCCTGGTTATTTCCAGAGCCTCTAGAATGTTCAATTGTCTTACATTTCTGTGATGGCATTAACAATTATATCATTGACAAAAATGTGTGATGATTGATCTGTGATGGTCTCTAGACAATTGAATACTAGGTTAATTGTTCGAACCGCCATTGCTGTGATGTCTGTAGAAACCGCCCATTGTGGGAGGAGCTTATCTAGGCCAATGACAGTCGTTTACTTTGATAGGCTATTCAACTGCCATTCACAGCGCTCGGTTACGAGAATAAATTCTGCTACACTGTACTTTAGCTTTACTAAGTTTACCAGAGATTGATAATGGTGTAACAACCGAAACTCCAGTATCTCGTTGTTTTATTAAATACGTGGTTTTGACAACATCAAGTTTTCTCATTCAATTTGTTATTTTTAAAAATATATTCTATCGAATACTTCCCAGTCCATTTCTATTGATTCTCAAATTGAATAACCTATTAATTTCATAGTAATTTTAACTCTGGCCATTGTCAATGCCAATTTCATAATTTTAGAAACAATAGTGGCGAAGCGTGGTATACTTCTTTTTTATTTTTTTTTATTTGGTCTTAAATAAGAATGGCACGCTTCGCCACGGAGAACTATGAACTATGAATTTTCTGATGTGCAATAATTGATTTCTCTAAGCAGTAACTGACAATATAATATCAACTACCTGTAATATTGCAAGTAAGCAATGTTAACAATCTCGTTTTTAAACATTTTGTATTGAGAAGAACGCTTTCTGACATTGTCATTTCTTGCACCAAGACACAGATGCAATTTATCAAAGTTTTATGCAAAACAAGTCTTAAACTCTTTCCATATCCATGAAAGATCACGTTTTCTGATATTGGAACATTTTCCACAATGCCACTGATGTAATTTATCAGAACTAATCAAATAACTGTACTATTTTATCTAAATAAGTGTGGAAAACTGATAAGGTAATCTCAATATTGAGTCTGTCCCAGTTCATTCATCAAAATGACGTAATTTGGTTGGCAATCTTCGTCAGACATCTCATCTCACTAACAGATAAGTTGCAGGCAGGCAAACTTGTAACTTGGTTGTCAAACTACATGTCAAAATGAAGTCGAGACTTCCTTCGCTATTAAAGTTGCTAGTACGAAGCCGAGAAACTTTGAACTTGCTTGACTTTGCAACTATGATAGGTTATAGTGGAACAGAAAGTAAACATCGGAGATGGGGAGAAAGTAAACAAGGAGTAATGAGAAGAAAGCGAACTGGGAAAGAAGTGCACAAGGAGTAATGAGGAGAAAGAAAGCAAGGGAAGATGAGAAGAAAGAGAGTGAGAGGAGAAATGAGAAGAAAGAGAGAAGAGAGGGATGATAAGAAAGTGAACAAGGAGGAGGTACAAGAAGAATAAAGTGAGCATTAGAGATGAAAAGAAAATAAACTTGAATAAATGAAAAGAACGTGGAGAAATGAGACAATAGTGAATAGAGATGAATGCGAATGGAAAGAACACGGGGGAATGGGGAGTTAAAGGAAATTGCAAGTGAAGGGAGATGATAAAAAGTAAAGTAGAGGAAAGGGAGAGGAAAGGGAGAGGAAAGGGAGAGGAAAGGGAAAGGGGAAGGAAAGGCAAGGAAGATACATGGACGGAGAACACTTTAAATAACGTCATAAGGGAGAAATTGTAAAAAGTAATGGAGATGACGATTGGTTTATAAAGGGTGCAAGAGAATGGATTGATTCATTAGGAGAGAGAATGAACTGTGTGGCAGGAGAATGAAAATATTGAGAATGAGTAAAGAGATTAGGAATGATAGAATAGATTTCAAATCTTGTTAACAAATAGTATTGTTATTCGGTTCAGTTATTCTTCTGGATTTGTGAAGATGATAAGTTACAAGAAACTTTTACTGAAAAAAGAAACTGGACTAAAATTCCAAGCATAGATAATAATTATAGGAGAGAAGGGAGAAGAAAGAGAAGAGGAAGGAGAGGAAAATGGATGAAAAAAGAAAATGAAGAAGAAGAAAAAGAACAATCACAAGAAGGAAAAGAAGAAGAAGAAGAGAAGGAAGAAGAGGAAAAAAAGAAGAGGAAAAAGAAGAATAATAAGAGGAAGAAGAATAATAATAAGAAGGAGAAGAAGAAACAGAAAAAGAAAAAGAAAGAGCAAAAGAAGAAGAAGACGAAGGAGAAGAAGAAGAAGAAGAAGAAGAAGAAGAAGAAGAAGAAGAAGAAGAAGAAGAAGAAGACGAAGAAAAGGAAGGAGAAGAAGCAGAAGAAGAAGAGAAAGATTCTCATCAGAAAATACAGCAAAACTGATAGGGCACGTTCTCACATTTGAAAGTTTCCGTTGGCAAGTTAGTATAGAGCAGAGCAGAGCAGAGAGTAAAGTAGAAGACCAACTTGAACCGTGTCGATTCACGTTAATTAATTAGGTTGGCTCTCTAGCTACCTTCGTCTCTGTGCTTTCGCTCACGATGTTCACTTTTTGGAGCACTGTGGAGGACTCTGTAGAACGGGAGGACAATTCACTGACATCGCAACGACATCTTTAGTCAAATTAGGCAAGCTACGTACACATACACTCACACTCATGCAGGAGTAATTTCGTTTCTTTTGCTGAGCTGAATCAGGGCAAAGAGGTTGACAAAGTCAAAAGTAGTAACATTTCGAGCTTGGCTGTTGCATAGAAGCTCATCAACTTGGTCTTGAAACAAGAGGAATAGCATGACCTATCAACCTGAGGATAGTTTGACCTTTATATTATAATAATTTACTTATAAATAGTTCGACCTTGAGCTAGAAATAGTTTGAACTTTTTCGGAAACAATAAGAAATCAAAAACATTTCCGACCAACATTTTTAAAATTAGATTATTAATTTTTGATTATTATTTTTTGAACAGTACTATTTTCAAACTCTCTAAAGTGAAAGAAACGGATTTTTTATTTGTGACAAGAAACCCTGATGGTATAGATGGGCCAAAATTTCTTGGCACTTGGCAGGCTGTTGTAAACTGCAATAAAAACATTGCCTGCTGTTTTAAATCTCCAAATCCACCCTAAAATGTGATCATGCTCTCAGCTGATCGTTGCGTGTAGTTGCCCAATATTCTCAGAAAAGTACCCGCGCTACCCCCCTCACCACCATAATATTATCACCATCAATAGGCTTCATGGTTTTTGAAATCTAATAACGGAGTTCATAGGAAAGGGGATAGAATGGTGTGGAAGTTGGACAGGTTACGTAGGAAATAGAGGAGATTAAGGAGGAAATAGAGTAGAATAGAGTAGGATGTCGTTGTGGGAGGGGGGTGTTCCACAGAGGGTTGGGGTTTATCGTAACCCAATTGGGTCCGACCGGGATTAATGTGGGAATATGTCATCGGGTTCCCTCATCCCCATGTTTATTGTCTTGCGCCTGTAACAGTCTAGGCTCTAGTCTAGCCTAAAGCCTAGAGTGCGCTCCACGTATTGTTGCCAGATAATGTTATCGACAACGATTAGTACAGTGTTAACCTTCCATAGCTTTGTATTTCCCGATATCGACTGCAAAGTGCGTATAGCGACTATGAATGCTGCTAGCTGCTTATTAGGGCAGTATTGATTCGGATATATGCGTTTGTAGGATTGGTTTGAGTGGGTTTAAAGCCTCAAATTATGTTCTCATGGGAGGTATCATCAGATATTGCAATTATTTGAATGCTGTTGAAGAATACATCATATAATCTTTTTACTATCTATCTATCTAGCGTATGGCTTTGGTTGGTAGTTCCAATCTTTTTACTACTATTAAACCTTAGAAATTTTGAAAAAAGCTCAATGAGAAGAAGAAGAAGGGGGAGAATAAGAAGAAGAAGAGCGGAAGAAGAAGAAGAAGAAGAAGAAGAAGAAGAAGAAGAAGAAGAAGAAGAAGAAGAAGAAGAAGAAGAAGAAGAAGAAGAAGAAGAAGAAGAAGAAGAAGAAGAAGAAGAAGAAGAAGAAGAAGAAGAAGAAGAAGAAGAAGGAGAAGAAGAAGAGTAATTTAATTATTCAAGAATACTTCTTAAATACATAATTACCTAAATTACGTATTTAAGTAATACACTTTAAAGTACTAGAGGAGTTCTGCAGCTATAACTAAAGTACAGGGCATCAGAATTTATACTCGTGACCGAGCGCTGTGATTGGCAGTTGAATGGCCTATCAAGGTGAACGACTGCCATTGGCCTAGGTAAGCTCCTCCCACAATGGGCGGTTTCTACAAACATCACAGCAATGGCGTTTCCAACAACTAACATAGCAGAGAAAAGTATCAATATTTACAAAAATAAATGAAATAAATAGGAATGCTTGAAGAGAACAATGAGGAATTAATATAGCAAGAAAATTCAATGACAAAAGAAAATTAGACTAACAATAAAACTTTGTGGTATTGTACTGGTTGAAAGTCTAAGTTTATCCGTCATTGAATTTTATTGCTATTTTTATTCCACATTGTTCTCTTGAAGCATTCCCATTTATTTCATTTGTTTTTGTAAATATCAATTACCTTTCAACACTTTGTTAGTTGTTTGAACCGCCATTGCTGTGATGTTTGTAGAATCCGCCCATTGTGGGAGGAGCTTATCTAGGCCAATGGCAGTCGTTCACCTTGATACGCCATTCAACTGCCAATCACTGCGCTCGTTCACGAGTATAAATTCTGCTACACTGTAGCTGTAGTTTACCAGAGATTGATAGTGGTGTAACAACCGAAACTGCAGTATCTCGTTGTTTTATTAAATATGTGGTTTTGTCAACATCAAGTCTTTTTATTCAGTAACTATCATTACATCACCTTCACTACTACACAGGAAGTTAACAGCTAACTTGTTAGAAGGTACAACAGGCATTAACACCAATCAGTTCCTCTTTCAATAGTAATAAGAAAAACAAATCCAAGTTGTGTATTTTACATCGCATTCCACTTAATAAAAACTTTTATTCGTGATATTGATGAGTTCAACAATCCCTATACTGAGAGGACTATTAACCACTTCATGCAAGGAAAATAACCTTGTTATTTGTTTAACCCTGTTAAACAAACAAAACGCAATCGTGGTTTCTGATCCTCTCCGTGTCTCTAAATCAACAAAAATCATTACACCAAATGTAATATCATTACCATATTAACTCTAGGCCCCAAATTCATTCAGCTTGAAGACATACAAACCGCACACGGTCCAAGTTTACAAAGCGCATCACCAACCCTAGTCTAAACATTCTGCTCTGTTTTCTGTTTGCTGATTGAACGGAGCAAATGAGTCAGCAAGTTGATTCTGAGTTGACTCTCTTCAACTTCAATGTCAACTTGGAGTTCAACTCCAACGTGTGCCATCCTAGCGTATCATTTGGAAGGTAAAGTACAAACATAAGAACACCTCAAGTTCGCTTGCTAGGTTAGTTTAAGCATCTAATGTCGTTGAAGAAGCCCAACGCGGTTTAGGCCTATGTCAACATGGGAATCAGCATACTCTGCCGGTGAAACTTTGAGTCAGCTCTTTCTTGGCTTTATCGTACAAATTCGATAACCTTTATCAGAATCAAATAAAATACTTATTCATTTGTTTTACATAATATTGTTTTAATCATCCATGAAGTAGCATTCATTGACGTTTTGGAAGCAATGAATATATTATTAACATGAGAATCAGTATACTCTGGCGTTGAAATTTCGAAACAACTTTTTCTTGGCTTTCTTACAATATTTCGATAACCTTAATTATTGGAGTTAACTCTTTTACATTAAGGAATTGACTGAAGACTCATTGATTTGTTTTCAATAATGTTTATCATTCAAATCATTGATATATTCAAATCACATGTCATTCAGTCATTTCAAGCATTCATTGTCGTTTTGAAATCAATGAATATATATTATTATTAACATAGGAATCAGCATACTCTGGCGTTGAAATTTTGAGGTGACCTTTTTGTATAATAATTTCGATAACCTTCATGATTGGAGGAACTCATTCAAGGAATTGATTGAAGATTTGATAATTTGTTCCGCATAATAGTTACTATAAATTTATCATTTGATGTCGTTGGGAAGCGAAATATATTTCACATCAATTAACATTTATTTGCCATTGAATAACAAAAATGAATAGAATTATTGATAATTATGTTATGTCAACATAGAAATCAGCATATTCTGGCGTTAAAATTTTGGAAAAACTATTGCTTGACTTTATTATAAAATAATTTCAATGAATTGAGTTAACTCATTTAAGAAATGGATTAAGGACTCAAATTGTTCTTCACTATCTATTTTATTTATTTATCTAGTTGTAGTGTAAATTTGATTGTACTCTAGTGTAATTTGATGGTCCAACAGGCTTACACCCGAAACTGGCCCTTTCCCAATTTATGAAAACATTTCAAATCTAGGTTATGTGACATTTTTCGAAAAAGAAAACAATTTTCACAATAAAACACGAATTCGAACAAAATCCATGTAACATACAAAACAAACAAATAGAATTTGAAATACAAAACAAATACACATTAAACTCAAGAGCCGGTCTGTAGCATGAATATTGTGACCGGCATACATCCTAGCAGGGCAGCCTCATTCTCTCCCCACAATTAGCATGGAAACGTTTTTCTCATTGTTATGAAACGTCATAAATCAGCATAAACTACCTGTGACTGTCATAGGGTGCACAACTAAATTGCTCGCTGCATCCTGTTGTTAATTCGCGGTGGAATAATAATAAATAACAAACTATTACACATTTATGAAGTATGACTTCCTTCCAGACTTACTTTGGGCTTTGTGTGTGTGTGTGTGATATACGTCATTATGTACCGCAAGAAAATTAAATTACAAATTCAGGAGTCCTTGGAATGCATCGAGTCTTTGTTGGTGTGTATTTGTGGCAGCATGTGGGGTGAGGGAGGAAAAGAGTATCCTTGAAAAGGGAAAGTAAAATATTATTTTCTGGGAACCAGTGAGAACGAAGAGAAGCCCTATCAGCGCTTCGTAACGTTAGCGATCATTGCTTTTTTCTCTTTCTTCAATTCGTTCTTTTTTGCTTTCTTCTTCTTCTTCTTCTTCTTCTTCTTCTTCTTCTTCTTCTTCTTCTTGCTCTTCTTCCTCCTCCTCCTCCTCCTCCTCCTCCTCCTCCTCCTCCTCCTCCTCCTCCTCCTCCTCCTCCTCCTCCTCCTCCTCCTCCTCCTCCTCCTCCTCCTCCTAATCCTCCTACTCTTCTTCTTCTTTTTCTTTCTTGTCTTCTTCATCTTCTTATCCTTTCAACTGTCAATTCTGTCTTTTTCCTCTATTGATTCGTCATCTCGCCTCCAAACTTAGCCTACTATTATATCTCGTGATAGGGAAGCAATGAATGACTCAGCTAGTTCTGAATTCGACCGGTAGGTGGCTGCAGTTACTGGGTGATTTACAGCTTCAATTTTCACAGACACGCCTCCAAGCTCCGCCTCTCTCCCCTGATTGGTTGGCAATGCACAACGCAGCTAGTTCTGAATTCTGTCGTAAGATGCCAGCAGTTACTGGGTCATTCAAGTTACAACTTCATTATTCCGCCGTCTAGATGTCGGAGGTTCTTTTCATTTGCATTTTTCACTGAAGTGTAACTTTAACTTCAACTTCTTCTTCTTCTTCTTCTTCTTCTTCTTCTTCTTCTTCTTCTTCTTCTTCTTCTTCTTCTTCTTCTTCTTCTTCTTCTCCTCCTCCTCCTCCTCCTCCTCCTCCTCCTCCCTCTTCTTCCTCTTCTTCTTCCCCTCCCCCTCCTCCTCACTCCTCTTCCTCTTCTTCTCATTCACCATCTACGTTACCTCTTTTCCTGTTCTTCTTCTTCTTCCTTATATTGTCCCCGTTTATCTTCTCTAATCCTCTCAACAACTTCATCCTTTTCTCGGCAGATCGCTTTTCTCCTCCATCCTCGTCTCCTTGTTCTTCTTCCAATCCTTTCTCCTCTCGTTCTACTAATTTTCTCTCCTCTTCCTCCAACTTTCATTTTTTTTCCCTTGGATTTCTATCTTCCGCATTATCTCAAACTCAGCTCTCCTTGATTTGTTCAATCCTCATCTTTTCTACCTGTGTTCTCTTCTTCAGTCACGCCAGCCCTTTCCATGTCGAAAAAGAAGTAAATATTATTTCAGTAGAGTAGTGAAAGAAGTGAATTCCGTGAGAGGTAAGAGAGATCTAGTAGATTCCTCTATTCTATGTGAATCATTCCTTGTATTCGTCGGCATACAAGGACAGAGCAAAACGTATTCCGTTTGAATGAATCTGCTGCGTAGAGGCTTTCACCGTTTTTCACAAGTTCTGAATTGCCCTGGAACAAAGTGGGTGGATTTCTGGGAAGAACCTTTGAGTAGGTTACGAGTTTGAACAGTTGTGAAGTGAATTTATCCACTCTTCAGTGGCTGTTTAGTGGTATTACTCTGTAGACTGGCTACTGTTAATTGTTTAACTAAAGGAGATGGTAATAATGTAGTATACAACTATAGAGGATAAAGAAAACAAATTTTAAAAAGGTGAAAGTTGAGTTTTGATTATCTTTTGCCGGTAGTGCCATATTGTTAACAATACTGTTGATGGTTTAAAATTTATTCTCAAGGTAATTATTTATTTTGTATTTTATGCTAGTGTTGTACCAATTTTACTTTTGTATTTTTAACCAATATTATTTTTGTATTTTCAACCAATATTATTTTTGTATTTTTAACCAATTTACTTTTGGCAATAAATATTGATTGATTGATTGAGTTTAGTAGAGTTCGAAAAAAATTAAATTGACTATCGATGGAGCGGCATGATTTTTCACAAGTTTTTTTTAATGTATAGTAGCGATTGAAAGAAGGATCAATGATTGGGTTCAATATTTCATGAAATTTTATGAGTCCTGTAAGACAAGAAGAATGTGGGCACACACTAGATTAATGAGTTTATTGCAAAGTACGCTGTTATAGTCGTGTAATGTGTGTACTAGTCTTTTTCCTGTT
This sequence comes from Laodelphax striatellus, assembly GCA_017141395.1. Classification (NCBI taxonomy): domain Eukaryota; kingdom Metazoa; phylum Arthropoda; class Insecta; order Hemiptera; family Delphacidae; genus Laodelphax; species Laodelphax striatellus. The sequence goes on from CM029536.1 coordinate 33,383,522, forward strand.
TCACAAGATTTTATCGAAAATCTTAAAAGATTAAAAAAAACAACTTAACGAAACGAAAAAAAACTTAAGAGAATTTTACGAAACGGGTACTAACTCCTCGAATCTAATTCTCAAATCATAAAGTGGGTTGCTAACTTTTAAACTTTTAAAATCTTGGTTTCGATCTCAATCCCTATTACGGGCAGTTGATGTGTATAATCAACTGAAAACTATCAACTTTTCGCGCGCCGAACAATCTGAACGCGCATAACTCACACAGCGCCCTAATTGGACAGATTTGTCTTCAACTTGCGGCGGGAAACTTGAGCTTTTCCAGCAACCAATTGCCTGATGGGAAAACTCAGCCGTTTTTCCGCAGCATCGCTTACAATAGGCTGCTTTTTGGAGTTGGAAAGCGACGCGCGGATATAAAAAGAGGAGGAGAATCGTTTAATATTTCAAGACAATGTGACTCTTGCGTTGCTCTTCGCTCTTTGTTCTATAATTTAGCTCGGGAAGAGATAAAGAAGGAGAAGGAAAAGAAGAGGAAGAGTGGGGAGAGGAGAAGGTGAAAAAAGAGATTTAAGGAGAAGAAAAGATGGAGCTGGAGGAAAAGAAGTAAAAAAAGAAGCTGGACACTGGAAAGAATACAAGGAGAAGCAGAAGAAGAAGAAGAAGAAGAGAAGAAGAAGAAGAAGAAGAGAAGAAGAAGAAGAAGAAGAAGAAGAAGAAGAAGAAGACGAGGAAGAAAAAGAAGACGAAGAAGAAGAAGATGGAGTACAAGAAAGAGAAGGAGAGGAAGATGAAGAAGAAGAGGAAGACGAAGAATATGAAGACAAAGAAGAAGAGGAAGACGAAGAAAAGAAGAAGAAGAAGAAGAAGAAGAAGAAGAAGAGAGAGGAGAAGGAAAAAGAAGTTGGAGAAGAAGTAGAGCAAGAAGAAGAAGAATGAAGTGTGACAGCGGTATAAAATGAGAGAAAGAGATGACATGAGTAATAGAAGAAATGAGAAAAATAAATCGTGGAAAAAGAAAGACAGCAAGTGAAGCGAGATGAGAAAAGACAATTTGCTTTTTTGACTTGATGTTGCAGTCGTCTAAATATTGCTGATTCAACTACTTTTTTGCCTCTAATTTACTGAGGACTCCTTTTTCTGGATTAATAGAATTAGGTTCTTTCTCGCTCTTATTCTTTTTTTCTGGTTTAATTGCAGTCGTATCGTGAGGTTGAGTAATCAGGAATTAGTTGAGAATTGCAGAGAAGAAAGAGGGAAATTCAGCTTCAGTTTTCGTAAGCGTTTTCTGTAACAAGTAGAATAAATTATTGTGTGATTCCCAGATAACTTTATTTTATTCTATAAATTTATTTCCTAGAAGAAACATAGTGCAGGGCACAAGGTTTTGAATCCCATCATTATTCTTATATTTCAATTCTCGAAACAATAAATGGCAGGCATTTACCTTGATAGGCCGTTCAACTCCCAATCACAGCGCTCAGTCACGAGTATAAGTTCTGCTGCTCTGTATTTCAGTTTTGGTTTACCAGAGATCGATAATGGTGTAACAACCGAAGCCGGTATCTCGTTATTCTATTAAATATGTGGTTTTGACAGCTTCGAATATTTTTATTCATTGAAGACTGTCTTCAAGTTGATCGATCTTAAATTAAAATAATATAATAAATGATTTGTTGTCCAAAAAACTACTACTACGAGTACAAATTTACAAACATCTACAGTTATTAATACAGAATTGTGTTAGTACAAGATAAAAAAGTGTGGTATAATACATCAGTTTCCTTGTTGAAAATTTACTTACTCCACTATGGCAAGCCATGTTCTAAAAGGTCGATCACTTGAATATTTTCATTCGAGAACAGATACAGCCCAGCTAGACTATATTTCTTGGTACCCTGATGTCGTAATCTGTGAATTTTTCTAAAAAAAAACCTGATTCAGTGACTTTTCTCTTTCTTTTCAATTTCTATGTTCCATCTTTTTTCCACTCATTCCAATCACATTTTTTCCATTTTAGATTTCAGATCATCCCACTTTGCCTAACTTTCTTCTCCCAACATAATATACATATTTTTTGAACTATTCCTAAAATAAATTATATATGGTTCGATACTTGTACTTTTCCAACAAGAGAAGGCCTACCCTCCATCAAACTATTCCATATTGTTAGTAAAAAAAATTGATACTACAGTCAATGTGATTTCCTCCTTGAAATTCCTACAAAGAAAGGATAGCGTGAAATGATGTAGTGTAGTAACTCAACTTCTCTGATTAAATGTACAACCTGGAAGAATATAGCCTGATAAACACCCAAATGAACTTTGCAACTACGCTTTTGTACGTTCATCAAAACTTCTAATCATTGACTGGAGTATTTTGTCGCAAGCCCCTCCCTCCTCTCACTTTAATCTCCCTCCCATTTCAAGCCAAATTTATAAACTTGGAACAATTTTCATTAAAACAAAGTTGCTGTCGGAAGTCGAGCTGGTAATCTGTTACTAAAATTCGTATAATAAATTAATCTCAAACCGTGTGCTGGTATATTTATATATACAAACGATTCGTTGCGTTCTCTGCTATATATCTGTTGTTGTTAATAGAAGTATGGCTGGGAAAGGGGAGAGGGGTGAGGGTGAAGGGAAAAGAAAGAGTAGATAGTTAATTGGTGGAAGCAAGAGAGAAGAAAGCAGATGGGGAGCGGCCAGAGAGTGAGAGAAAATAGATGGAGAAGGAAGGTAGAGGATAGTATAAAGAGAACGGATGGGGAAGACAGAGAGAAGAAGAAGAGGGATAAAACGATTGTGAGAAGGGAATGAAAAGAAAGGAAGAAATCGTGTGAAAAGTTTATGAGAAGGAGGAAAGAAGGAAAGGAAGGAAGAAGGAAAGGAAGGAGGAAAGGAAGGAAGAAGGAAAGTAGGAAAGAAGGAGAGAGGAAAGGAGGAAAGATAAGGTAAGGAGGAAAAAGAGAAAAGAAGATTGAGGAAGAAGGGAGAATGCAATAAATAGGTGAAGAACAGCGGTTAAGGGAAAGGTGAAAAAAACAGGAGGAGATAGTAGATGGTGAGAAGGGAATAAGCAGTAGTAGAATAAGTAGAAGAATAGGAAGAAAGAGAGAATAAGAGAGACGAATAGGAAGGAACAATGGAGGAGACTGGTGTAAAAAGAATTTAAATAAAATGACGGAAAGATTTGTAATAAAAAATGAGTGAAAATAATTCAGTATAATTAAATGCATACAACATTGAAAAAGAACGAGTGAGGAAGAAGAAGAAGAAAAAGAAGAGGAGAAGTGAAGAGAAAGAAGGTTAACAAAGAGAGAAAGAGAGTGTGTGTTCAGATTCGATTTTGAATTTATTCATTCTAATTAGAGAATATATCGGCTTAGATTCTAGATTAAAAGAAACAGAGTTAAAAGAGTGTGTGATAGGAAGAGGACTGAGTAAAGAGAAAGGAAGATAATGAAGAGAGAGAAAGAGTGAGATATTGAAGAGAGAGAGTTAGAGAGATAATGGTTTGCAAAAACAAACTCAGTGAAGAGATTAATGAATGTTTTCATCCAGTTGCTAACTTTCGCCTCACCCCGTGTAAAGTGGAGATAACCTGGTCGAAAATTAATATTACCTCGTTGCAGCAAGCAGCAGCACTCATACAGCGGCCATTTTTGAACTTGAACAAACATGTTTGCTGTGTTCTTCAGGCTGTGATTCACGTCATATCATTATGTGCGTTTGTTTTTACAACTAGCAGCCAACTGAACTGCTACATGACTGTTTTTGAGTTGTACTGTTTTCACGTGTTCTCTTCCCCAGGACAGTTTGTATCGCATACAGTAGTATTACATACAGTTAGTTATCAGAGTAATAATTAGTTATAGAGTAATAACATATTTGGACTATGTGTTCTCTTCCAGATACTTGTTCAAAAGTACTGAATCACATTTAACATAATATGTACGACTGTTCCAGTGAGTGAGATCATCTAAGGTTAGGCGTACACCGGTTAGGCAAGACGAGATTAGTCACGTTTAGTCACAGTAATTCACATAGATGCTTATGAAGCTATTTAGTTGGAAAATTCAAGGTTATCACAATATAAGGTAGTGTTCACGCGAAAATTAGGGCCGTATCTAGGTTCATAGGTTCATGAATACTCAAATTCACAGCATAAAGAATTTATATAAATACATTGTTCACATAATATATAAATACATCATTCACAGCTCTAAGCTGATCGTGTAACGGTACTTGAGAACAAAACATTGATTTTCCCCATTTTCATCAATTAAGCAACTTTCTTTATCCTTCTCTCAAAAATAAGATGTTTTTCAATCCACTGAGGACAAGACAAGAAGACAAGACAAGAGTTTAGTCACTGCAATTCACATAGTTGCTTGTGAGCAACACACCGATTAGTCATTGCATCGGTGTGTGCTCATAAGCATCTATGTGAATTTATGTGACTAATCTCCTCTTGTCTTGTCTTGTCTTGACTAACCGGTGTACGCTCCTAGCCAATCAGACTTTTTATTATTTCAGAACACGTAAGGACGAGTATTTTCAATGGCCTGCATACCATTTGAAATATTTTACAGGATCGAAAAGGTAACTTCCATTCTGTAATATCCATTGAATAATAATTCATGTTCCAATAATTGAAAGCTCTTAAACAATGAGCTATCTGCTCGTATTAGAAGTACACTGAATTGGAGTTAAATGTACAATGTAGTCCACGAAAAGTCGCGGTGATTTGAAACGAATTCAGTTTTTGAAGGAAAAAAAATACGAGATTTCTGCATTAGTCATGAAAAAGAATGAATTCTTGTTCTCAAGTAACGTACAGTTGAACAAAGCTTGTCATTGTGATTAATTTTAGTGAATACTCTAGTATTTTGTATGAAATTGCTCTGATATCTATATGAGATTTTATATGAAATCATTGATATTTCCACTGCATTATGCATAGTGGAAAACTCCAATCAGAGACTAAATACAGCATGAATTCGAGACAAGTGTCTGGAATCTGGCGTCTGGAACTGCTATGCAGGACAAATAATTGCTGACAGCGTTAGAATGATGTATCACTGGAATTATTCAGGCCTGGAGAAAAATATATAGGGGGAAAAATGGGAAAATAGAATAATTGTAGTGGAAATTTTTAGAGGAGAGAAAAATAACGCGCCGACTATTTTGGAATGTGGCCAAATAGTAAAAAAAAGGCGGAAACTTGCTTTTCATTGTATGATAAAAATTACCAAGCTCAATGAGCTGCCGCCTAGCGGCGTATAGTAATACTACTAGGCTTGTTTTTGTGTAACGAGCAGAAGCGAACCACCGAATTACATGATGTGGACTGTGCTGGAATGAATACGGAGAAGAAGTGAGGGAGAGGAAAAAGAGGGAGAGGAAGGAGGAGAAGAAGGGAAAGAAGGAGAAGAAGAGGAGGGAGAAGGGAGGGGTGGAGAGAAGGGGGAGAAGGAATGGGAGGAGGAGAAAAAGCGAGGAAGAGAAGAAGAGGAGGAGGAGAAGAAGAAGAAGAAGAAGGAGGAAGAAGAAGAAGAAGAAGAAGAAGAAGAAGAAGAAGAAGAAGAAGAGAAAGAAGAAGAAAAGGAAGAAGAAGAAGAAGAAGAAGAAGAACAAGAAGAAGAAAAGAAGAAGAAGAAGAAGAAGAAGAAGAAGAAGAAAAGAAGAAGAAGAAGAAGAAGAAGAAGAAGAAGAAGAAGAAGAAGAAGAAGAAGAGAAGAGGAAGAAGAAGAAGAAAACAGAAGGAGAAGAAGAAGAATAAGAAGAAGAAGAAGATGAAGATGAGGAGAGAAATAGGAAAAGATGAAGGAAAAGAAGAAGAAAGAAGGAAGAAGAAAAGATGAAATTAAAGAAGGAAAAAGGATGAAGAAGATTTTGTTGGAGGATGAAGTAGTGAAGAGAGAATAAGAAAGAAGAGAAGAAGTAAGAATAAAAATGGGAATAAAGAATATGGAGGAAAAAGGACAGAGCAAGTGAGAGACTAGAGAAACACGGTGAATTAGGATAGAAATTAGAGTTGAGAAGTGTAAAAGAGAATTAAGATCAAGTGACGAGGTATAAAATGAGTGATCGAGTGAAGCGAATACGGAGCAAGAAAAAGATTAAAAATAATTTATACAAATAATTGAGAGGATTGAAATGTCTACTTTTTCGATGCATTAGCTGCAAACAAGTCATGAATAAATGTGGAGAACTTCAAAGAAAGGAGAAGGGAGACAAAAAATTGAGAGAAAATTTGGAAAATAGTGGAAGGATGGGAAGATGATTATAAAAAGAGGAAATAGGAAGAATAACTATAAGATGTGACTTCAGTTTTATTTTTGCTGAGTTTGTTGCGATACATCAATCGCAAAAACTCTGGGAAAAATTCATCTAGTGAAATTCTCTCGCATAGATTCATCGGAAATTTCCATATTTCATTGGACTGGAAAAACTATACGCATGTCAATCACATTTTTTATATCGATATTCTCCACTCAACTAAAATATTTATCATCTTTCAGCATCTCTTTTTCTCTTTATTATGAATTATTCATAATATATTTCTCTCTTAGTATCTTCTTCTGTGCTATCAATTCAGCCTTCACTCATGTTATACAGTACACAATCTTTCGAATATTGAGTTTTTTATTTTTTCGCTATGCGTTATTCTGTTCTTAATGATTTTTATATGACTTCATTTCTCTGTCTATCACTCAAGCACGCGCTTTCTCTCTTATTCTGTCTCTCACTTCTCTTTTATTTCTCTTATCAACTCACTTTGTCATCTATGGTGGAAGCTATGATACTATCTTCCGTTGAGGAATTTTGAAACCTGATTCAATTTGATGTGAGTACATGGTTGAGTAGTTCTCGACTGATCTACCAATTTCAATGCTGCTTTTTGTGAAGCTCAAAAATAATGGTTGGTTGCATTTTTATCGCATGCTTGACACAATCAATATTATTATTAAAGTGCAGAGCAGATGCATTTTTTTGTAGTGTTTTGAATTAAAATGTTTCAAGAATGTGACAATATTCATGGAACTCGACATGTTGCAATTAATGAAACTGACGGACCGGACATTCTGTTCTACAAACATGGCTCCCGGAATGTTTATCAATTTTTTCAGCAGATAACCAACTCATCAGAAAAATAACTATAAGATGTGACTTCAGTTTTATTTTTGGTGTGTTGATGTCAATATAAGGTCTTAGCTTGTGCTTGTGTGATAATGAAGACAATGATGAGAGATAGGTGAACCCATAGCTTTAGGTAGGCTCCGAACCACTAGGAAGCGATTTCTTTCTCATGAATAATAATTAGAGAAAATTTTAGAGATATTTAGAGAAAAAGGCTTTTAACTTGAAGTGCTCACCCTTAAAGTCGAAGGACTGTATATCAGATGCAAGTTTTAAGTCAAACGTTATGTGCTAGGAATTTGCAAGATTAGGCCAGATGAAGATGGGGTACTAACATAGAGATAGCATTACTCTCTAAACACAGGGTGTTAACTATCTACTTTTGTAATGTTTCCTCTACTGTACTACACTGGCTTTTTAGGGAGTTGATGCAAAATTATTTTCCAACATTGGTCTGTATGTTCTATCGATCTATTAAGAGATAGATCTATAGCAGGATTATTTTAAATTGTCAGAAACAGCTGATTGATGTACGCTCGTTTACTGACGTTAAATCAGCTGTTTTCTGACAATTTAAAATAATCCTGCCTTACCTGTATTCTCATATTTGGTTGAGCTATGGCTTTATACTGAATCGTGTACTTTTCAATCTAGAGAACTCGAAAGATATTTACAAATAATTGATTCATGAATCAAAATAAATTATTTACAAATCTCTCCAAACAACCAGCTAATCCTCACACCTTTGCTAATAATGAACATGTAATAACTTCTGCTGACAGCAGGGGCGGACATCTTGCAAGTTGAAAGTAATTATGACAACCGGCTGCAGAATGATTATAATGTAATATGATTGGATGGGCGGAGTAGTAAAAGAAGATGATGAAGAACAAAAACGACAAGAATGGAGGAGGAAGGAGGAGAAAAATAAAATGGAAGAGGGAAGGAGGAGAAGAAGAAGAAGAGGGAGAAGAAGAAGAACAGATAGTAGGAAGTAGTAGATGCAAATCATCTGGCATTAGGAAAGTGTGTAGGCTAAATGAGACTCGCTACTCTACTCTCAAGAGAAGAGAATAAGGTGGTTCGCGAAAATGGCAATAATGGAAAGAAGAAGTTGAACAAGATAAAGAAGAAGGAGGAGAAGAAGAAGGAAGAAGAAGAGTGAGAATTAATTTGCATGATAATTTGGAGAGCTGCTTTGCTGCTCATTTATACGTGCTTGCTTGCTACCCGCATATAGCTGTCACACATATGACACTGGAGATTCCATTTCCAACTTTCTTCTTCTCTTTCTTCTGCTTCTTCTTCTTCTTCTTCTTCTTCTTCTTCTTCTTCTTCTTCTTCTTCTTCTTCTTCTTCTTCTTCTTCTTCTTCTTCTTCTTCTTCTTCTTCTTCTTCTTCTTCTTCTTCTTCGATAAAAATAGATCTTGTAAACTTTCGTCAGTATTTTTCCTTACTTCTGTAATATTCCGTGTTTATTTCTTTTTTATCTACGTGTAATCTCCAATCAGTACTTTTCCGTGATTCTGTAATTTTCCATTGTTAGTTATTTCTTGCTTCATCAGTAAATTTCCGTCAGTACTTTTCCATACTTCGGTAACTTTCCATTGTTATCTTCATCTGTTGATCTATGTAATTTTCCACGAGTATTCTTCAGTAGGCTACTCCTGTAATTTTCCGTGTTTGATTTTTGTCTTCAGCTTTGTGTAATTTTCCATGAATATTCTCTGGTATTTTCCTTTTTCTTTTTCTTCTTCTTTTCTTTTCTTTTCTTTCTTTTCTTTTTCTTTTTCTTTTCTTTTTCTTTTCTTTTCTTCTTCTTTTCTTTTCTTCTTGTTTTCCTTTTTCTTCTTCTTTTTCTTCTTCTTCTTTTCTTCTTCTTCTTCCTCTTCTTCTTCTTTCTATTATTTTGTCTTTTTCACCGGATAGGCTAGACTTGCCTTCCTTATTTCTGTTACGATTGTGTTACACAATATTATTTTCTTTAGAATTTGATAGAAGTCTGAACTTGTACAATAATGCATTTAGATCATCAATAATATTATTCAATGTAATTTATCTTCTATTGACGAGTTTACACGCTGACAATAATCTAGCGCAAGTCGACTGTCGATATGGAATTGCCACATTAAACACAAGTTTTAAGAGCGATATTTTTCAATATCATAAGATACAGTGAGCAGGAAATTGAATAGCGCAAAACAAAATAACGGAAAGAGATAAAAATATGATAAGGAATGAAATAGGAATAACTATACTTCTAAAATACTTGATAGTATAATAGTAGCCTATAGTTATTAAACTATAGTAGCTACTCTCTATCCTTATTGCACGATTAAAAATAGAGTAATGAGAAGAGACTGAAAAAAGAATGTAGAATAAAATGAGAGAGAAGATATTAGCAAATACGTTAACTAAGAAAATGGACAATTTTATACTTTTTAGAGCCTCCTTTTCACGGTTATTCCAGCGAGAAGAAAGAAAAATGAAGAAGAAAATCCGATCAAGCCAAACTTATCCGAAATTTGGCCTCTAAATAAACGTAGCTAAGCCACTCTGTGGGAACATTTCAACGTCCAAATGTCCAATCAAGAATTGGCATTACAACTTTGAGAAGTAGCTGAAAATTGCAGCGAAGCTTCTTCTCTTCTATATTCTCTTTCTCTTCCACATTTTTCGTTTTCTCCTTCTCCTCTTCCCCCTCCATCACCTTCTCCTCCTCCTCCTCCTCCTCCTCCTCCTCCTCCTCCTCCTCCTCCTACTCCTCCTCCTCCTCCTCCTCCTCCTCCTCCTCCTACTCCTCCTCCTCCCTCCTCCTCCTCCTCCTCCTCCTCCTACTCCTCTCTTTCTCTCTCTTCTTCTTAATCTCCTCCTTCTCTTCTCCTACTCCTTTTCTCCATAATCTCCTTCTTTTTCGAGTTTTCCGAACCACTCCACTTTGCATTGTCTCATTTACGTTTTTAAAGGTGATGAAAAAGTAACAGCCCGAAATCCGCCATTTTGTCTCACTAAACACGCATCTCAATCTGAACGCTGATTGGCTGATAGCTAGAAGGATAGGAAAATAGCCTCAAAAAGCTACAATGGTCTGAAAGGAACGTTCTGGAACGATCCGCCATTTTGTCTCACTCAATACTCAATCCTGAAACCTGAACGCTGATTAGCTGTTAGCTAGCAGCACGAAATTGCAGACTCTACTGCGATTGGTCATTCTGAAACTGCCATTTACAAATCATAGTGCTCTGAAAGGAACGTTTTTGAATGTTTAGCCAATTTGTCTTACCAAATACGTTGCTTGATCTGAATACTAGTGGCGAGGCGAGGTATATTTATTTGGTCATCGCCGGGTATATTTCCTACCCGAAATCTACCCGGCGATGACCAAATAAGTATAACACGCTTCGCCACGGCTGAATACTAATATTTATTGTTAGCTAAAAGCATAGGAATGTAGCCTCTGTGATGAGTAGAACTGTGATTGGTCGCTCTGAAATGTATATAATGTACAAATCATAGAGTTCTGAAAAGAACGTTCCAGAATTATTCGCCATTTTGTCTCACCAAGTTCACTTCTCAATCTGAACGCTGATGTGATGACGCATATAAGAACATACCTACTCAAAGCATGATAATTGGAAAGTAATCATTGCTTATCCAGTTCTTGAGTATTATTTCTCAAATTAATTTTCAATCTATGTTCCCTTGCAAAGCTTTACAACTTGCTGTGAACTTGTGATCTAGAGTTGGAGACGGTTTCAAGAGGGGACATGACTTAGGCTAGGCGTACACCGGTTAGTCAAGACAAGACAAGACGAGATTAGTTACGTTTAGTCACAGTACTTCACACAGTTGCTTATGAAGCAACACACACCGATTAGTCATTGCATCGGTGTGTGCTGCTTCATAAGCAGCTATGTGAATTATTGTGACTAAACGTGACTAATAACGTCTTGTCTTGTCTTGACTAACCGGTGTACGCCTAGCCTAAAAGTTTATGCAGACTAGTGAATGTGTATAGTTCGAATAAAACTAGATGTCCCTTGGCCTGATGCTCAAGAACCACTCACTAGAATCGTTTTTGCCAGAATGTCCGATCAAGGTATGTAGAGCTACAAGGTAGGCCAATCATGTCGTTTTTGAGGTCGACCGGCCGTGACGAGTAAATACGTCATCGCGTGCCCACTAGTCACTGCACTCTGCAGGGCAAAATATGAAACGTGTTTTTGTACTTATTCAGATGTTACCCAGTTGATTAGCAAAACAAAATAATACTTCACTAATTGTGTCTTGTAATTGATTATCTCTTTTTTGATGAATTGTATCATAATTAAAATTTACAAACAATTTCGATTACTGATATGTTGGCTATTTTTGGTTCAGAGCTTTCATATTAGGCCTACCATTTAAAATATTCGAAATTCCTTTAGTGTTTTCTTTGTGAAAAATGTCTCATAACCTAGATTTGGATTGTTTTCATAGCTAATGTAAATTTAAAAAGGTACAGTTTTCGGCGTAAGCCTGTTGTACCTACCGTTAAATATCAATTATTGTAAAATACTAAATAAATAATTACTGTAGTTATAATTAGGATTCATTCACTGTAATTGAAACAAATTATTAATTAATCGAAAATAAGCATCAACTTTTACTAGGCTTTCCATGTTGTGCTAGAGATTAAATTTGTGATAATATCAAATTCTCATAAATCAGCTGGAAAATATGAATAGTTGAAGTTTACTGTTTGGCAAGCAAGGCGTGATATTACAATTATATTAAATGATTTCTTATTATTATTGTAGATATTTGATCACAGTAATTATTTTTATTGCATTATTTTAATTTATTATTGTTATCTGACAATCTATAAGATAGAAATTTGAAAATTTTCATTTCTCCAAAAACCATCTGGAAAGATTTGAATACTAGATAAGTGATGAGTCTTGAATATAGATATAGGGCATATGTTAACCCGGGCACTGATTGACGTCATTATAGCAAGACTAATCGCGAAAAATTGGACTGCTGGGCTCTTATGGGGATTGGCCAACCTTAGGTCTCTACTAACCTTGTGTCCGATGACCGAACAGCTGACCATTTGATTCAATGATGCTAACGTTGAATCAAATGTTCAGCTGTTTGGACATCGGACTTTCTGACAAAAACGTTTCTAGTGAGTGGTTCTTGAGCACCAGGACAACTAGTTTTATTCGAACTATAGTTATGTAGTAATAGATTTGTAGTGGGTTAGCTAAGAACTGGATAAGAGTGGCTTAACTGAGACAGTTATAAAAGTAGCTGAGAATGGAATAAAAATTGGGTGATTCGCTTGCTAGATCGCGCTGTAATCAAACGAATGAAAAAGCATTTTGCATTACGCCAGACCTCAAACGACGCCATTTTTGAATTTCACCAAAAAGCGCGGGCGCGCTCAACGTCAAAAATTAATTTCGTTCCCGCCACGTTTCAATCGTTCTGGGGGGGGGTGTAGGTCTGCCCCTGAAACCCCCTTCGCCAAAACATGACTGTCTCTTGCACTCACTTCCCCCACGCGGAATTTAATTAAATTTCAGCTGCATTCTCAGCACAATATATACACTCAATTTATTGTGTGTGTGACATACATTCCGACAGCACTGATCAATAGAGCAATTAAATGTGTGTAGGAATGTATTGTGTATGCGTGTGCATTGTTTCAATGCACATGTGAAGTGGAATAATTGGTTAGTTATCTCTGAGCCGGCTAGCGAAAATAGCATAGGACTGACAAGTATTTGATGAGGGAAATTCGCATCTGTAGTAGGTAAGGAAGGCATCAGGGTCCTGTTTTATTGAAATGAATTTTATTTCTTTTTTTTTTTTTGTAGAAAAAATGGATAATTTTTGAAAAAAAACGGATAAAAAAAGAAATAATCTGTAGAAAAAGGCGGACGCACACTATAGCCTACACGATTAGCACAGCGTACTAGAAAATAAGCTTGAAACTCTAGTGTGTGTTGGCCGTTCTTAGTGCGCGTCTAAAGCTCCAACTGAACATGCATGCCAAATTTGAACGCATTTGATTCAGTAGATTTTTAGTTCTGCTGATGAATGAGTGAGTGCCATTTCGCTTCTATATATATAGAAGATTCCTTGGGACTTGGGACCAGAAAAAACATTCCGTTTCAACAGGGTCCGCCTTAGACATGTTTCACTAATACACAAGTAATTTTAACAGTAATTGTTGATTTTTTATTTTTCTGAGTGTGATGCTCACATGAGCTCTAGGCTGGTGCTTGGGTATGAGAGGGGTGATGATGAGATATGACGACTGTTTTTAGACAGTTGGGACCAACAGCTTTTCGTCTTATCCAAAAATTATAATAAATCAACAGCTTCTTAGCACGCATATCCATCGGGTAACAAACCCAACACGCATTCCGAGTATGTAACAACCCAAACCAACCTGTACTGAAATAATTATTCGTGAAATAATCATGTGACGTCACACTGGTCACAAAGCACGTCCTCTGACAAGAGGATGCGTTCTGTTGCCGTTAACACGTTCTGTAAATCGAAAGTAATTAACTGTCACTCGGCCCGTCGCTCACGTAACGAGATTCGATTTCAGCCCTAATCACTTCGCATTGTTGCACCGGTGTCAAAGTGGCTCAATTTGAAGCTTCGGGTAGCGCACAGAGCACAGATGGCTCGCAGACTAAGGACAGAGCTGTTGAGAGCATGGTTAGATGATTCTAAATGGCTCGCAGACTAAGGACAGAGCTATTAAGAACATGGTCAGATGATTCTAGATGGCTCGCAGACTATGGGCAGAGCAGGATAGAACTGAACAAGTCTTCTACTACAACAACAGAAAACGGTAAAATAGAATAAATCAAAGTATAGAGTTGAGAAAGAAATCTTACTATTGAAACCAAATCTTCTCCAAAGGATGAAGTATTATAATATGTTTTATCTCCAACAAAACACTCTGCAACACTTGAAGAAAGGGAGCAATGTGAAAAATGCTACACGTTGGAAAACATTCTCTGTTACAGAGTTTGAAAAACGAGTATCAATAAATCATGGTCGGTTCTTGAATTCGACCTAAATAAGTTCAACAATACAGTATCCATAGCTTGTCATCGAAAGGTACAATTTTTTCAATAGTATACAGAAAAGTGTCTTAAGCGATTCATATCACTTACCAGCCATGCCATTTTTTGTATTGGCTTTTATATCTGTATAGCACACCGAGTCATTCTACATAGTTATAATAGCCAATATAAAAAATGGCTCGCCGTGCAATGCTCGTAAGTGTATGAGTCGCTTTATACTGGTGATTATATAGACGGAAAATTGCACACAAAGATAGCACAATCTAAAAAATAAAATGAAATCTATATAATTATATAAAAGCGAAATGGCACTCACTCACTCATTCATCAGCAGAACTAAAAATCTACTGAACCAAATGCGTTCAAATTTGGCATGCATGTTACTATATTTTTAACAAGAAGTAATCAAACTCGATGATATGTGAATAAACTTATCTCCCTGTTAAGTAATTAGGCTAGGTGTACACCGGTTAGTCAAGACAAGACAAGACGAGATTAGTCACTGTGATTCACATAGTTGCCTATGAAACAGCACACACCGATGCAATGACTAATCGGTGTATGATGCTTCATAAGCATCTATGTGAAGTACTGTGACTAATCTCATCTTGGCTTGTCTTGACTAACCAGTGTACGCCTAGCCTAATATAGCGCTCAATTTCTCTCAATGCAAACGAATTTCGTTGCAAAATTCCCCACTTATCCAATCCAAAATCATCCACTCATCCTCTGTTTAACGATTGTCGAGTAAGTGCGATCGAGCGACCGAAAAAAATTCTATCCACAGTTTTTTAAAACCAACCCACTCATCAATTATTCAATCATCGCGATTTTCGGCGAACTGCACGAGTCGGTAATCCTGCTTTGCGGCCTTATTTCGGCACCCCTCACTGTAAATTAATTATTGAAACGGATAAAAAGCCCGACTGAGATTGCAGAATAATTAGGCTTTGCGTTTTGGACATTGGGCGAACGGGGATTAACGCAATGCTATTGAATTATGTCACACGGGTTGAGTTTGTATTATTAGAAACAACTTACCACTCAACACAATCCTATGTGTTATATATTTTATCACTCGCCTCTGCTAACAACTCTGTACAATATTGATAGATACGTCATTATAAATTTATGTTATTGATAGATATTGTAAAGATGGAAGGAAATGAGATATTGCAACTATACAGTTGCTGTTAAATCATAATAATTAATTGGACGAAATTCCTAATTTTTTGTGCAGCAGCATTCATCGAACTTCCTTACTAGCTATTATTCGTTGTCAATATTTGCAGTAGCAGAACATGCATATGCCTTCAATCTATCGAAGTGGATGATGTTAATTATCTATCATTGTGGTATTATCTATGGTATATCTGTGGTATTATCAGTGGTATATCATCTAATTTTATTTATGGCTGAATCATTAAGATGGTGTTATATATCACCGGTATATAGCTTGAGAAATGTTTGATTAATTGAGCTTCAGTTTGAGATTGAAATTTTTTAATGAGCTTGAATCATATATAGCAGGATCCTTTTAACTTGTCAGAAAACATATGTTTCGACACCTACAAATGCTGAATCTTGCAGATTATTGAAAAGGTCTTTTGTTATTCTTTGAAAGGTCTTCTTTAAAAAGGTCTTTAAAAGACTTTAAAGGTCTTTAAGACTTTTCAGCCTTTTGATTATCGTGTCAAAATCACTGTTCAATTATTACCGAAACAGCTGATTTCTGACAAGTTTAAAGGATCCTGCTATACAAGTATAGCAGCATCGTTTTAAGTTGACAGAAATCAGCTGTTTCGGTAATAATTAAACAGTGATTTCGACACAATAATCAAAAGTCTTAAAGACCTTCAAAGTCTTCAAAAGACCTTTTTAAAGAAGACCTTTCAAAGAATAACTTTTTAAAAGACCTTTTCAATAATCTGCGAGATTCAGCATTTGTAGGTTAAGTATTGTGATATTGTGATATAAAACATCATTATGTTTTCTGACAAGTTAAAAGGATCCTGCTATATATTATGTATTACTTGGTACTATTACTTGTAATTACAATAAATACAAATTCTTGGAAATAGAATGTGATGGTATTTTCTGGGGTATTAACAAGCATCTCACATACCAAATCTGGTATAGGTTTCAGCGGTTGAAAACCGCAGAAGTGCTCGAAATTATTTTAAAACCACACAATGCTATATTGAGGTGTTATATGAGTAACTGGAGCCTGGAGAAGCCTTATTGGGAAGTTTCACTTGCCTCCTCAGCCTATCACTTACAGCTGAGAAAGTTGATGCCACTCATCATTGTTATTGTAACTTGAGGCACTCATGTGGTGGATTATTGTTGGCAGATTACAGTTTGAAGCTCAGTTGACTCGAGTCAATATCGTAGATAGGCATACAGTTCGAGAGTAAAACATTCGTTTGAGAGCTGATTCATTTTACTAAGACACATTCAGAATAAATTTCATTACAGCACAATGTTAGAGATGTATAAGCATAGATTTACCAAGTAGCCTAATGGCTGGTTTCCACGATTCTAGTAGACGTTCAGGTTACTGGAGGCAGGTTGGATCGTATGATCGTCTCCTCTATACAAACAAATAGTGCACACCTTAAGCAGTTGTTTCAGTGTGCATTGGACTATTTGTTTGTATAGAGTAGATGATCATATGATCCAACCTGTCCCAATAACTAGAACGTCTACTAGAATCGTGAAATCCAGCCATAATGTTTATTTTAGAGAATGGATTGTCTCTGGTATGAGATAAGAAAGCATATACATAAAACATGACTGCATCTCAGTGCCTGATATATGAATTGAAATTTAATAAGATTTGTGGAAATCAAATTCAATCATGAAAGATTCTAATGGAAGTTTCTCCAGAAACTATGATGGAATTCATTTCAATCAACAGTAGTAATTAGATGTTTATTTTAATGAGTATAAAATGATTTTACGAAATATATTGCATATTTCAGAAATAATGTATCCCAATTGTGCGTAATAAATAATTTTTTAATTCGGTGTCTAAATAAGAATTAATTTAGATCCAAAATATCAAATATCATAAATTCATGATATCATGATACAATGAAGGTGAACACAAGAAACTATTGTATTACAAGGAAGAGAAGAAGAAGAAGAAGGAAGATGGAGTAGGTAAGAAAGAGCGACCCACTCTCTCCTGATTGGTTAACAATGCTGAATGTTGTAGTTTAAATTTCTGACTGATTTTTGAGCAGTTATAGTTCAAAATCCCGCCGGTAGATAACAGTAGCTACTGGGTGATGTTCTACGCCTATGAATAGACACGCCTCTAAGCTCCGCCTTCTCTCTCCTGATTGGTCGGCAATGCAAAGCTGTTGTAGTTCGAAATCCCGCCGGTAGTTCGCATTACGTACTGGGTGATGTGCTTTTACGCTTATAGATTCACGTCTAAGCTCCGCCTACTCTCTCTTCTGATTGGTCTTTCAACGATAGATAGCGATAAGCACTAGGTAATAATTATGAAGCTTCTTGTAGAGATCTTTCACTTTGCTATGACACCTGGATTAATAATAAGAATTATTTTCGTCAAAACTATTAGAATTTTTTTCTGATAACTCAAATGTAAAGTTTGTTAAATTGGTAGTTAAAAAGTATAGTATTTATTTGGATTTTCTTTGGGGGGCTTTGGAGGTCCGCTATTCATTCATTGAGGAATAAGTCATGGTTTTTTGGGGGAGAGGGGGGAATTGCGCCATAAGCTTTGGGGAGAGGATGGGCACCCCTGTGGTGAATAGTATGATATAAACCATGAAATCACAGTTAAAAAATAACTGGTATATTGAATACAAATGTGACAAGTCATAAATACAACATAGAACGTACAGATTACACAGATCTCAGTATAAATAATTTGCCCTGAGGTAGGACACCAATACCACACATGAAGAAAGACACTTACCATATAACACGTGCTGTGGGCTTTATTTTTTTGTTTACATCTATCTACATGATTTCTTTAGGAACTTTGTGCTTGCTTAAGGATTAGTTGTTGTAGAAGGTTGATTTCATTTGCTTTTCGAGAAAAAAAAATACCTGAAGGAAGAAAAGGAGAAGAAAAAGAAGAAGAAGAAGAACGAGTGGAAGGGGGAGAAATAGAACGAGAAGAAGAAGAAGAAGAAGAAGAAGAAGAAGAAGAAGAAGAAGAAGAAGAAGAAGAAGAAGTTAAAGGAAGGAGATGAATTTTTGTGTAGGAGGACTGGACATAACCAATAGAAGCCACAGGTGGTTTTTGAGGCGACCGCACCTTTCAGGATTTGACCGGCTGAGATTGACCGGTTAATTTCTACTCTTATGATTTTCTTTCACACTCACTCTCTCATTCACTCTTTCTCTCTTCCACACACTAGCTCACTCTATCTCTCTCACTCTCGCTGCCCTTCAACCATTCTCGCTCTCTCCCCAGCGTGTATCAATCTACCAAGGACAAGGAATTCTCTCTCTCACTCTCTCTACTGAGACTCTCGACACCAACACAAATTCCTGTGGAATCTCTGCTGCATTTTCTCTGATAAGGATTGCAGAGATGCATACATCTGATATTATAATACACCCACTTTGTGAATAGTTCCCACTAGATTGCGGGTCCCAAGTTTTGGGTTCCCTATGGAGTGATAATTTAATTATTGAGGCTTTATGAAGACGGTGTTTATAGATCTTTAATAATATTAGTCTATTACATGATATATATCATATCAATGTTTTGGTTTTAAATTTCTCGTAAAATTCAATATTGTATTTAATTTGTGGTTTCGTGAGTTTTAGTTGTAGTGCTTTTAGTCAAAATTATTATTTTGGTTTTGGAAGATTTTTCAGAAATAATAAGTTGTACTACTGAGCCTATTATGTTTTCTATATATCCTATTAGTAGATATTGGATGATTTGGCGAGGCGGAACACCCGAGAGGATTTCCTCGCCAAAAAACCCATAAGCATAATAATAACAATTATTATGATGCAGTTAAGGTCAAGTTAACGCTAGCTGACTTTGATGGTTGATAACAAGATGTAACTGAAGAGTGAGGACAAGGTCAATGAAGAAGAAGAATACAAGAAGAAAATTGAGCTAAAGGAAGACGGAAATGAAGAAAAGAAGAAGAAGACAAGAAGAAGTTGAAGAAGAAGGAGAAGACGACACTGAAGAAGAAAAGAAGGCAGACAGTTGATAGTTGGAATTGGAAAGACGGATAGATAGAGGAGAGGTGGTGGGTAGACTGATGAGACAGAAGATTTATAGCTTGATAGGCTCAGCGCCGTGATACGGATTTATAATTTGTTATGAGAGAGCGCGCGCTCCCTGGTGGCAATTACCGGAAACACACGGCGGATTCTGTCAAAATGCCCCCTCCTCCATCCCCCCGCCACTCAACCAATACCCACCCTCCTAATCAACTTGAGGTGCACTTTCCGATTTCGAAGGGGGAGAGGGGGAGAGTATCGTGATTTACTCGACTCACGTCTCGAACTTTTTGATATGTCTACAGCGCGATGATTTATTGTTGGAAGGAAAGATTGAAATTTGACTTTGTTTGCTCTTTCTTGAGAAACAGTTGGTATCAATCTCTCTAATGTTAACCGCCAACATAAATGAATACTACTATAGTTGGTTCTTCGTTAATATTCGCAACTAACAAATTATATATTTTGTAATTGGGAGAAGCGGTTAGCTTCGTGCCGGTGTCTTATGGCAAGATTCGATGTAAGACTCGCTCCTGTTATTTCCATTGTACGGGTGACATCTTTAAGTTACGGCTTTTTTCCGCTGAATGTCATTCATTCATGAGAATCAAAAATCGCTTCCTAGTGGTTCGGAAACCACCTAAAACTGTAGGTCCACTAGGTACACTAATCTTTCATCATCATCATCCTTCCCATTACCCACCCACTAAAAGCTAAGGCTAGGCGTACACCGGTTAGTCAAGACAAGACAAGACGAGATTAGTCACGTTGAGTCACAATAATTCACATAGTTGCTTATGAAGCAACACACACTGATTAGTCATTGCATCGGTGTGTGCTGCTTCATAAGCAACTATGTGAATTATTGTGACTAAACGTGACTAATCTCGTCTTGTCTTGTCTCGACTAACTGGTGTACGCCTAGCCTAATGTGGGCGTCCCTACAGCAAAAAAAAATATAAAAAATACACAAGAGTTGAGTAGGAGAATTCAAAAAAGTAATGGGAAGCTCTCACCAAATTAGGCCGGCAAAAAACGAGGAATTCAAGAAATTCAAGAAAAGACATTTTGAGTTGAATTCGTGATAACATGTTTCATGGGATCGATTCTATAAATATGACGTTATTGAATAATAAATAACCATCAATAAAAAACCGATCAAGTGTTTGTGACCACAAGTCTGAAAAAAAAATTCAATTATAATAATTATCGTCTATACTTGGAAGTGATAAGAAGTCTCAATTAATCGATTCAATGAATACGACGTTGTTAATGATAATCTGTTAATGAGAAAAAAAACAGCTATAGAAATTTTCTGAGTTCAAAGTTGACTAGAAGTTTGAAAAAACGATACGACATATGGATAATACACAATACGTTCAGTCCACAACATAATAGCACTGATACTCAGATTCCTCCTGTTGTAAACCGCCTCAAGGGGGAATCGCAGACCTACCAAGTGACTCCAAAAAGAAACATGAAAGGAAGAAGAAGAAGAAAAAAGAAGGGGAGAGACTAGAAAGAAGAAAAAGAAGAAGAACTTGAAGAGGAAAAGGAGAAGAGTCAAGAAGAATAAGAATGGGAAGAAGAAGATGAAGTAGGAGAACAAGAAGAAGAAGAAGAAGAACGAAGGGAGAGAAGCAAATTAAGAAGAAGGAACAAGAAGAAAGGAGGAGAGGCAGAGGAATGAGAAGAAGGAGAAGAATAAGGAGAGAAGAAGACGGGAAAAGAGGAAGAAGAAAGGAGAATATGAAGAAGGCGAAGGAGAAGAAGAAGGATAAAAAGAAAAGAAGAAGAAGGAGAAGAAGAAGAGAAAAGAAGGGAGAGGAGGAAATGGAGGAGAAGGAAAAGAAGAGAAGAAGAAAAAGAGAGAAGAAGAAGAAGAGAAGAAGACTGAAAAGTAGAAGAAGAAAGGAGAACATGAAGAAGACGAAGACGAAGGAGAAGAAGAAGAAGAAAGGGAAGAAGGAGGAGAAAAAGAAAGAGAAGAAGGAGAAAGAGAAGAAAAAGAAGGAGAAGAGGAAGAAAATTGAGAAATGGAGAAGAAGAAGAAGAAGAAGAAGAAGAAGAAGAAGAAGAAGATGAAGAAGAAGAACAGGAAGAAGGAAAAAGAAGAAGAAGAAGAGGAAGAAGAAGAAGATGGAGAAGAGGGATGAGAAGGAGGAGAAGAAAAGGAAGAAGAAGAAGAAGAAGAAGAAGTATAAGAAGAAGGAGAAGGAGTAAAGGTAGAAGAAGAAAAGGTTGAAGGAAAAAGAGAAGGTAGAAGAAAAGGTAGAAGAAAAAAAGAGAAGGTAGAAGAAAGAGAAGAAGAAAAAAGGAAGGAAAGGTAACAGTGTTAAGCACCTACTAAGCATCTACAACAGTGTAGTAATAAGTGAGCAAACGAGAGAGACCAATCTGGGTAATTATTTATAGGTTAGAAACAAAGCTAGCGAACAAGTACCTTTCGGCAAGATTGGTGGTGATAATATTCCGATAGTGAAGGCGTAACCTATGCAAATGTTGACCAACACACACAAAACTATTATAATACCGTCATTATCATCTCTATTTTAGGGTTATCACCCAGCCATATTTGGCCTCGCAGCATCCAACACCATATAGCTAAGTTGTGGATAGTGGTTATATCTTGGATAGTATACAGTATTCTTGTTTTTTCGTAGATAGTTTACAATAGTGGTTATTTTGTGTGGGCTATGGTAGTATACTGTAGTTATAACCTTATAACACTGTAGACTATTTATAGACCTATATATCCATTGAATATAATTATAGACCTTCTATTGAAACTCCTGAGAGCATCTATTTTGTAATATTGATAAGAAATAGAAATGATTCAGATGAAATTTAAAACCTAATTATTATTGTTCTTTATCATATCATTCTTTTCTGTGTACCACCATAGCCCCCTCTAAGGCTAGGCGTACACCGGTTGGGCCAGGCGTACATCGGTTAGTAAAGACAAGACAAGACAAGACAAGATTAGTCACGTATAGTCACAGTAATTCACATAGTTGCTTATGAAGCAGCACACACTGATCCAATGACTAATCGGTGTGTTGCTTCATAAGCAACTATGTGAAGTACTGTGACTAAACGAGACTAATCTCGTCTTGTCTTGTCTTGACTAACCGGTGTACGCCTAGCCTAATACATGGCCGCGGCCTTCAATGTGACAACGTCACATTGACTGAATAACGAGAAAAAGAAGAAGAAGAAGAAGAAGAAGAAGAAGAAGAAGAAGAAGAAGAAAAGGTAGGAGAAAAATGTGAAGGAAAGGCAACACTGTTTAGCACACACACACACACAAACATACAAACCGTCATTATCATCTCTATTATTTTTAGAATTATCACCCAGCCATATTTGACCTTGCAGCAACCAACACATCGCGAAGTTGTGGATACTAATAAAATTAGTATAGTAGGATTCTTTCAACTTGTCAGAAACAGCTGATTTAACGTTAGTAAACGAGCGTACATCAATCAGCTGTTTTATGACAATTTAAAAGAATCCTGCTATGTATATTGGATAGCTGTAGTAGGCTACAGCACACAATATTCTTGGTTATATTGTGGATAGTTTAGTTTCAATAATAGTGGTTATTTTATGTGGGCTATAATAGTTTACTGTAGTTATAATTTAGTTTGATTCCAAACAGTTTGTTGCTCTATACAATCACTAATAGGTTCTATATAGCCACAGAATTAAAATTCGGATTCGGCATCTCTCTGTCTTTGAAATAATTGGTCTACTATATGCTGTAAATCCAACTACAGATAACGGTATCAAATGCGTTTCCTACTTTATATTCAAATAATCAGTAATCCAACAAGTACTCAAAACTGAAAGATAAGTTCTGTTGTGTGGGCGTTCGCATAAATCAGACTACTGCTTCAAAATCCTAGAACTAGATTCGATGGAACTCTAGGATCGAGTACTTCTACTGTACTCTCTCTATAAATTCATCAACATTGTTCCTTGTGGAGTGAGATTCATTTTCAGGTATTTATTTCTAATAAGTATTGGATAAGATTTTTATTTTATTCTGTTGTACAATATTATTCTAGTTCATGTACCGGCATTGTTGTCTAATATCTTTTTTGATAGTACAGTGGTTATTATGGTTTATTAGAGAATGTGGCGTTTCTCCATCATATGCCCAGATAATATCAGGGCCCGGTGGTAGTTACCTCCGGGACCCCCCCCCCCTTCCTAAACCCTTTACTTCTATTCTGTTCCATAAAAGTTGTAAACTTGTGCCACACAATAATTATTAATTATCTTAGAATAGAATATGTACATACAGGGTTGGTGAAAAACAGGTAATTTGACGGTAGGTGACATTGGGGATCGTACTAAAATTGAAAATACTACTCTACTGTGACTTCAAAAATCTAGTCCGCCATCTTGGATCCGCCATATTGAATTCAACTTCATTTTTTTTAAATGGTAAGGTGGTCATGTATACAAGATTTCGATACAGAAATTCAAGAGAAAATGAATGGCGAAAACCGCATATCGATATGTCAACCCGTTTTTAAGATATTCAAATTATTATTAATGAGACATATTTACTCTAAATCAGTCTCAACATATTTATCAATCAGTCTCTCATATTTAATCTAAATCTATCTCAAAATCGGTTTTGACATATCGATGTACAATTTTCGCCAATCACTTTGATTAAAAATTCCCTATTGAAATCATGTAACTTATCTATCACCACATAATAATTTGAAAAATAATGGCAAATCCGAAATGGCGAACCAAATTCGAAAAAGCCACTGTAAATGTAGTATTTTTTATTTGGATAGGATTTTCAATCTCCACTACTATCAAATCACCTTTGTATTATGAGATATCAAGCCGTTCTAATACTTTTCTCTGACAATGTAAATATGACTGATTAATAATTAAAATATCTTTGAAACGGTTTGACATATCGATGTGCGGTTTGCGCCATTCATTTTCTCTTGAAATTCTGTATCGAAATCTATATTCATAGAAGGCTAAATCTGATCACGGAAATCACGCTACAGCCCAAACTACTTGACCTACAAACTTGACATTTTTCACAAATATTCTTCATACTTACTGGATAAGCACTAAGAAAGGATTTCGAGATCTTTTGCCTCTAAGGATCACAAAGGATCATAAAAGGATCGCTTCCATAGTAATCTAAGAAGAAGAACTGGAAAGATGAATGGAATCACACATACCGGTTCATAACAGAACACATGGTTATGAATTATGAATATAGCAGGATCCAATTCAACTTGTCAGAAATCAGCTGTTTCAAAGAGCAATATCACAATACTTAACCTACAAATGCTGAATCTCGCAGATTATTGAAAAGGTCTTTTAAAAAGTTATTCTTTGAAAGGTCTTCTTTAAAAAGGTCTTTTAAAGACTTTAAAGGTTCTTTAGACTTTCAAGCCTTTTGATTATTGTGTCGAAATCACTGTTTAATTATTACTGGATCAGCTGATTTATGACAAGTTAATTGGCTCCTGCTATACCATTGATTTGAAACATGTGTTTTGAGTTTCTAATCTCTCCAGTCAATATAATGCTTCCATAGCGAATCTGGTATAGCAGGATCCATTTAACTTGACATAAAACATATGATCGACGAGCATATGATCACAATACTTAACCTACAAATGCTGAATATCGCAGATTATTGAAAAGGTCTTTTAAAAAGTTATTCTTTGAAAAGTCTTCTTTAAAAAGGTATTTTAAAGACTTCAAAGGTCTTTAAGACTTTCAAGCCTTATGATTATTGTGTCGAAATCACTCTTCAATTATTACTGGATCAGCTGATTTATGACAAGTTAATTGGATCCTGCTATATAGAGTTGACGATCATATGATCATATGTCGGTCATGTGATTGTGGTTCGTCTGCAACCGCCCTAAGTCATGATATTTAATGGTATTTTCCAGTGTGTGAGAATATTGAAGTCAGCTGTTTAATTAAATAAAATAAATAAATAAATAATAATTTTATTTCCTTTTTCAAAACTAAAACCTAAGAATACATTAATAAAATTGACTACAAAAATATAAAAAGAACCATATAATATCAAGAAAAAAACTTCATGGAAATTAACCCACTCAACTGTGGAATTCCATGTACTAGAGTGGGTAATTGAAATTTAATTTTCGCAAACGGCTTTAGAGGCCTTTATTATCTTAAACAATAACATTTTTTTGTTTTGTTCAGGCTATACAGTTTGTCCTACATTCAATGTACGGAGATGGGATCAAAAGCAGACGGAATTGCAGGAGTTTCGGCTCCACTCAACGAAACAGAAACCTTCAAAACCCGTTTTCATCGTTTGGCAGACAGCGACATGTTGACTGATTGTGAATTCATTGTCGGTCCACAAAAAACTGTCATCAAGGGTCATAAGGTGTTCTTTTGTGCGGCTAGTGACGCGTTCCATGCAATGTTTCTCGGCGATTTGAAGGAGACAAACGCAGTGCATATTGAAGATCTGGAACCGGACGGTTTTCAAGGTATGAAAAAATACATCTACACTGATCAAACTGATTTCAAATCAGTGTTTGAAGCACTTGCTACCTATGTTGCAGCTCGGAAGTATCTGATTGAGCCATTGAAAGAGGTGTGTGAGAATTATATAAAAAAGCAACTACAACCATCAGATGTTCTAGAATTCATAGACTCTTGTAGACTGAATAATATCTCAATATTTGATGATTTATTCCGTAAAATTATAATAAAAAATACGGCTGAGGTTGTGAAAAGTGACTACTTTCCTTCCGCCAACATTGAGACAATTGAATTGATTGTCAAGTCCCCCCGTTTGTTCCTGAAATCTGAAATTGAGCTTTTCGGTCATTTTGAACGCTGGGCTTTGGCTGAAGTTGAGCGTCGCAAAATTCCCGCCGAAGATATTGCAACAAGCTTTGGCAGTCTCAAAAAGCACATACGGTTTCTTACAATGAGCAGGGAAGATATCGATACTAGGATCAAGTCATCCCCATTTCTAACCAGTGAAGAGAAGAGAGTGATCTCGAAGAATAGGAATTGGAGGAGATTCGACGAGAATCTGACATCTGAGAATATTCCATTGTCGTGGGAACGTCGTGAGTTTGGTAAAAATTATGATGCCATTTATTATGAAGCTCTGCTTAATTATGATCCAGATATTGATGTTCTTGAAGATTATGATGATTTTTGAAGATCAAAATTCAATCAATCAACTTGTTTCTAACCAGTTCCAATATTATTAATAAATGAAAAGACAAGATGTTGTCAAACCACTGATTTATTATAAAATCGAGATACCGGTTTCGGTTGTTACACCATTATCAATCTCTGGTAAACTGAAAATTTAACGTACAGAGCAGCAGTATTTATACTAACGGTAAAGCACCGCTATTGGTAGACGCTCTAGCCAATGACCGTGAACGGCTGTCATTGGCCTAGACAAGCTCCTCCCCGATTAGCGGTTCATTCAAGCATTACAAAATGGCGATTCAAAAAGAAAACACAATTGAAGAACAATAAATAGCTACACTAAACTAAGAAATAAATGAAACAGTATTAGGGAAGGATAAGAAAAAACAAAGGAATAAACTAATACCGTAATACCTGCCTAAAAAATTATGATAAAATGAGATTTGTGGTGTTGTATTGATTGAAATGAATTTGGTCATTCAAACTCATTATTGAACAATTCAAAAATAGTTGCAGTTATCAAATCGATATGGAGTAGTCGCTGTACATGATAGGAAATCAGTTAATATAATCTTGAGTTCTATAAGAGAAAGTAATTCATGTTGTATAAATTAAGATTGATTCATTTGAATTTTTTTTAAATTTTGTGTTCCAGAACAAGATACCCGATTACTTAAATTCAATCAGCAATTTTTCTGAAAGTATGACAATCTTTTTTTAGGTGATTCTTTTTTTACCAAATAATGTGAATGTTTTATAAACTATACTATACAGGCTACAAGGAACAACAGGAATATATAGGTCTTTGTTTACTGCCAGTGATACTGGAAAGCAGTATAAAGACTGCCGCTATTCTAGGAATAACTATAGAAATGATTTGGAAAGACAATTTATAATATATTGTAATAATTAGAAAAAATTTATTCAATGACCGTTTTCTGTTGAGTGAATTAATCAATAATCTGTTTTTTTATGAAAATTTATCCAGTTGAGATTATATTTTCTGTCAATCATTTTTTTATATTCATCTGTCCAAGTTTATATCAATTTTCATTCGTATAGCTATGTTTCATGTTTGGAAAAATGTTTTAGAAAAATTCGATTTCTGATAAAAGACTCTAGCTTGGAGTGAGGATTTCAATTTCAATTTTGATGTTGATTTTTGATTTCTAATTAAAATTCTGAGAGAATATATTTTGTAATGTTGATAAGAAATAAAAACGCATCAGAAAATGTATTTATTATAGTTTTTCATCATGATTCTCAGGAATATCAGTCTCATGCCCGGTTTTTCAGTCGCTCAATAGACAGTTTATGGATCCAATCCAATAGCACTATTGAATCAATAACCATGTGTTTTCAAATGCAAAAAAGAAGTTATTGATTCAATAAGTTCATTGAACGACTGAGAAACCGGGCATCATAGTTCTTGATCATTTTTATAGGTCATATAACAATCGTTCATGACAATAAATGTCATTGGAAGATTGCAGGAAGATTAAGTGTTCATTTTCATAAAATTCACTCTTTGCAGAAATTAATATTGAAATATTAGAAATCTCAAGTTTAATTTGACAATACAACTTGAAAAAACTCTTGAAAAATCACTTGAAAAAATGTTTTTTTCTTCACGTATCAATGAAACAAAAGCAACAATCACAAGATTGAATGAGAATCCAATATCCAATTGAACGCTATTACTTTATAACATGACGTCACTAAAATGACTAACTGTAAAGTTTAATAAAGGAGCTCTTTCATTAAAAAAAATTGATGTATTTTCGCAATGGGCTACAATAATTCTCTAGAATAGCCAACTTTCAAGTTAACCATTTCAAAGCAACAAAAAGTTAACTTTCTATGTCTTAAACTTACTCTGTTCTTCACTTCCTTATTCACTACTAAAGGTGGATTACATTAGAGAAAGACTAAAGTATATACTTCAAAGACCAGGAGCAAGTCAACTAATTTACGTTTCTCAAGTAAACGTTTCTCTGCCAATAATTTATTCATGGTGTACAGCCGGGTCTTAATTATTGTGAAGACTTTGTAATTAGGCTTTTTTCTTGAAAGTCGTTTTCAGCTTTTGCTGAGACAAATCGAATTGGTCATGCGCATTGGAACTGAAAAACGATTTTTGTTATGAGATGAGAAACAACTGAAGAGAGATTACAGTAAAAGACTATTCGGAAATGATGAAATATCTAGCTCGCGGACTTACAGTTTGAGGTTTTTTGTAGATTATAGTTTTAAAAAATAGTTTTGTATTCTAGAATAGTCTGTAGCCTGTTTCAGTTTATCTTGTTTGATGGTACAGTAGGTATTCAGTTTGTCTATGGCGATCAACAGCGATCATGTATGGCGAAGCTTAAATCTGAATAAAATAATTTTATGGTAGTAGATTACCATTAATTATAACTTGAGAGTAATTTGGTTAAAATCTCAAAAGTTTATTACCGGTAGGCTACTGAATAATATCATATTAAGGATTATAGTTCAAATAAAAACGCTGTTGTCAGACATGGAACCGGTCAAGCCAGGGTGAGTTGAAAATTGCTTGCTCTTTATGACATATTGGCAACGCTGAGCTTCCAGCTGTGCCTTTTCCGAGTGTTGTATTCGATTCCCCTGCGTGATTTGATTAGTTAGCTGGCAATACTTGACAACAGCCCAAAATCTCTCAGCCGCCAAATTCCACGACCGCTACATTAGGATAAAAGTATAATTTATTGAGATTGATTGGTATCCAAAAATAAATTAAAAGACTATAAATTATAATAATAGAAATAAAATTATTGAAATAAATTATTAATCAACTATTAATTAATAAAATAAATTAAAGCTCGAATTAAACTAGTTGTTCCTTAGCCTGGTGTTCAAGAACCACTTACTAGAAACGTTTTTGTCAGAAAGTCTGATGTCCGAACAGCTGACCATTTGATTCAATGTTAGCATCATTACACCATTGATTCAATGTTCCACCATTATTGAGAGAAAAAATAATAAGTGAAAAAAAAATGGCAGCTGTGTGAGTAACTAAGGACTTCCGGACAATTTAAATACAATATTTAGATATGTCTCTTACCCAGGAATAATGCCCTAAGCTCTGTATATTGAAATACGTCATCGGAAACCGCATTTCGTAGTGTATGTAAGTAAAACTGTACGTTACAGCAGGGGAAACTCACAAATATTCGACGGTATAGCCGAGAAGTGCGCAGATTTCTTCAAAAAGTACTGTTATAATAGAGAAAAACACCAATTTTACATACACTACACTACTTCGTCTCTTCAGCAGTCAGGGACACGTAGCTTAGACTCGGGCAGTAGATGACAAAAAATAAAAAAAGTATTTAAAAACACAATTTGAGAATTTTTATGAAAATCTCAAAAACTCTTGAGAATTTTTAAAAAATCAGATAGGAAAGATACTTAATGCGTTAATGCTCATTGAAAGCCTCAAATTGGTCCATAACTTTTGATACAGCAGGAATTACTTCATGTATTGAAAATTGTGCAATTTGGCGAGGTGGAACCTACCCGTAAGGGTCTCCCCACCGATAATAAGCCATACGATAAAAAAAAAACTTCATGTATTGCAGTATTCAGATCTTCAATATTGAACGATATTTACGACAGTAAACTTTGAATTTCAAGTGAAGAAGAATCACGTGCCAATACGCTCAACTTAAAACTCTCTACTAAAGCTCCGTTAAACGACGAAGGCAGATTTATTCCATTTGAAATACTGTTCAACGGCAATGATACTCGATGTCGCGAGGTCAATTGCGCCATTGTTACTAAAAATGGATACATTAACGAACAAAATGACGGTCACAGACAGCTCCACTCCACTAATATCATCCTACTCAAATCCATGCGTTCTTTTTGCGCCACTCGTTATAAACTACTTTTCACTTAGGTTGAAGTTCGATATCACTTTCCAGAATATTCACTAATTTTGAAAAAGTTATTTTTGATAACAGAAAGTCTAAAAATACATACAAACATTG
The DNA here is from genome assembly GCA_017141395.1 of Laodelphax striatellus. NCBI lineage: Eukaryota > Metazoa > Arthropoda > Insecta > Hemiptera > Delphacidae > Laodelphax > Laodelphax striatellus. The sequence goes on from CM029536.1 coordinate 33,414,203, forward strand.
TATCCATTTAAGAGGAGAGTATCAAAGCAACCTAGTGGAAAGCTAATCCAACATTTAAAAATGAAGAGCACATCGATTTTTTAGACTAGGCGTACACCGGTTAGTCAAGACGAGATTAGTGACGTTTAGTCACAGTACTTCACATAGTTGCTTATGAAGCAACACACACCGATTAGTCATTGCATCAGTGTGTGCTGCTTCATAAGCAACTATGTGAATTACTGTGACTGAACATGACTAATCTTGTCTTGTCTTTTCTTGACTAACCGGTGTACGCCCAGCCTAACCAGTAGAAATTTACATGGAAAGACAAGAGGACATTGACAAAACGAACTCGTACGGACGTGAAAGGAAGCTGCCCTGAATTACTTGAGACGATTATGTAGAAGGCAGTGGCTTCTTTTCGGCAAGTTCGATTTAGGAGGCAGTAAAATGCAGAAAGGTTCAGATTGGTTAGAGATTCCATTGTTTGAGTCCTTTCACCTTTCGCCCGCCTCTTGCTTTCAGACTTCTTTTTTGTCGCCAATTTCAATTTCACTTTTGTCTACTGCTGAAATCATTACTTCTCCTTTTATCAGTCTTTGTGAGAGTATTCAACGAAGAGCCAATAAAGTTCATGGAAATTTCCATGAAAAGTATTGATGAGAAAAGCATGGGGAAATGCTACAGAGACTGTTGTGGGCCTGTAATATCAGTGAGGTCATTAGTGTGAAAACGTCCATAAGAGTGTGTTGGAACATATTTTTTCCCGCCTCCGCCATACTTTTGCCAAATTTTGGTATGGGATTACAGGCAAATGTGCACTCATTCACTCATTTTTCAAACTTATAAGAGAAACAACATTGAAAATAACTGCTCTAACATTAAAAATGGTCTCTATTATACACTTGTATTGCTTTGAAAGCTTGAAGTGTTGAAAACTAAACGTTGTAGGTAAGGCATAATGTAGGTGAGAAGTGAATCACTCAACATAACATAATGTTTTGCGTATCATTCCAATGCAATCTTATGGGAATTGGCAAAAATATGGCTGGATTTGACCGAGCTAACCAATCAAACGTGTGTCATTGAATGGCCACACTGTTATTATACACTCTCTGTAGGTTTAGTCAAATTTTAGAAAAATAGAATACATTCCATATTCCAAATACTTTGATTCTGCTGGTTTATTTTTCTGAAGCACATGGATTGAAAATTAATTACGCATCAACTATATTTAAGTAATTGAATTAATTACAATAATTAAATTAATTTAATTAATTAATTAACTACAAAATCAAAGTGTATACGTCAAAAGCACATTTCCTATACAATATTATCATGGCTGCATCATATGGATGAATTCTGATTCTCTTTAAACATTCCAGAAAGCTTCAATCAGGTATTTAGGCTATTATCAATTGATAGCATTAGTTATAAGCATGAAATACGTTTCAGAAGATTCAGATTAAATTTTTCATAATTCTTGTTGAATTGAATACGTAAAAACAAGAATAGAACTTTGGCAACAGCAAGGAATTAAGCATTGCTTTGCCATTTTCTGTTAAATTTTTGATAGTTTTTCGCTTCAAACTAATATGTCAGTTATTCGTTGGACTTTCCCCTCCCTAACGTACGAGTCTAAGCTCCGCCCACAGCCAATGGGAAGCCTTGAACGCTCAGCCAATCAGAGATGGCGTCATGACTCCACGTTCTCGGCGTATTGAGAATAATTGATTTTCTTCTTATTTAACAAATGTTTAAAAATCGTCATTCAGTTCCTTATTAATGTTCATAAGTTCATTAGTTCGTAAGTTCTTAAGTTCAAAAGTTCATCTTATTTATTTATTCGTTCATTTACCTTTCATCATAAGAATCAATGGGGATTGAAGCTGCGTTCACACCGGAGTTAATAACAAAAGTTATTAGATTTACACCGGATTTTATAACAAAAGTTTTTAACAAAAGTTATTAGAGGCCATGTGCCCACGGAGCAAAGGCTATCTGACTTCAGTCAGCAACCCAGCTTTGCCAGATGATATTGGTTTGATAGGTTAGATTACGAATACCCGATTACCCGAAAAACAGCCAAATGTCATCTGGCAACGCTGGGTTGCTGACTGAAGTCAGATAGCAGTTGCTCCGTGGGCACACGGCCTCTAAAAACTTTTGTTATAAAATCCGGTGTAAACGCAGCAAGAATAACTACCACAACATCAATTCCTCTAGGCTACTATACAAAAAGTCAATTCAATCTACATCAACCAAATCAATCGAAGTTGAATAGAAATTCCTAAGAATTCAGCGATCTGTGTTATGATGAAATCGAAACACGAACACTGAAAACCTTCATCCATCATCTAAGAAGAAAAATTTCTCAACGCAAGACGAAATGTTTGTCAAGCTTTGATTCCCATTTCCATTTTGGCGCGTTCCGGTTTCGGAAACTACGCTGAAATGTGAATGACGAATGACTTACAAGATTAGGAATGTGTTTTGGTGGTTGGAGGCGTAGGGGTGGGGGGAGCAATAAATTCATATTAGACTTGGTAATAAATTCACATTAGCTTAAAGAAGATGCGAGCGTCTTAGCCTAGCAGTGGAGTGGAGTGCTATCAAAGTTTTTCTCGGTACTTTGCATCGATCCAGCTCACTGGAATAACTGTTGAAGTTGGCCAGAGTTTGCCAGCACATGACACTGTTGATACCATCTTATCTTGTTGGAGAAAATTGAGATATCATTGTGGAAAGCTTGTGGTACATTCAGCTATTTTCAAACGTTTTTCTCACTTTTTCAAAACTTATTTAATGTATTCTCACTTCAAGTAAGAGCATTGAAGTAACTTGAAGTTCACTTGAAGTAAGAGCATTGAATTTGTGTAGTTTTCTAGAAATTTCCATGTTGCCTATTTTTCAGGATATTTTCGATGACATTCTTCGGCTATTGTCACAATATCAAATCAAAATATATTAATAGATTATATTTATCATTATTTTATTACCAGTCTTGTATAATAAGTCTAGGTTATTCAGGTGAGCGACAGTGGAAAGCCAGAGGAAAAGGAGAGGACAAGGTAGGCCTTTAATATAACTTTTAAATTTTTCCCAGTCATTGAGGAACTTGAAATAATCAGTTAACCCTTCCTAATTGAGTTCTCTAGACTCCAGAATTTTGTTAAAATGGCAGGTTTGTTGGCATAGGTATGTAAATGTTGAGGTTTTGTGTGTAGTTGAAATATTGCTGTATTTTTTCTCCTTCAAACTATATTGTATTAATAATTGAATTGCCCTTTTGTCATTGTTCTGTTATTTTCATATCGTTTCTCCTATAAGAAATGGCATGAATGCCAGTAGTGTTCATTAGGATTATTTTTGAGTAATCTATCCAGTGAATGAAGGTTGATGCAGCTTCAACCCAAAAAGATAACATCTAACGTTCAAGGGGAGAGAAGAAACAATGCTGTAATAGAACCTTCCTTATTATAACGAATATGCATTCAAAAATAATCATTTTTTTTATGAGGATTAAATTACAGAACGGTCCCGCTAAACTCAAGAGGGTTTTATCGCAGATGCCTGTTATAGAATAGAAGTAATAAATTGAATAGAATGGTTACCTTTCTATTAGATACATAGAAAGTCTTAATATGAATTAAATAGGCCTAAGGGCCGGTTCATGAGCTTGGGATTTAGCCTAGTCCCAGACTAAAATGGGTGACTACCGTAGCATCGACAAACGTTTGTCTCGACAGGTTAGTGGGTTAGCAGCATAGAGAGCCCTTAGTACATAGTGTCGAGGCTATCGTTTGTCGATGCTACGGTGGCCACCCGTTTCAGTCTAGGACTTAGATAAATCCCGAGCTTATGAACCGGCCCTAAAAGTTTAGAGTAAAATATTATACTATATAGTAAATGAAATTCATCATCTTTTAATATTATAAAATCATTCACAGTTACGAGTCTACGGTGAAATCTTGGAAAAATATTTTCCAAATTTATGCAAAACTACATCAATTTATAAGCCTATTGATCAACCAAAAGCTACAAAAACTCCTTCACACCAGAGCTTCGATATTTCCCCAGGAAACACCTGCCCCCTGGTACTAGAACACGGTGCAACAAGAATATTCAGATCAGATGAGTGCATTACTCGACTTCATATCAGCTAGAAGTACCTTGGAGCTCACACGAGCACCGGGCTGTATGAACTGCACTGTGAGTTCATGAATAATTCATCCAAATTCACTCCGTTTCGCAGTGGATCTGCGATTGAATTATCCGTTGACTTGGGCTGAGCAAGTGCAAACTTAAAACTGTAAAGTACACCTTTGATATGATATTGCTATCATATCCTTTGGGGAAATAAGACTGGTTCATACTCGCTGACAAGATGTACGGAGATTAAATCTCACATTTGTAAGAGAGCAGGTGATATTTGCATTTTTCATTGAATTACTTTGGTAGATGTATCAGTGAGGCTAGGCGTACACCGGTTAGTCAAAACAAGACAAGACGATATAAGTCACGTTTAGTCACAGTAATTCAGATAGTTGCTTATGAAGCAACACACACCGATTAGCCATTGCATCGGTGTGTGCTGCTTCATAAGCAGCTATGTGAATTATGTTATTAAACGCGACTAATGTCATCTTGTCTTGTCTTGACTAACCGGTGTACGCCTAGCCTAATAAGATTCAACTCATGTCAGAAATAACTATCCTCGGTCAATCTTATTGCGAGCATATTATTAATTTAAAACATTAGCAAATTCACAGACGTGAATTGACGTATGTTTACGGCGATTAAATATTGAATAATTTTCTCTGCAACTGGCCAATAGTGTTCTGGAATTGTCAAAAAAATATATAGCAAGTTTTGAAATACTTCACATGCACATGTAACAATAATAATTATGTTCGATCAATAAAGTTGTCCCAATAGCAAATTGCAGAGCTGTGTTTATTTCTATTTCTATGTTATGTTATTATGATTATTAATCTATGTTTCATGTTATTTTGTAATAATTATTATTTTCTTGGTATTTAGTAGTAGTTCTTATAAGTAGTTCAGCATCACTATCTTAGTGATAGCTGCAAAACATACCAATTTGAAAAAAATTGATTAGAAAAATTACTTTTCTAGATCGCAATATTAGGTGAGGTAAAATTCAATTCAATTTTTATTTTAAAATTTTCAATAAATGAGAAAATGATTGTTGTTATAGGCCTACAACTTAATATAATGAAGAGTGGGAAGTAAAGAGTATAGTGTTGGTCCGAATCAGATTCCAGTTTTGAATGATGCCTGGTCATTTATCCACGATCTCAATGAATTTGTGAGATAAGACGCCGAATAGCAAGCAAGATCATTTTCGAGTGCTTCCGATCTTCTTGAATAATAATAATGGCAACAGGGGCGATCATCCGTGGAGAATTGTTCGTGGTCTTGCTGAAAGAAGGGTTCGAGAAAGGGGTTCTCCTTGAATGATTTTCTTTCACCACCTACACTCCTCAATTCCTTTTTCTTCTTCTTCTTCTTCTCATTCTTCTTATTCTTATTTTGCATCTTCTTCTGCTTCTGATTATTTTTCTTCTTCTACTACTACTACTTCTTCTTACTCCTCATCTACTCCTGCCTCTTCCTCTTCTACCTCTTCTTCTTCCTCTTCTTCTTCTTCTTCTTCTTCTTCTTCTTCTTCTCACTCTTCTTCCGTCTTCTTCTTCTTCTTCTTCTTCTCCTCCCTCTTCTTCCGTCTTCTTCTCCTTCTTCTTCTCCTTCTTCTTCCTTCTTCTTCTTCCTCTTCTTTTCTTCTTCTTCTTCTTCCCCCTCCACTCACTCTTCTTCACCTTTCTTCTTCTTCCTCCTCAATTTTATTCTTCTCTTCCCTATTCTCCTTCATATATCGCCATAGATGAGCTGATCACTATCCAATTCCATATTATATCAAACACAAGTGAAAAAAAATTCTTGACATTTTTTCGCTGTCATTAATATTTTTTATACATCAATGACTGTGAGTTTATGAATTTGTATTAGTTCTAAGAGATGAACAGTTGATTAATTTACCTAAATCTTTATGCTTTTCTCTTAAGCCTAACACCGGTTAGTCAAGACAAGACAAGACGACATTAATCATGTTTAGTCACAGTAATACACATAGCTGCTTATGAAGCAGCACACACCGATGCAATGACTAAGTGGTGTGTGTTGCTTTATAAGCAACTATGTGAAGTACTGTGACTAAACTTGACTAATGTCGTCTTGTTTTGTCTTGACTAACCGGTATACGCCTAGCCTAAATGCGGTTTCCCTACTCACTACTGTCTTCCTCGCTCTCCGTATTCTCTTTCCTCTTTTTCTCCCACAGTTCATTCTCCAATCTTCTCATTTTCGCATCTTAGAAATCTTCAACTGTTATCCTTCTCCTCCTCCTCATCATCACCATGTTCTTTCTCCTCTACTTCCTTAACACATCTTTGTCTTTCTCTCCTTCTTCTTTCCTTATGTTTTCTAGATTCGACATAATCTTATCGTTCTTTCAGTTTTTGATTGTTGTTTTGTCTTCATTTTGACTGTTACTTTCTCTACACGTCTTCTCGCTGTTCATTCTCTCCACTTCTATCTGCTCTTCCTCCTCCTCCTCCTCCTCCTCCTCCTCCTCCTCCTCCTCCTCCTCCCCTCCTCCTCCTCCTCCTCCTCCTCCTCCTCCTCCTCCTCCTCCTCCTCCTCCTCCTCCTCCTCCTCCTCCTCCTCCTCTCCTCCTCCTCCTCCTCCTCCTCCTCCTCCTCCTCCTCCTCCTCCTCCAACTCCTCTCCTCCTCCTCCTCATCACACGTCTCTTCATTCACCATCTCTTTCCAGGCGTACCACACACCTTATTCTTATAAACTCTTGTTGTAATGGCCGTCTTTGAGGCTGGTGCACCTCGATTTTCCCTCTTATAAATGAGAAGACAAATTCAAGGAGACGCGTCGCGGCGTTGGCGTTAGGACGGCTTTCCTTCCTCTCGCTCTAAAGCGTCGCAAATCTTACGCCCTCTCCTCCCCACCCCCCCCCCCAAAGGGTAGTAGTGGTGGGGTGGGCGTTGCTCGAACCGACGTGTTAACGCTTGGAAAGAGCCGAGGATTGGACCGTCGCTCACTCAAGATGAACCACCGTCATCGTTCTTCTTCTTCTTCTTCTTACTCAACACACACATTCGTCCTTTGTTTGTCCTGTTCCAAATTCCTGTCTCCCTTTTTTCAATTCTTCTTCTTTTTCTTCTTCTTCTTCTTCTTCTTCTTCTTCTTCTTCTTCTTCTTCTTCTTCTTCTTCTCTTCTTCTTCTTCTTCCCCCTCTTTATTCTTCTTCTTCTCCCTTTATCCTTTCTTCTTCTTCCTCTTTCTTCTTCTTCTTCTTTTCCTTCTCTTCCCCTTCTTCTTCTTCTTCTTCTTTTCTCCCGCTCCTCTATTCTTCTTATTCTTTTCTATTCTTTCTTATGACATGTCTACTTCTTCCTAATTAATCTCCATGTTCTTCTTTCAACTATTCATTCTTCTTCATTCTTAAGGATTCTGTAAGTTCGCCACATATTCATTCTCGTTCAATTCTATTTCATTTGATTCTTTCTGATGATAGTAGTTGGTCATCTTCGTCTTCGTCTTCTTCGTCTTCTTCATCATCAAATAGCTTCAGCTTCAATCGATTGTGAATGTTGAATCACGGAATAGGTCTTTTGGGTGTCGCATTGCCGCCATTGAAGTCCATTCTGTCTACAATCAAGTCTCTCGAATCGAGTCCCTAACGATTGAGTCCTTTCACGAAATCAGGAGACCGCACCGGGAGCCCCGGAAAGGGTTCGACCCTTTCAAGACAGAAATTCAGCTGCAACTCTGATTTACTTCCTCTCTAATCCCTAAGTTTCTAGAAATTTGGCCATTGGATCTAATCTTATATCTATTGTGAATAACGTTAGAATTCCAAGTTACAGATTTGTTTGGGAATTTAATATCAGAAGTGATAGAATTGATAGCTTGTGAGAAATAGTTTGACTGAGGGCTGAGTGCCTAATTGGTTTACAGACATGTTATTTGTCATATTGAACATTTTCATGGCCTGATATTCGCTGTGAGCATCTACGGTGTTGCGCTCTGGCGGATAATCGTATAGATCTTTCCGGGTAGATTAACATGGGAAAGGATAGGCTTAATATGTTATCCTATTGAGGTTATTCTATTGATTGGTGTTTGATGAGAGACTTTTTATCGTGTGTATCAAAATTGGACGGGACACTAGACATGAACTGTTAGAACAAACCATGATACGCACGTCTAGTGTGTGAAGATCTTCAAAGTAAGCTTTTCAATTACCATCTCGTGTCTAGTACCTTCTAATTCAGCTTCACAATTCGAAGTTATCCAGTTGTTTGATGTTCGATTGAGATTGGAAAACGGCTTGATATGTATACAACGTTCCAGGCGATGAAAACAAGATGCAACTAAACGGTTCATTGTTCCATTTAGCCACGTTGTTTCCAGATGATGGTTCAATAATTCCGCTATTATCGAGGATATTATTATTTTCGAAACTAAACGCTCGAATCGTCTCAGAGCGGGAGAAACGCCCCGAGGGAATGCGATAATAGTCTGTTGTGTGGAGGAAAACAAACGAGAGGGATGAAAAGGGATGAATCGGAGAAGAGAAAGGGAAGACAGGGAATAAGGGAGACTATCTCCCACTCTAGAAAGTTTAGGAGAAAGGTCGAGGAGGGAGATAGAAGAAGTTGGAAGCCAAGAGAATGAGATGACAGAGATGCAAAGATAAGGAATTCAAAAGTAGAAGAGTTCAAAGAGATTGAAACGAAGTGGGATAGAATTAATGATTCTGATTAATGATTAATGATTTCACATATCTGAAACTCAACCTCATGCCAGCTTGTATCAGAAATAATGGTATAACAAAAATCAGAAAATATTAGCAGGTATTACGAAAGGGACATTCATAATTATTATTACGGCTTTCAATATCTGACACATGCAAATCCAGTGAGGATGTAGCGAAGTCATACAACAAATAAATCATAGAACAGTATTGAGAATGCCAATAGAGGGTAAAATTACTTGGAAACCAGGGTTGGAGTGCTGAATAGAGGCTCAAACTCAACAGGGCAAGCCTTTGTTGAGGGAATCGTGAGGGGGGGGGAATATCGAGGTTGGAGTCTGAAAAATCACCCAAGATTAGATAAGTGATCAGCAAGCGCTCCTCCACCAACTTCTTCATCATCTTCCTCTTCTCTTCTCCTTCTTCTTCACATCATGTTCTAAACTCCTTTCAAAGTCTCCTTTTTCTTCTAGTTCATCCCCTTGGGCTTTTTCCCTCCTTCCTCCCTCTTCATTCTTCTTTTCTTCATGTTCTTCGTATTCTTAATCGTTTCTACCTCCTCCTCCTCCCCCTCCCTCCTCCTCCTTCTTTTTCTTTTCTATTTTTCTTCTTCTTCTTCCGTGTCTTCTTCTTCTTCTTCTGAGGTTCTTCTTCTTCTTTCCTCCTTCTGATGAAACCCTCGTTTCTTCTTCATATTCTTCTTGACACTTCTTCTACCTCTTTCTTGTTCTTCTTTCTTCCCTTCGTTTCTTCTTCATCTTCTTCTTTGTTCTTCCTACATCGTCTCACTTCTTCTTCTACCTCTTCTTCTTCTAAGTCCTCCTCCTTTTCCTCTTCCTCCTCAATCATCTTGTCCTTTCCACTTTATTCTTCTTCGTTTTATTTTTTTTGCCCTCTTCTTCTTCTTTCTTCTTCTTCTTCTTCTTCTTCTTCTCCTTCAGTTTGAGAGCTCTTCTTCTTCTTCTTCTTGCTCTTGTTCTTCTCTGCCCCTCATTCCACCCCTCCTCCCTGTAGCTCATCCATTTCAATATCAAGCATATTCCCTATATTTTTGTTCTTTCTTCCACATTATTCTCTCTTTTTCTCTACATCGGCTCTTCTTTCTTCTTCTTCTCTTCCTCTTCTCCCTCTTCTTGCTTTATTGCAGCTGTCTTATTGAAGTTTGTGTGTTGGTTTTTCACTGACGACGGCCTATAAACTCCTTTTTAACCCCGACCCCACCCCTTCTCTTCATAGTCATAGAACAGCCTACTCAGATTAGGTTGATTTATGGGCTGATCGTTTCTATCCTCTATGATCGGCTGCTTTAATTCACCTTACCGTCCTCTTCCTCCTCCGCCACCACCTCCTTCCCCCTCCTGACCCCCTTCGCTTCCTCCTTTCTTCGGAACCCCTCCCAAATTACAATTTTCATCATCTCTTCCAAACCATCCATCAATTTTACCGGCAGCAGCCACTGACAACACTGTTGTTTCAACTTTGGCTTTCATCATCTCATCATTCTTCTTCTTCTTCTTCTTCTTCTTCTTCTTTTCTTGCCTTCTTTCTCCACCTTTTCTTCTTCTTCTTTTTCCTTTCTTCTTCTTCCTTCTTCTTCTTCTTCCTCTTCTTCTTCCTCTTCTTCTTCTTCTTCTTCTTCTTCTTCTTCTCCTCCACCTCTTCCCCTCCCCACCACAACCATATTATTCTTGTTCTTCTACTCCTTCATTCTCTTCTTCCTCCTAAATCATCTTGTACTCTTTGTACTCTCTTCTTCTTCTTCTTCTTCTTCTTCTTCTTCTTCATCTTGTTCTTCTTCAAGAGAGAATAATACATCATGTCTAATTCTCACTTAAATACACGAAATCTTAATAATTTTCAATTTATTTAATCCAATTAAGAGTAAATACAAAATAGAAAAAGGTGAATACATAAATTATTGTTTTTGTTTGTTCGTTTGTCAATGGCTCAACAGCCCTATGTGGGCTTAGGCCTACCAGCTGGTTGCCAGTTTCACATCCACTTGACTGAATCAGCAGAGGTAATTGATCACCTAAATTATTGTATAACACATAATTGTTTAATCAGGTGTCTGAGATGTAGCCTACAAACCAATACTACTGGAGAGCTTCAACACATATTATAGTGTTGACCAAATGACTGGTCTTTCGAACAAGAATCCTTTTGGCACAAGACACAATTAAAAGCTACACGATAGAATTAAACTGCCATAAAATGATGTCATCCAACGAAACAAATGCAGTCAATGGATCTTACGACATTGAAATGATGTAATTTTACGAGAGTTTTAAATTCAATGAGAATTCTGTGAACGTATGAGCTGTAATTCCACCTAGGTAATTCCTAGTGTAATTCCATAGCTCAATCTTCACTAACACTGTGAAAATAATAATTGTTGTGCATCGTTGTGAATAGTTTGAAAGAATTAATTGTTATTGTCTTCTGGTTTGTTCAGAGATAATACTACGATATCCCAAAGATGATAGGGTAGTTTCTTATTATAAATAGTACTGCAGTAGATGTTTTAATGATGCTATTATTCCAGTAGATACTTGAGTGAGGCTATGATGCAAATTTCCCTACCAGAAATATGATAATGTTTTCATTACTGTTGAGCGAACTAGAATGTTGGTATAATTGTCAGGAGAACGGAAGCGTTGACAAGATCCCATTGCAGCCGTAAACGAGCCAGAAATGTGGAACAAGATATTCATTAAAAAGCGCAAGAAAAATGAAAAGTATGACACAAAGCGTTGGATTTTAACGAGTATACATGTTGCAGTAATTGTTTTTTCAGAAGTGCTCTTCGTCTCAGCAAATTTCCCAAGTGGTCTCTATTTCGCATGTTATGGCATGCAAATCCCCATTTTAATTATCATACATCTTGACGTTTGTCTGCTGAATGTGCGGCGCAGAAGACACGGAGCGTCTGCAGACTATCCTCAGAGACGAGGGGGACGTTGTCCTACAGTGCGATTCACGTCAAGAAGTCAGCATTGCTTGGATGGGAGTTTGCTATCCTTGTTCAGCACAAGGCAGTTGCTGATGTCTCTATCCTATTCGCACTGTGCATTATTGTCACACACAGTCCCAACAAACACGAATGGTGCATTTTTCTCTTTCTCTCTCAATGAAACTTGGCATCAATGCTCCTCATATAAACAATGCTGACTTCTTGACGTGAATCGGACTATATATATATATTATTTTGGAATGTAATAGATTATTATCATATAATTGCAAGATGTCGATATAATTGTGACATGTCGATAGGATACAACATAAAAACAGAGAATAATATTTTGTAGTATAGAATAAAATCAAGTGCTGGCACATAGTTTAAACAATACTTACATCTTACACTTCTTACACCTCTAAGGCTAGGCGTACACCGGTTAGTCAATGCAAGACAAGACGAGATTAGTCATGTTTAGTTACAGTAATTCACATAGTTGCTTATGAAGCAGCACACACAGATGCAATGACTAATCGGTGTGTGTTGCTTCATAAGCAACTGTGTGATGTACTGTGACTCAATGTGACTAATCTCGTCTTGTCTTAAGTAACCGGTGTAGCCTACGCCTAGCCTTATATAACTGTTCTATAGAAATCATTTCAAATGAAAAACAAACAGATGTGTTCCATTTCATAACAACTCATGAACCCAATTATGCAATCAACCTGTAGGTTTCCAATTTTTTTTTACCTTGATAAAGAACAGAATTTTATGACAACCTTCAATATGTGCTCAATCTGTGAAAGTGATATTAATGAAAATTGGTCTTTGGATAATAAGAATGTATTATAAAATATCGAAAATAGAAAATTACAATTTAATGATGATAGACTCTTTCCTGCAATAATTTGTTCGAGAATAAGGTATGACCTTCAAAGCATAAAAAAATCAGATATGTGAGTTTGGATGAGAAGATTCAATTTCATAAAAAAGGACTTTATTCTTCAATCTGTATCAATAACCGATTTATTGATGTAATGAAAGTGTGGATATTCAAGAACAGTGTGGATTACACATTATTATCCAATTGAAAAGCTGATATTTATAACAGAATACTGAAAGACCTTCAAGTAGTTTCAATGTCACAATCTGCTTCAATTAAGAGCAGTATTACATCTCGTATAGCATGATTCTTTTAAATTTCAGAAACAGCTGATTGATGTACGCTCCTTTACTAACGTTAAATCAGCTGTTTACTGACAATTTAAATGAATCCTGCTATAAATATTATTATTTATTAATCGTTTGTGTCTCCATGAACAGACTTATAACCCGTTTTTAGGAGAATTCTCAGCTTCCTATCGGATTTGAAAATAACTATTTGAAGACATTTGACCTTCAACTTGTATTAATGTCACATAAGCCGAAGTTCATTCTTTATAGTAAAGTTTGACTGCAATCTAGCACTTGACTAATAAACAGTTCAGTTGACTCAAATAAATAGGAGATTTCAAACTGAAAAAGATTTAAAAAATCAAATTATCTCTCTTCCAACTCTAATTGAGCAATGTTCTTACACTCCAAAGTACATAGCGAGCAGTACTACCATAGAGTAACTATACTGTATATGTTATCTGTGGTACTACTGATACTGGTACAGGTACTGTATATCTATAGTGTAGTACTATCTATCGCACTATACAGCACTGCAGTAGGCTTTAGAGCAATACTATCAGCTCTTCCATTGAAAATGAGAAATCTCTCTCTCTAAAACGTACTGATTAGCTCTCAATACGCACTCCATACATCATACCAGCTCAACATCAACATAAATAGACCTCCAACAAAGACCCCTTCAGCCGTCTGACAACCCAATTCAATTCACAGTCGGCCAAAACTTCATTAAAGCCACACTAGATGCCGTTGATGTTAATCTCTGTTGAATTATTGTTGTAAAGGTTAGAAATCTACATTACTACAATTGGCGCACGAAATAGCCGCCTTTTGACGTCATCATGATTCCAAGTGCATAATTTCAATTACAAAGGATGCAGGATACGAACCCTGTGCAGTCCACAGCTGTTTCCAGCTGGATAACGAAAGCTCTTCATGATTAAGTTATTATGTGTGAATCAGATAATTATACAAGAGTTATAACTCGTAAATATGTGTGCGTGAATTTATGTAACAACTAAGCAAGTGTGTTAATGTGTGCAACATTTGTAAAAGTATGTGTGTAATTTGATTTGTGACTCGTATTATGTGTGTATGGGTGCCTAAGCTTGTATGGGAATCAAATTTGGAAACGAGACGTATTTGACAGCGACTCTAAAACCGTGAACAGATAGCATTCTCTGTTTGTAGGCTTGCATTAGGGCGAAGTGTGTCCTCTCCGTGTATTATCTCTAATGCCATCCACACAAAGGCGTTCGTTCATTTTAATCAGACCTCATTATTCAAACTGAGTTTAATTTCGGGTTTGAAAGTGGTGAGGGGGGAGTGTTGCCACACCCATAAAAGGGTTAGGAATTATCGAAGAAATTATTTCATCAATTATTTACTCTATTTGTATTGGATGATTATTCAATCCTTTTTCCAATTGAGATTAGTTCAGTACAATATTCATATACAGTATAATACTCTACTCAGCTCTGTGTAATTTTCCATTAGTTCTGTATTTTTCCATAGTTCTGTATTTTTCCATAGTTCTGTATTTTTCCATAGTACAGTAATTTTCCGTTGTTATTTTGTTCATAGAACTGTGGAATTTTTGTGAGTATTTTTCCATAGCTCTGTAATTTTCCATTGTTATTCCTATCCTAATCCTGTGGAATTTTCCGTGAGTACTTTTCCACATTTCAGTAATTTTCCATTTCAATTTTTTCCTTACTTTGTGGAATTTTTGTGAGTATTTTTCCATAGCTCTGTAATTTTCCATTGTTATTCCTATCCTAACTCTGTGGAATTTTTTGTGATTACTTTTCCAGAGTTCTGTAATTTTCCGTTGTTATTCTTTTCATAGCTTTGTGGAATTTTGTGTCAGTATTTTTCCGTAGCTTCGAAATATTCCGTTGTTTATTTTTTTTCATAGCTCTGTGGAATTTTCCATGTAATTCTGTAATTTTCCATTGTTACTTTTCCATACCTAGCTCTAAAATCTAGTGCGTTTTGATTGATGTTATTCACACAATTTTGTTCAGAATTCATTTCACTGCAAGTTTCATTGCATATTTTACACTGTTTATAATCAATTAAACGATATAAACGGTTATAGTTCACATGTCAAAATGTGTAATCATTAATTTCAATTTTTTGAGCTTGACCCCGATTTTCTCCTAGACTTCTGGAGATAGATTTTGGGAATTGATTTACTCAAATTTTCAGCCTATTTTACTTCGAAGTTCTCTATTGAATGGTCATAATTATCGCTCCAAGAGCTCCCGTGTGAGTTAATGTAACTAAAAAACTGGATTTTATGTGAAATCTTTGACCTTTCGAAACCTCTGTAACAAATAGTTTTTGGACTCATGTTTATGACAATTTTTTCTATTATTCTGGTGTAACGAATCAGGCTGAAAATTTTTTCAGATTACTCGTGGAATCTATTAAACAATCTACATTTAAATAGTCTCTTGGAGATTTATTGGAACAGTTAGGGCCGGTTCATGAGCTAGCGATTTAGTCCTAGACTAAAACGGGTAGCCACCGTAGAATCGACAAACCTTAGCCTCGACACTATGTACTAGGGGCTCTCTATGCTGCTAACCCACTAACCTGTCGAGACAAACGTTTGACAGATTTGCTCCGTTTTCGTTTCCATAAAACTTGAGAATTGACAATTGGGTGAACGTTCCACTCACCCTCAAGGTATACAGATTTTCTTTCAAATGTAGTGGAAGTGATAGCACCCGTATGATATTATGATATCTTGCACGCACCTGAAAAACAAAGAAACAAAATTCATTAGTACACAAAATCAATTGTTTTCTTCTGTTATAAGCATGATCACGAAACGTATGAAGATTCGAATTCCATTTACCGATATATTGTTACCGAAATTATTATTTCATTCAAACTTCATAATACTGTATAACAAACAATGAAAAACATTTCCTTGCATCGCTTTTTTGTGACGCCTGTATGAGCTGTAGGATTGTCCTTGGGTAATTATGAGAATGGTGATGATGATACTTTTGGGTATTTCGTATTATCGATTGGAGTTCACGTATTGTTTTGATATATTATAATGTTGTTGCAACGAGAAAGCATACGCAAGAAGGTATCCTCGGCGTAAGCTTTCTCAATGGTTGTTATTAGTAGACCGTAAATTGTGAAAATATATCAAATTCTGTCAGAACCTTGCAGGTAATTTTTCTGTAGAAGTTTTGTGTAAGGCTAGACGTACACCGGTTAGTCAAGACAAGACAAGACAAGATTGGTCACGTTCAGTCACAGTACTTCACATAGTTGCTTATGAAGCAGCACACACTGATGCAATGACTAGCCTTATTCATTATGGAGATAAGAGAAAGGCAAACATTATAATTATTCAACAATATCCACTGTATATCACAGATATAAAAAATACTTCGAAAATTTCGCAAAGTATTGAATTGAACCAATCAACCCTCATAAAATCCGATCCACCCACCCTCTTCAAGACCTTTCCATGGTATCCTTGACTCACAAAGCTTTAATTAAACTCTAGCACATCGAACAATAAAAGATGATAAAAAACGGCTTTGTTTGCTGTTATCAGTGTTAAGCTCAGTAAACTTTCAAAATTTCCATTGTCTTTACAATGCGGATTCCTTTCAATCTATAAGAAACAAACAATGGACGCCGGATTTGCAGCGAACAGAGTAAAAAATAAGAAGAAGAAGTTGAAGACGACGAAGAAAAAGAAAAAGAAGAAGAAGAAAAGAAGAAGAAGACGAAGAAGATGAAAGAAGAAGAAGAAGAAGAAGAAGAAGAAGAAGAAGAAGAAGAAGAAGAAGAAGAAGAAGAAGAAGAAGGAGGAGGAGGAGGGAGGAGGAGGAGGAGGAGGAGGAAGAAGAAGAAGAAGTAGGAGAAGAAGAAGAAGAAGAAAAAAGAAGAAGAAGAAGAAGAAGAAGAAGAAGAAGAAGAAGAAGAAGAAGAAGAAAAAGAAGAAGCAGGAGGAGAAGGAATAGAAGAAGAAGAATAAGAAGAAGAATAAGAAGAAGAAGAAAAGGAGGAGGAGGAGGAATAAGAAGAAGAAGGAGAAGAAGAAGGAAGAGAAGAAGAAGAGTAAAAAGGAGAAGATGAAGAAGGAGATGAAGGAGAAGAAGAGACGAAGAAATGAAAGAGATATACCAAGTCAGGGCGATATTCAAAGAAAGTCGTTCTACTATGTTTAAGGATATTATCATAGACTAAAGTACTTATAACTCCAATAAAACTGATATCTATGTATTATAATAATATATCTCGTTTCTTATTCATACTAGTATAAGCTCCATTTTGTCTTCTATTCAAGCCGAATCAAGCCAGTCACGGAGTCTGTGAAAGAGAATTACTGATCTCCGTGAATCTTTTCCAGTTTTTTCAGCAGTCATTGTTTGCAGATAGGTTTTTATCTTGATGATTGGATTCTGCCTTGGGCTATCTCAAGTTTGAAGGGAAATATTATAAAGGTAAAGTGCTGAGAAAAATATTATCTTGCTTGAGAAGCTTGGTTGATGTTTGTTCAGTTTTTGGTATTACCGTTGAGTTCATTACCCTATACGATGGAAAAAAAATATGGTTGAAAAGGAGGCTTAATTTTACATTCAATCGAAAAATCAATTTATTGCATGAACAGATTCTAATATACAATTATTATTATGATTAATGCGATTATTATTAGTTCAATTCCATATGTATGAGATTGAGAATTCATTTATTCATTCGATTCATAAAAAGTTCACATATTATGGAATCCATTAACAGCCTTATTGTACTTTCAAGATGAAGTTATGAAAATCAATAAATATCAACAAGTAAAGATTATAAAGATATTGAAATGTCAAAATATATGAATTAATGTGATATTTAGAAGAACACACGAACACAAACAAAAACTAATTTGATTTGTAGGGGCTGAAATGATATGAATCTGATAAATCAAGCTGTAAATGAGCTTAAACTCGAGCTCGCCTTTAATACAGTCACACAAGGAAGGCTAACTGTTAATTGAGTGAATTCATTTAATTCAAGACTTGATCACAGATTTGTCATTGAACTGGAAGTAAGTCTAAGTAAATGTAAGCACCACCAAAGTCCACTACTAAGTCCCAATTCCTCCTTTGATCATCCAAGTCTCAGCCTTCTATCGATTACAGTATGTATAGTAATACCAGCCTACAATATAGATACTTCAGTATCTATAGTAATACCAGCATTCTGTCGATGTTACAGTATCTATAGTAATACCAGCCTCAAATCGATGCCACAGTATCTATAGCAATACCAGCCTTCTATCCATGATTCAGTATCTATAGTAATACAAGCCTCCAATATTGATGCTTCATTATCTATAATACTGTAATACCAACCTTCTATAGTGATTAAAATAACCTATTCATAGTGATTAAAATAAGAACACAAAGATTTTGCCTATTCCACAAATTTATTTAAGATTCATGGACCATAGTTTTATGACCACACAGGTTACAACATTATTACTTAATGTGTAGAATTGACAAACTTTTTGTGTTCTTATTTTAATTATCATGAAACAGTTCTTCAATCTCAATAGTGACTCTAGAATTTCTATTCATAGTAAATACCAGTCTTCTATGGATAGGAAAATAGTATTTATATAGTATCATTGACTAACTCTAAGTATAGTTAGTCTATGATAGTATCTAAGGTTAGTCGTAGACCGGTTAGTCAACACCAGATTAGTCACGTTTAGTCACAATAATTCACATAGTTGCTTATGAAGCAGCACACACCTATGCAATGACTAATCGGTGTGTGTTGCTTCATAAGCAACTATGTGAAGTACTTTGACTAAACGTGACTAGTCTCGTCTTGTCTTGACTAACCGGTGTACGCCCAGCCTGATAGCGAATACCAGCCGCCTTTCACAGATATTATTTCATCAGTAGTATCAAAGTCTGACCAAATATGTCTTAACTATATCCACGGTATATAGAAGGAGACTGATTTATCAATATGATACAAAGTAGACTGAGAGGGATATTCCTTCAAAATACCGTAATTATATTATCTATGTCTTATCTGCGGTGTATTTTCAGAAGGCAGCAGTATTCAAGACCGTTCCACAACTTCAAGTCGGGAAGTAAACGATCAGAACATGGATTTGGCAACTTAACAGTTAAGACCTCGAGAGGCTCAAAGCTTGATACGGTCGAATTTTCGAAGTTTATCTCATCTCAGAGATTAGGCCTACATGAAGCTTTTGGAATAGAAACCGATGATATGGTTGAACTCGATCACAAAGGAGGAGATAACAGAGCTGATCCTATCGCACATTAGAAGTTTTGATCGTGGATAATGTGTCCTATCAAATGAGACGGAATCAGTTTAACAATAAAAATCCATCACTTGTTGAGAACCAGTAGTCAAATCAATTCGAAAGTTAAAGAGAAAGATGAGTTATTGTAATATTATCCAATTTCTGGCTAATTCATTATAATATTGAATTATCAAACGAACTGAAGAGTGCGAATAATTTAATATGTGATACAGGTGATCGTTTTTCTTCCAAATTTGTGCCAATAGAAACAAACAAAACTAAACTATGTAGGCCTACTCAAAGTAAATCATTATCTAAATTATCTACTCTATTTTCTCAACAAATTAATGAATCAATAAGGATTTTTTCAAATTCCAATTGAAATAATCAATCAAAAGTAAACGTCCTGATATCACTATTGAATTATCTAAGATTTTCGCAACAGAGAATATTCATCCATGGATCCATGACTTTATTGACAATTTACTGGCCTGGATTACAATGTGGGAATCAACTAGTGACGAAGCGTGGTATACTTATTTGGTCATCGCCGGGTATATATATATTCAATCAACAGGATAAATATGATTCGATCAACAGGAACTTGTCCAGAACCGATTCTATCCCAAATTTAGATCAAGTATTCCAGAGGTCCCTGATTAATTTCACAAAAAAATCTTGATCATAACAGAAAGTTTATTCTGCATTGAGAACGTGATGAATAGGAACATAGTAATTGTAGAGGATAATAATACAGTAATAATGGTAATATGGAGAGATTATAATACGCTTATAATATAGAGGATAGACCATTACAATACTCCTTGTGAGTAGGAGCGTTCATACTAATTCTTAGCAAGAATATTTTCTACTGTGATTCATGTCCCAGTCTGTAGACACTCTACGTTTCTCACTCGTCTTCTGTGTGAATGCACCGTATTGTGTACGTGTTTTTCATAGTAGTTAATCGGTGCAATTTGCGCTGTCAGACACTGCTGCAATCCTCCACGATCTGCTTAGCTATTCAATCACGACTTCGGACTTAGCTTGGAAACTGGTTGGCTTGAAGGGACTTTGTCGGTAGCTTTGTAGACTGTGTGGAATGTAATCAAGTTGTCAACATGTAATCAAGTTGGAGTAGAAATGTAATATTCACAAGTTAAACTGGAAGCTGTATTTCCGTTAAAAGTGTTCAATTCCGGTACGTTTTTGCTGACTGCAATGATTCTAGCGGTGCGTTTTCATTGACCGAAGCGATAGCTGAGGTCTAAGATTCGAGTGGTTGACCGTTTTGGATTTGTGTGTATATATGTATATTTGTATATAATTATGTATGTTTGTTCCGCATTTATGGCTGAACGAGTGGATCAAATTCATTGCGCTGCACGGGGTATACTCGAAATATTATGATTTATCGTTGGTTGAGAACTTATTGTCATGTTTTCGTTTCCGAAATCTGGCCTAAGTCTTTTAATAACATCAATATTGACTCCTACAAATTTTGACATAATCGTAAACACAAGTAAGAATACTATTGTTGATGTAGAGTGCACTATATTGAGATATACTATAGTAGACTCTATATAGACTATTTATAATAGAGAATTTTGCCAATTCCCAAATATTATGGGAATTGGCAAAAGTATGGCGGATTAGTCGGAGCTGACCAATCAAAAGTATGACATGTAATGTCCACACTGCGACTATACACTCTCTGTAGTAGAGAATAGTACTACTTCCTCGATGCAAGATCAAAACCACTCTAGTATTGCATGGAAAATGAGCAAGGAAGTGAAAATCGATGGAAACTTGAAATATGAGAACGATAAAGAAAGAAACACAGAAGATACTTTGCCAACAAGACGCGATTTTAGTGAAGCGTTCCAGTTGTTGAAGTCGGGTACAGAGTAACGACGCTTGTATATTCATTTCTTGGCAAGAGCGACCAGCTTCTGAGGTCTGGCGAAGATAGCAACTGAATGCCGCATATTATAACAATGTGTGCTCTGATGCTCTCAAAATGAACAACACACCAGCTAAGTGCAAACTATAAAGTTTTTCATGTGCTTTTAGCGAGATGGCAACTTGGGCTGACTTGGGTGAACATGTCAGGTAGAAATAGAGACAACTGACGCTGAGAGAAGACAATGTGTTTTGAAATTGTGAGATGATCATCTAGTGATAAAAGTTATCAGTTTAGTTCATCAGAGAAAAGGGACTTTGCTTTTATACTGCTTTTATTACTGCTTTTGTTGTGAATTTGTAATTATTACCAACTACTTGTTTTCATGTACAATATCCACTCATTTCACAAAGAATATTCTAAGTGATAAAGGAATAAACATTGAAAGAATGATTATTCAGGATTAATATTTCGATTTAAAATTAAGTAATCTGTTGTAGGCAGCTTATCTTTTGTTAATTACATTATTCGTTGTTCTGTATTGCATACTTGTAATGTTTTTCTCATTCAAGTTCACTGTGAGGCTAGGCGTACACTGGTTAGTCGAGACAAGACAAGACGAGATTAAACACGTTTAGTCACAATAATTGACATACCTGCTTATGAAGCAGCACACACCAATGCAATGACTAATCAGTGGTCGTTGCTTGATGATTAAATAATTAGTATTACATTATATTAAATTCAAACTCACCTATATTATTAGCAGTTATCAGACCACTCTGCAACTGAATCGCCAACATAATCCAATAGATAATCGCACGGCACGACATAATTAGTCACTCAAATGCAATGCATACTACACACACTAAACATTTATCTTAGCATTTAACTGACGAAACCCGGCATAGAATTTTTTAGGTACCGAAATTAGTCAATACCAACTCACAGATCGGTAAATCACTCGACGGCTATAGATCTCAATCTATATCTATGAGTTCTCTCATAGGCTAGGCGTACACCGGTTAGTAAAGACAAGACGAGATTAGTCACGTTTAGTCACAGTACTTCACATAGTTGCTTATGAAGCGACACACACCGATTAGTCATTGCATCGGTGTGTGCTGCTTCATGTGAATTACTCTGACTAATTACTTAGGCTAGCGTACACCGGTTAGTCAAGACAAAACAAGACGAGATTAGTCACGTTTAGTCACAGTAATTCAATAATTCACATAGTCGCTTATGAAGCAACACACGCCGATTAGTCATCGGTGTGTGCTGCTTCATAGGCAACTATGTGAATTACTCTGACTAAACGTGACTAATCTCGTCTTGTCTTGTCTTGACTAACCGGTGTACGCCTAGCCATAGAACTATAGCTATTGGTTTAAATCAAGGCTGAAATATAAACAAACTATTAGTAACCAAATATGAAAGGATTATTTCAGCTACTACACAGATCTTGCGTGATACCGGAACTGAGAGCTCTAGTAGCGACGATGTTTTGGGAGTGGTCTAATAGACCCGGCTGTGGCTAAGGCCAAACGGTCACTGATAGAGACGCGGATAAGCGAGGTCCAGTGGACCGACCGCGGCCGGAGTAGCGGAGGGAAGGGAGTGGCTGATAGCAGCAACAGCTGAGATGGACCGCCGCTGATGACCACAACACTGTAGCTGAAAGAAACCTCTACTGTTGTTGGAAGGTACTCAAATACTGCCTTATCGCCTACGCAATTCCTCTGCGTCCTGTTTTTCTTGCTTTCATTCTCTGAATTTCTTATTCTTCACCACCTTCAATTCGTATTCATCACATTCTTCACCAATTTTCAACTCTCATGTCTCTACATTGTCTCCTTCTTCCATTTATCTCTACCTTATTTTCTTCTTCTATTTCTTCAACTTCTTTTTTACCTTCTTCGTTTACATTTTATTCCTTCGTTATATTCTTCTTCATCAGATATTCTTCAGATCATTCTTCTTCTCCTTCTACTAACTTTTCTTTCTTTCTTCTTCGTCTCTGTTTTTCTTCTGCTGGACTAAATTCTCTACTTCCTTATTCTCCCTTGCCTCCTTCTCTCTTCTTCTACTTTTTCTTTTTGTTCTTTTCCTCTTGTTCTTCTTCTTCTTCTTCTTCTTCTTCTTCTTCTTCTTCTTCTTCTTCATCTTCTTCTTCTCCTCCTCCTCCTCCCCTGCTCCTCCTTCTCCTTCTCCTTCTTTATTCTCCTCTACTTATTATTCATTTTATTCTTATAGAGGATATCAATTTAATATATTCTCTTATTCTTCTTCTTATAGAGGAACTCTTCTCAAATATGGAAAAAATTAACTTTTATTCATTGAAATACATATTATAATAAATATTATTGTGGACGGCTCCTACCATCAATTTTAGCTGTTTTTAATATTATACAATGAATTGCTACATTATCACAATGTATTCAACGTAACTTCGAATTAAACAATATTTTTGGGGGCTTTCTAATGTTTTAGTCAGTTCTTGAAGTAGTCAAATATTAGAGAATAATGTTATTGTTGTGGTGAAAGTTTGTTCTATCCATTCATAGTCAAAATTTTTGTTATGAATGTGGTTGTATTGTGTACCTTTTTCTTATGTAACATCGAATCATCATTGTTAACACCCACTATGACAGAAACAATAAGTAGATTCCTGCATCATTCCCGTCTTCTCAAAACTGTATTTTTCTCTCATTTTCTTCTTTCTCTTCCTATCGTGTTCCAATCTGATACAAAAGGATGATTGGCTCTACTCCACTTTGAAATGAAAGATTATAAAATCCAAAAGTCATGCTGCATACAGGCCTTTTCTCCTTGATTATGGTTCTTGAAAATGTCCGTCAAAAATAATAATATTGTACTCGGCTGTCAAGTTCATTATTCCATTAGCATATTTACAAAGCTACTATTATCTAGGAGTTTTCATCACCTATTCAAAACTCTTTAGGGAATTTGAAGAATCTTGAGTAGTCTCTTCATGCCAGAAGAGCATTGTGAAAGAGTCTGGAGACTCACTCACAATTAAATTTATTCATTGGAAAATTTTTTGTAGAAAATACATTATTAGTTTGAATAATTCGGTTATTGGTTGACAATTACTACTATTCTTTTGAACCCAGGTGAACTGAAAATAATAATAGAACCAATAGACTAGCACCTTGCTATTATAACTGTATACACAGTCTCAGTATTCGAAATGTATATAGAAAACGTACAGAACTATCATTTGTAACGATCAATGTAGGCTTCTACCACCAAACAATACTGAACCACAGATACAAAAATACTGTACAAAAACACGTTTGCTATTGGTCGGTGGGAGGAGTCTATTCATAGGTACAAGTGAAAGCCTGTCATTGGCTAGTCATGCCGTCTACTGGCATTAAAGCCTACAATATACAATTTTACATAGACCTACATACAATATTACAACTCACTCGATTGTAATGAAATACAAAAACCACAGATACAAAAATACTTTACAAAAACACGGTTTCTATTGGTCGGTGGGAGGAGTCTATTCATTGGTACAAACGAAAGCCTGTCATTGGCTAGTCATGCCCTCTACTGGAATTAAAGCCTACAATATACAATTTTACATAGCGTACATACAATATTACAGTTCACTCGATTGTAATGAAATAGTATTTTTATATCACAAAAATATGATATTCAGTAATAGCAAGCGCTTCATTTGTGCTTTCACGCTTCTCTAGCCTTAACTTGACAATCTGTTATTTTTTTCATTATTTCTCTGGATAATCTTATTATTATTTAACCGATAATTGGAAATAATTACCAACATTTCATGTAAAAATAAAGTATTCTCTATAGCGAATGTCCATGCGGGCATGGGCCTTCTGTAAGTATAATTATTGTGAACCAATTATTATAAACAATGGAACATTGTAAAGAATAAACAAATATAGAGAAACCCTTATAACGGTATAAAGGGCAAGCATTCAAAGCTCAAACCTTCCATGAACATTTCTGTCTTGTTCTGTTAAGAGTAGACTCACAACCCAGCATACAAATCTGGTTTTAAATGGCACAAAAATATTATTATCAGGGATGGTTGAACGTTGAACGCGGTCTGAATAAAATATCAGCTCGGAGAGAGAGAGAGTAAGAGAAGGAGAGGGAGCGAGAGAGAGAGATAGAGAGAGGAAGAAGGTCTTGTGGAAGTGTTTTTCGAGCTTGAGGAGGGGTTTTTTGGGGGAAATTTGGTGGAATTTTGAAGGTGGTAAAGGGAGGTTGAAGGGAGTTTTACATGACAGAAACTTGTTAATAATTGATCATGCGTTAGGCCTTTTAACAGGAGCACAGGAAAATAAACGACTGAAAATTTCTGGATGCGGTTTGTCCCACTTTTCTTATCAAAGGATTGCTTATTTTTATTTGAAATTCAGTGTAAACATAATACAGGCTACCACTAGTGAGATACCTCGCCAGAATTCCTGAATTAGGAGAAAGAATCCTAAACTGATCGTTCCCAAACTACATTCTTCATTATTAGTCTCGGAACCACAGTCTATATAGTTGATTAACATTGATAAACAAATAATTATGAATTCATCAGAAGGCAAGTTTACATTAGAAAACAAACTCAATCAGGTTTCTAAACCACATAAAACCCTGTAACAATAGAGAATACATTTCAGATAACTGCTTTGACTAGCTGCGTAAACTGTTTATCATTGTCTGTTTAACTGTTTAACTGTCCAACTGTTTAACTGTTTAACTTTTCAACTGTTTAACTGGTTTATCTTTGATAACAGGTACACTCAAAGTGAAAAATTACCATAGTTCCATTACCCACTCTAAAAAAAGTGAAATAAAAGTATAATGTGATTCATTTAATTTGACGCTCTGGCATTAGATAGATTGATAGACAGAGAGGTATTACTTCTTCAATACTCTACGTACTTCCGTACTCTACGGTCATCAGCAACGTCAAAAAAAAAATAAAAGCCTATCTCTCTATCTATCTAATGCCAAGCGTCAAATTAATGAATATCACTGATATACAAGCTCTCGAATATATTTATATCTCGATATCGCTCTATGGATAAGCTCTCGATTATCTGCCATACTGATAGTATATTATACTGTATACGCTAACGTTATTATCATTCTATATTTCAAATTGAAGATATGTTTCAATACTGGAGATAAGGAGTAACAGGAAATCCATTGTAATATTAATATGTTTCAATACTGGAGATGAGGAGTAACAGGAAATTTATTGTAGCAAGGATATCTTAGCTGGATATCTTACTAGCTGGATATTGAATACCAGTTCGAAACATCAATCAAGGATCAAGGAAAACAGGATAGCTGTTGCCGGGAAATCGAATCCTTGGCAAGGATCAACATAGGATGCGAACAGGACCAAGGACGAAATTACATGTTTGAACTGCGGTACTAGTGGTAAAGAGCAATTGAAATGTACATAGTCTATCGCATGTTGAAACGAGTCGGTGAAAACCAACATACGTCAGGCTTGAACGAGCTGTTTGAATGTTCATATTGTGGGTTAAACGTACGTACTTATACACCTGAACAAACATGGAGATAGTGCATGTAAGCAAATAAGGAATCCTTACATGTATTATCGTGGAATGCTGAGCAAGCAGAACAATGGAAACGCGAATAATTGAATAATTTATGTATTCGGTCGCGGTTTCAATAATTGAATGCTGTATTTCGGATGATGGATCATTTTACGTTATTATTGTAGGCAGACGGGGAAGAAAAGTCAGTGAATAATTTCGAGAATGAGTGGATTGCTACAGATTTGCATTTGGAATTATTCTAGAAAAGAGAAAGGTATTGAAACTCACGTTTATCCATTCGTACAGTTGATACAATGGAAAATAAGTTGTAGAAAAATCCATTAGCAAAATTGAAAAAAAAGAATATGGAGAAAAACGTTATTACACAAGAACATTTCACAACGAATAATCTAGTCCAATCAGTAATGTTGTTGAGGTATTCTCAATCCCTTGTCTGTACATACAGAGTGTGTACCTAAATTAACATTTTTAGGGCTATTTCACTCCATGTTAACTGAATTCCCATGAGCTTTTTACCTTTCTTGTCTGAGCCTACTTCAATCATTATAGGTTGTTCTTGAAGCGTTGGCAATGTCATTGCTGATGCATAAATAAATACACTGAATCATAATATACTCCATGTAAAATGTCAAATAAACTCCAAATAATCAAATTATTTCTAATAGTTATTCAATCAGTTCATTCAATTATCTAGTTAATTATTCAAATTATTCCAAGCGGCTAGTGATTATCACTATTCCAGTGATTAGTGAATAAATGTTTGTTTCATGACTGGTTCCTTATAGCCTAATAGAATATTGAAAAATGCAAATATGACTGTAATGTACGAGATGCAAATTATCGATTAGCTGAGAATACATGGATTGCAAATACTTTATTACTTTGCTAACACAGCGATAGAACAAGAGACCCCATCTAGTTTTCAATGCTTCAATCGGTAGGGGCTTATGGCCTACCATGGCTATAAGGCAGTAGGCCCAATCAGGAAATCCAATGCCTTCTTGATCAGATCTCGCTTCGTTTGTCAAAATTGGAGCCGGCCACTGCCAACTAGATCTCCGTCGCTTCCTGGCAAATTTCCATCAAACTTTGCAGACATAAGCCGATCCCAGCCCGAACATCGCATCTATCTATGTATATAATCCCCATATAATTCCGTCTCATCTGCGGATACCACCGCTGATTCCCATTTCAAACAATGGATAATCGAATAGTGCGGCAAGTCAGCAAGCAAGCTATATATATATATATAGGCCTTCTCAATTCGGAGATGAAGTTCCAATACAGGCCTATATTATCATCTCAGGAAGTATTATTCCGTTTTGCTGAAATTGATCTAGTTGTGTATCCTGAATAAATGATTGGTTGACCCAATTCTAACTCTTCGAATCTCATTCTATTTGAATGCTTTTTTTAATAATAATCAAAATGTATTCATGAGTATCACCATACAATATTATACAGGTTTGGACCAACTTGAGGCTTTCAATGAGCATTAAGGGCGCCATTTTTCCTGTCTAATTTAAAAAAAACTCGTGTTTTGAAGTTTTTATACAAATTCTCAAATTGGGCTACTTGTTTAGTATTTTGGTGTAAGACAAATGTGTGATTTAAATTATATTCCTTATAACCCTTTGAAAAGTATCCGTTATTTATGCGCCACTCTGTACAAGGATACAATATCAAAAGTCCTTTTCTCGTATTAGAGTGAATTGAATTTGACAGATTCATTGAGTTAATAGGTTTTATGTATTAACTATTTTACATAATCTTTCAAGACATTCAAAATTCATCTAGTGTCTGTTTTCGGAGTAAAATATTGTTATCTTCTGAAAAAGTTTACATAACCTATATTTGAACTGTTTTCATAAATTGGGCAAGGGACAGTTTTGGGCTTTTAAGCCTGTTGAACAATTCATAAAGTGTCAATATTGTGCATTGCTGAATAAATTTTTTTTCGAGATATGACGTCAATGAAATATAATTTTATTTTATTTGAATTTTGAGTTAAAAAGCTCTAAATGGTAATTGGAATGGTAATTGCTCTGAATGGAAGTTTGAGAGGAAAAGATTCTAATTATTTTCGATAGTTTGTTCAATTTATATAGACATTTTTACTGAATTCAACATCTAATAATTAGCACAGCTTATAACTATCAACTACTATAATACTGTAGAATTGTTTTCGTCTCATGTCAAAGAAAATTGAGCCAGAATATTCAATTCTATTTCCATACAATACAGATTTGTATGCGTTGATCAATACCGTGCTGCCATTGGTCGGAATAAGCTCCTTCCACGAACTGACGTCTCAGCCAATGAGAACGCCTATTTGAAAATGGAAGTGTACTACAACAAAATGGCGATAGAAAATGGCCAATAGAACGCGTATTAGAAAATGGAAGTGTACTACAACAAAATGGCGATAGAAAATGGCCAATAGAACGCGTATTAGAAAATGGAAGTGTACTACAACAAAATGGCGATAGAAAATGGCCAATAGAACGCGTATTAGAGAATGGAAGTTTTCTACAACAAAATGGCGATAGAAAATGTCCAATAGAGTGCGTAATAGAAAATGGAAGTGTACTACAACAAAATGGCGGTTTGTCTAGGATTTATTAGAGTTCTGTTATTAGAATATTTGACGGTTCAATATTTTGTAGTTTAATTGTTGTTTTCATTCACAATACTGTATACTCAGAGGGTTAAGTGGAAGAGGGGGCACCGTTACGAAGCGTGGTATACTTATTTGGTCATCGCCGGGTATGTTTCCTATAGGAAATATATATCACGCTTCGCCACTACTAATGCATCAACTTCGTCCACAACACTTACGTAAAGAAAAAAGTGAAAAGAATAAAGTCATTGATCCATCTATCTATCTCATCATGGAAAATTTAAATTCTTTGTAACACAAATTAATTTATAGTAAGTGTGAATGATTCATTTTTCAATATTTGTTCACTTACAATACTTCACCCCTAGTTCTTCGTAATACAAGTTTTTCTTCGCCATAAAACTTGATTGAAATTCGGCAGCCACGTTCATTGATTCTAATCGGCAGTTTCCACCCCCTGGGTGCAAAGTGGCGGGGCTATAACTCATATTAAAAAAACCATGAAAACATCAGCGCACTCAATTAATCACCTTTTGGGTCACCCTTCCATAGGCTCCGCCCCCTCCCTTTATGACGGCCTACTAATCATCAATGTTCCAGTTGGACTACGGAGTTGACAGAATTTTTGAGTTACGTGCTCTCTAGTGGGAGGTCTCACACTGGGTTCCAGGGGATTCACACTGGTTTTAGCAATTGGAAATTTTTCCTACTGGAATTGACAATTGAGATGTATTTGCAAGTCATGATATAATATTTTTCAATCAATATTTAATATTAATATCAATATTTCTCATTTCTATAACCTATTTTCCAATGAGCCATGCAGATTTAGGCTAGGCGTACACCGGTTAGTTAAGGCAAGACAAGACGAGATTAGTCACGTTCAGTCACAGTACTTCACATAGTTGCTTATGAAGCATCACACACCAATTAGTCATTGCATCAGTGTGTGCTGCTTCATAAGCAACTATGTGAATTACTGTGACTAAACGTGACTATTCTTTGTCTTGTCTTGTCTTGACTAACCGGTGTACGCCTAGCCTAATTATTAGTCTGTCTGACTATAATCACAGACCAGAGTTAAATCACGAGACAGTATTATAAGATACTATTATCACAGACAGTATACCCAATCTGTGCTATTACTGATTATGTGATGGGCTAAATTATTATTTACAATATTATTTATTCATTAATTTGTTGACAATTATATACTACACAACATGTGAGACAAAATAACATAATATAATTACATTATACTGTTCAATTGTTTATAGTGTTACCTGATGTTTTACAGCTCAAAAATAAACACTGCTAATCGTATTAAAACCCAGAATCTGACCTGAACTTTGGAACAGAATAACATAGAATATTATCGAAAAACAGAACCAATCTACATTCTAACTACAAAATGATTTTCGAAGTAATACCTCATCGAAACTCACTTCCGAAGTCATCTATAACTCATTAAATCAACACCAGCGCTCATCAATAATACTCAATTAAAGCCTAACCTCCCATCAATAACCATTCAATAACTCCATTCCAAGACTCCCACACCACTAGCCAAAACAGATTTCTTTATTCCTCACTCTCCTTCTCATCGTCCTGCTCCTCCTCCTCTCTCCCCACCACCTCATCCTCTTCCTTCTCCTCCTTCTTCTCCTGCTCCAATTCCTTCTTATTCTTCTCCTCCTTCCTTTTTCCTTCTCCTCCACCTCTTATTTTTCCTTCCTCTCCTCCTCCTCCTGTCTCCTCCTCATCCTTTCTTCTTTCCCTACTCTCATTTCTCCACCTATTCCTCTTCTTCCTTCTCCTCCTTCTCTATCTCCTCTAACTCCTCTCTCTGCTCCTCCCACACCTCTTTCTGCTCTTACACCTCTTTCTCCTTTCTTTCTTCTTTCTCTTCTTTCTCTCCTTTCTCTTCTTTCTTCTCTCTTCTTTCTCTTTCTTTCTCTTCTTTCTCTTCTTACTCTTCTTCCTCTCCTTTCTCTTCTTTCTTCTTCTCTTCTCTTCTTCTTCTTCTCCTTCTTTTTCTTCTTCTTCTTCTTCTTCTTCTTCTTCTTCTTCTTCTCTTCTTCTCCTCCTCCTTCCACTCCTCTCCTCCTTCTTCTTCATCTCCTTCTCCTCCTCCTCCTCCTTCCCCTCCTCCTTCTCATCGTTTTTCTCCTTCCTTCTCCTCCTTCCTCGTTCTATCTCCCATATCCTCCTTTCTTCTACTTCTAGTTCTCCTCCTCCTCCTCATCCTTCTCCTCCTCCTCCTCATCCTCCTCCTTCTCCACTTCATCCCTCCTTTTCCTTCTACTTCTAGTTCTCCTCATCCTCCTCCTCCCCTCGTATACCTCCTCCCTCCTACTTCCCACCTTCTTCTTCTCTTCCTCTCACTTCTTCTCTTCTTCTTACGCCTCTTCTCTTCGTCTTCCTCTCTCTCCTCCTCCGCCTTCTCCATCTGCGTCTCTACTCCTCCTCCTCCTCCCCCACATTTTCCTCTTACTCGTACTACTCCTTCTCCTCCTCCACCATCCCTTTCTCGAAATCCTCCACTTCCTTTTTCCCCTTCTCCTCATCACTGATTACCCCATATTTATCATCTATCCGCGTATTTCAATCGGGCGCTCGTCCACTAATCCATTTCTGATAGAATTGGAAAACATTGCGTTGATTTATTGGTGGTGAGCCTCCACCGGCCTGACTCCAGGCGTACCACCTGTCCAATAGCGCAAATTTATGATCACATGGTGTTGTGTAGGTTGAAATACCGCTGCTTTGCTCCACCTTTCAAATACCCTACACTACTTAAGGCTAGGCGTACACCGGTTAGTCAAGACAAGACAAGATGACATTAGTCACGTTTAGTCACAGTACTTCACATAGTTGCTTATGAAGCAACACACACCGATTAGTCAATGCATCAGTGTGTGCTGCTTCATGAGAAACTATGTGAATTATTGTGACTAAACGTGACTATTCTTGTCTTGTCTTGTCTTGATAACCGGTGTACGCCTAGCCTAATACTCGAGTAAGACTGCAGAGTAATTAGTTTGTACATGTACACTATACAGTTCTTAGGACTACTTACGTAGTTTTTAGTACGTTCGCAGTGCTGTGTATTATGTTCACCATGTACATTATGTATACTATGTACTATGTATACCAATTACTTTTTGTATAACTTTTATGTACTTATTGTTTTGCTGAGGATGATGTCCACATAAGCTATAGACTCGTGCATGGGTAATAGGAACGATTTTTATTATTATTATGCTTTTGGCTTTTATTAGCGGGGAGACTCTCTCGGGTGTTCCGCTTCACCGAATCTTCCAATTTCCGTAATGGGAAATGTGGAAAAGATATAGGTTATGTAGATTATGTAATAGGATTATGATGAGAGATGAATTGACCTAAAGCTTTTAGGTGGGTTTCGAACCACTTTGTTATAGGACTGTTAGGCTAGGCGTACACCGGTTAGTCAAGACAAGACTAGACGAGATTAGTGACAGTACTTCACATAGGTGCTTATGAAGCAACACACACCGATTAGTCATTGCATCAGTGTGTGCTGCTTCATAAGCAACTATGTAGATTACTGTGACTAATCTCGTCTTGTCTTGTCTTGACTAACCGGTGTACGCCTAGCCTTAGCAATATTGTTTGCGAGACTGTTTTTAATACTATTTATTATACCGTTTATATTAATTTATATTAATTTTCAAGGTCTTTTCGCAATTATGTCTGTTTGACTTTTCACTGTTTACAGAAATCAGTTTTCATAAATTACAATGGACTTTAGTGACAGCCATTAAGAAATTATACAGATAATTATGTTGTTGGAGTGGTCCGTAGCCGAGGGCGATAAGCGCTTGTCTGATAATCCAAAGGTTCCAAGATGGAATCTGAATGTTTTTCATGTACCCTTACTAACTATTGTTTCCATTTTCTTGTACTCGTTTCCATTACTAATTTCATGGAAAAAATAACTGGTTATTCAATTCATGACGTTATCTTTATCAAAAATTAAGTAAATAAATTTGTATAAATGAATTGTGTGTACTTTTTCTCAATTGTTAATCATTACATAACTTCATGAAACCAAATAGAATGTTCATTGATATTATCTGTCATGGTTCAAAGTCATGGTGAATAATTCATATCGAACATTTCAATTCTACATATTAAGTAGAGTTACTATTGAATTTGCCAATAATCAATAACAAATAATTAACCTATTTTATAAATTTTGATACAATATTAGGATACCGGTACTGTATCACCATTCCTATCATTGAATTACTAGTTTATGTAATCTAATCAAAACCAAAATAACACAATATCATTATTCCAACTCCGTTTAGTTAGTCAGCTCTCTGATTAAATCCAAAGAGTCATCTATGATAGATAAATAAACTCTGTGAACAGAGCAGGTTAACATTTAGTTACACTAGAGTTGGGTGATGAATGGAAGTGAAGTTTTAAAACGATTTCACCATGTCAAAAACACCTGAATCAAATTTTTGTTTATGTTAAAGTTTTGTAATTAACCAGTGCTGGTCACAAAATTGATTCAATGTTTGAAATTGGCTTGGATATTAGGGTGTCACTTCCACTACTGATTGGATACCGTAAGTAGTGCGTTTTGCATTATATGCATTACTTTTGCAAAGTGCATAATGCATTTTGAAACGGAGAGAAGATCGCATGTGTTTTTGAGCTAATTGCATTTATTTTGTTTTAATCCGCTAGCAAATTTTGAATCAATACAATTGAAAAGTGAATCATAATGGTCATTGCATGCACGAAAATACAATTGAATTTCAACAACATAAAATAATTATGACATATAAAATGGAACAGTGAATAGAATAATTACAATATAGAATAATACAATGATAGAATACAATAATATAAGACAGTTAGTGGCGAAGGGAAATATACCCGGCGATGACCGAATAAGTATACCACGCTTCGCCACGGAATACAGTAATAGAAAAATCTATTCATTGTTCCATGATACCTAGCAACTAGATCCAGTGATTGTTGTAGACGTCATTTCACACGTTGAGTTAGATTAAATTTTAATTTTGTGCAACTACATTGATAATTTTATTCAACAAATTATTCAATAATGAGGCACTTCAATTACTTGACACTGGACTACTGGTAATAATAATAATAATTCCGTGTAACCTGGCTGGCTCAGGTCTGGTGTCAGAGTTTTCAAGTCACTCCTGATCAGTTCAGGGTCTCTGTCTTGACTCAATTGGTAATTTGCCATTTAACTATTCTAAATCAACTGAGGAAGACACTGAAAACAGAAATGGAATTAAATAGAAAAAAGAAAGTGAGAATAAGAGTGGGAAGCGGAATAAGGGGAAAGTGAAGCAGAGTGCGAGGAATTGGAAACAGTGGTGCTGGACTTAATCCAAAAGTTCCAGAAGAGATAAAAATCCAGTATAACAATGTATTTATCTGACAGGCCGATTTTGCTGGAGCGCGGGGCGATAATTCAACATTTCTGTTATAAATTGGTCATCCGCTTATTGCAGTTTTGTTTCAAAGCTATTAAAATGAATTACGGCGCGCTAAAACTGTTATACAGGGTGCCACAAAAGCAAGGCGGCTGCCGTGTATGTGGCCAGATTTCGAAACATTAAAAGTTCGATTTCGTTATGTTGTGCCAAATGGGGGGGATTTTTGGGCAGAAGAAGCACTCCGAAAGTGAGTTAGGGATGTTTAGGTGTATTTTGGGTTTTAGGGTTGAGGGGGCGTGCACATTGAAATGGCCCTGTTATTCTGAAAGTTGTTTTGGAGGCTTTTGAGCTTCCAGTGTTGTATAATTCTCTCAACAATACCCTTTTAGTATTACTAATAGGTATATAGTAAAAGAGTCTATATACTCAGTTGCTCACTCAGACGTTACAATATTGTTTTGAACTCGAAGCTCAATAATTATGTTGCACTGGATTGGAAATATTGATAGAATTCAATAAGTTATACGTTGCTTTCAAACTCACTGAAGTGACTCTGAGATGCTTCATAAAAGACTTTTATAAAGACTCAATTTATATTTATGAAAGAGGATGTTGGCCTGTTTGTCAAAACAAACAAATTATTTCCAAATAATTATTGATATCATACTTGCAAAAAGCAAACGAAACAGATTTTTTATAAAGAACTCAAGAATATGTTCCTTCACCTCTAAACTTAAATCTTTTGACCTTGAAAAGTCAAGAACCTCAGAATTTTTCCATAAACTACAACTAGCAGTATAAAGAACTGAGCAGTGCTGTCCAAATTTCAAGATAAGTGTTCCTTCACCTCTAAACTTGAATCTTTCGACCTTGAATAGTCAAGAACCTCAGAATTTTTCCATAAACTTCAACTAGCAGTATAAAGAACTGAGCAGTGCTGTCCAAATTTCAAGATAAGTGTTCCTTCACCTCTAAACTTGAATCTTTCGACCTTGAATAGTCAAGAACCTCAACATTTCAGAATTTTTCCATAAACTTCAACGAGCAGTATAAAGTACTGAGCAGTGCTGTCCAAATTTCAAGATAAGTGTTCCTTCACCTCTAAACTTGAATCTTTCGACCTTGAATAGTCAAGAACCTCAACATTCCAGAATTTTCCCATAAACTTCAACGAGCAGTATAAAGTACTGAGCAATGCTGATCAAATTTCGAAATAAGTGAGTAATTATTTTTTATTTTAGTGATCATTTTTATTTTTAATAGGAAACCATCCTCTCATATTTTCTTTTACACAAATAAATCTTTTAAAAAAGCTTAAACTAGGTATTGTATCCTTCTCCAAATGTACCAAGGTTTTATTTCAAACGTAGAAGAACTTTGAAGATGTGAAAACACCTCCTTACCGACCACTTATTGGTACCCAGCCCACCATCGTTAGGTTGGCAACAGACAAAGCGGTTGAGGCTAGTGATGTTGGTAAGACTGTAAGTATCACTTTGCCGCCATAAATTAGGCGGGAAAGAGAACAGGTGGTTCGGACGGCACACATAAATCACGTGAGTGCGCTCGTGCGCGTACCGGAATGTCGTCGGTGATGAGAAGGAGAGAAAGAAAGGAAAGGTGGAGAGGGAAGGAATGATAGAGAAAGCAGGAAGGACGGGGGAAAAGAAAGAGAAAGAGAGATAGTAATAGGGGTGGTACTTGAATAATTGGGCTGCGGTGCCTCTGATCAAATAAAATCGTTTGGTGGATGACAGCCTGGGATCATGGGGTTGTTTGTTATGTTGTAAAATTTGGCTAAGCGTACACCGGTTAGTCAAGACAAGACAAGACGAGATCAGTCACGTTTAGTGACTATACTTCTCATAGTTGTTTATGAAGCAACACACACCGATTAGTCATTGCATCAGTGTGTGCTGCTTCATAAGCAACTATGTGAATTACTGTGACCAAACGTGACTTATCTCGTCTTGTCTTGTCTTGACTAACCGGTGTACGCCTAGCCTTAGAGGTAACAACTTTGATCAATTGACTACGTGAGACTTGTAATGTAAATTGCTTGAAGAAATGAGGGGAATTCATGACAAGATTGACGTATTTGTAGAAAGCGGGAACTTTACAGGAAAAAGGATATCTAGAGAATGTACTATTAAATGAAAGTATTTAGAAAGACTTGTGCGTTTTGCTTTCTAAAATCCCTGATAAAAAATGTTGACTGTTGTAATAGAATTGTTAATGATGAATAAAGTCGCAACATTTTGTCAATTTGATAGGATTAAGGTTAAGAATAAAACGTTGAAGGGTTTCCAAGATCCTCTTCAATTCATAACTAAGATAAAGCAATTGAGAATGAATTAAAGAAGTGCAAGAATTAAAGGAAGAACAAAGAATAGAAGGGAATGGATGAATAAAGGAGGACATAAAAATGAATGTAAATCGTCCCCAATAGTTTGATCGAATACAGCGGTTTTACGATGGGCTTAGCATAGTAACATACATGAGACCGACAATACGAAAAGTTACTTCTGGCAAAGAAGTCTGAATAGCCTACTTATATGGGCGAAGTTTCGGATCAAATCACTTCTTTTATGGCGCGTCTATTGTTATGGCTCAAGAAATGCAAACGCAAAGAGATTTACAAGTGAGATTTAGAGCGTGTTGGAAGTTAACTATAATAACTAGTCGTAACAGAGATAAGAGAAGATTAAGGTCTACCAAAGAGCAGAGACGAAGAACGATATAAAGATTGATATATTATTATTATATTTATTATATTATTATAATATATTTATTATCTATATAATTTGTACCTATTAAGAATAACGAGGATATAATAAGAAAAATACCACACCAACATTAACCGAAAATACAGGTATGAAATACCACACATAATATATCAAATTTGTAATCCACAATACTCCGGTAAGACTGACAAACAATTTATTGCATCAAATCTTCGATAAGCGCTCTAAGCATTAACCAATCTTCACTAAATTTATATGCAAAGTTATTTACGAAAATATTCAACACTTCAAATCATTGATAAATAGTATTATTATAAAGGACAGATCTCAAAATATATTGTTCACTATCAACATAATGTAAACTATTCTATTTTCTCGTCATTAGAAGTTAGTACCTGAGTTATATTTTCAAAGGCTCTAAAAAATTTGTTTCAATATGTCTCAGTGTAGTATTAGAGTAATTAGAGTTTGGATTATGTACATTTGATTATTGCAATATTATATTCGCTGGCCCTCTACGAGCGCAGTAAACTTCTAAATTTGTTTAGCCTACCTGTAATGAGTTATTGAAGGTTTGAATACGCTAAGTATATTAAAGAAGAAATATACTGAGCCTATTCAACAATGAAAATAGAGTACATTGAAGGTTGGGTAACACAACTTCAACTTCAACTTCTTCTTCTTCTTCTTTTTCTTCTTCTCTCCAACGCCAACTATCAACAAAATAGGCAACTAACAGGCAACTCCATTGCTGTCTCACTTGCTTGCTTGTGATTGGCTGGAGGCGTGGCCAGCCGTGGTCTGGGCTTAGTGGGACGACCAATCGTAT
>CM029536.1:33457636-33695136 GCA_017141395.1 Laodelphax striatellus
ATATTTTATTTATATTTATATATTTTATATTTTATATTTTTTTATATTAAATTTATATTTACATTTATATTTTATATGTTATAAATAACATAATAACATTTCAACATATATATTAGTGAAAATTATTATATTTCACATATATTGCAAAAATATTGATTATTTGTTAAATTACTGACCAGAATACATACAAATATGAAAAGCAAGGATTGGTACCTCAATAAATTAATAGATAACCTAAACTCAATTTGAATCGCAATGAGCGGTTTGCTTTGCAGAAAAACTTTGGGGGGCCTTAGCCCCCCTTGGCAGGTCAAATTTCGGATATTTTGGAGTTTTCCTGGTGCCTACTCTCGATCCTCTCTCTGATGATGCAACCAACCTGTTTTTCTTTCCAATTAGCCGGTATTGGCTGTGATTTTTATGTCTGTAAGTCAGTCAGTCAGTGAGTGTAGGTTTAATCAAAGACGATAGGAAACTATTACAAGTATTATAAGTATTCTAAGAGCCGGTTCATGAGCTCGGGATTTAGCCAAGTCCTAGACTAAAACGGGTGGCCACCGTAGCATCGACAAACGTTAGCCTCGACACTACGTACTAAGGGCTCTCTATGCTGCTAACTCACTAACCTGTTGACTAACACCTGTTTTAGTCTAGGACTTGGCTAAATCCCGAGCTCATGAATCGGCCCTAATTGTCTTTGATTCAATGTAATAGAGAAGTGAGGTCTTGTATCGAAGGTAATTTAATCCTTTCAAGGTTAAAAAAAGGTTACAAACAGTTTTATTAAACTGAACAATATTATTTTTCATCAGAATCTTCATCAATAAACTGAAACAATACCATTTTTGAATATTGGATATTGCAACTTGTGCAACACAATGTCGAATTTTGTAATAATCTGTGTACCGAGTCTAAAGCTGAAAATGAATGTCCCTGGTTGTTGGGGGTAGGAGAAGGGATGCTTTGGGGCATTTTGAACTGCCCCTCCTCACCAAGATCCCTCCCTGGTTGTTGGGGGATGAAGAGGGGCATTCTGAATTCTTCCCCCCCCCTCACCACCAAGATACGCCCGATGTCCTGAAGAATGCAATTTCCTCTCCGCGTCAACAAGTGCACGAGAAATTCAATTTCCTGATTTAATTTGCATGCTAATCTGCCTCCAAAAATGAGGCCAGTTACCAGCGCAAAGTGATAGCTTGTTGTTGAATATAATCTCCACTTGTGTGAGGTTATATGTTGATGTTTTAAGAATTATATTATTTTTTAAGGTAAAAATTGTATGTACCGTATTTCTAATGTTTTCAAGTTATTTTAGAAGTAGGCTATTTTTTATGATTTCAAGTTATTAATTATTTATATACAATAGTGGTTAGTGTTAGTTAGTTAATTTAATCTATATTAATTATGTATAACTTTATGTTTAATATTAATAATTATTTATATTTTCAAGCTATTTTAGAAGTAGGCTATTTTTTATGATTTCAAGGTATAAAGTATAATCAGATTCATTTAATTATTAGACGGATAGATAGAGAGAGAGAGAGAGATATTATTTCTTGATGTTGCTATGACCGTCAAAATAGACCATGTATTTCCATATTTATTTTGGTTATAAAAATGAAAAATATGACAATGTCATACTACAAATCAAATACGGTAGAATAAAATTCAATTTTTGGCATAGCCTAGTTGTCTGAAGCGTCAAAACTTCGGTCTAATATTACTGCTCCGCTCATGGGTTCGATTCACATTCTATCTAGAATTTCTTGTGTATTGTCCTCATCACCTCCGCACAAGTTATATACTAATGTGGGCTTTATCAGCTGCAAAAAAAAGGAAAAGGGAATTTCTAGAATATCATTTTATCGAAAGTATTCCAAGTGATTTCATTGGAAGCGAAGTGATCTACTAATTAATATTAAACTACAATTATTAATTTGAAAGCAAAATATTTTTGTAGGAAATCATGAATCAAAAAGGGCCCAATAAATCTTCAAACTTACACTACGTACAACTTTAGCACAATCACTATTGTTCTTTGTTCTAGGATTGTGTTTTGTTTGTTGGTTGACGGAACAACAGACAATGGGCCTCCACAAGTCTCCTGACAAATCTGGCCGGTCTCACTGTAACAGAGCACTGTTCATGCTAATAGCTTTATTTTAACTTCCCTGCCGCTTCTCATTCCCCCTTAATCATGGATTTTTTCCCCTCCTCCATCCTCTAAAAAAACCGGGAGTTCAGATTTGTGCTGGAACTCTCAGCTTCCACAACAAGGCAGCTCGAGTAGCAGAGGGGGTTTCGAGTTTTCGAGATTCCCTCGACACCTAACAGGAGAGTTCGCCCCGTGTTCGAGTTTTTTCTGTAATGAATCTGTTTATTTCAGTTCCCCCTCCCTTCGAATTCCCGCTTCGCCTCTTTTTTTCACTTCCGGTTTTCTATGTTACCGGATATGTGTTGGCCAACGGACATGATCGAGGTTCGGCGAGTATTGGCGAGCATGTTCGTCGAATGTGGTGGCTAGGGTAACATTGAATAATTGATTTGTGTTCTTTCTCGTTCTTTCCAGCATATTTCTACTTCCTAACTCTTTCTGCTTTCTATTCTTATGCCTTGTTCACATTCGTTGTCATTTTATGTACACATAGCATACTTTTGTACTATCACATATATTACTATGTTTTTAAATATTGTAATCACATCTCAATGTTGGAGATTTCAAATTGTTAATTCATAGTTTTCTATCGGTTGATGTTGGTAGATGTGAATGGAACCCAATACTCTTGTCATCTTCGTCTTCATCTTCATCTTCATCTTCATCTTCATCTTCGTCTTCATCTTGATCTCCATCTTCATATTCATCTTCATCTTCAATTGTACATTCATACGTCAAGTGTTTGTCTGCTTTTTACCATTAATTTCCGGGTTTTTATTTTATTTTCCACTGTTACAAGATAAGATGCGATGCAGCGATAGTTCTATAACTTGTTTACAAAGTTTGGTAAAATGCGCCTATTTTTAATCTGTAGGAAGAACTATACTTGTAAAATATTAAGCTGATAAACAAAATTATTATCATGGGCCGTGCTTTTCAAGACAAATAAGCCATTTTTAGCATCATTGAGTAAACGATATTAACTCGACTCGACGATGATTTTTGTTTGCAAAATATACTTATTATTTTAGTCTTCTAAGGAAAACTTCATAAAAATTTCTTCTCTACAATATTATTATGTATGTTTGCTTTGATTCGAATAAATCATCTATCTGCCTTTTGCCCCTCAAGAGTACTAAGACTGTTCTATGAAACAGACCCCAGATTAAGACAGAGAATCTTCATTCATTCCACATAGTGCCCTGCAGCACGGTGAATTGGTGCCCTGCTGCAAGGAATTTCGCTTTTATATACTGTGCCCTGTCTGTAGTAAAATGGGACTTAATCCCATTCCATCTTCATCCAGACAAAGTTTAAAGAAGAAAAATACCGTACCGAAATGTAATCAAACGACGAAAACAAAGAGGCAAACTCGGAAAATGGAGAGAAAAGCTGGAAAGATACTCGGAAAAGGTAGAGAAGAAAATTCCTACTCATTCATCCAGTGCGGAAAGAATCCGCGCGAAATCTGAATAACATTCAAGTGGATAAGAGAGTGGATCTTCCGTATGCATTACTCGCTTTTTTTTGCTGAATAAATAACGATGCCACCCACATCCTCGAGTTGAGAATAAACAAAACTCGCCGGACGAATCGTATGATATTATTATGCGCTAGAAAAATGAGACGTGGCTTCTCATTCGAGTGCTTTCCTTTCATGGAGAACTTCGTCTCTAATTTGTTTGTCGTGAAGTTTGCGTTGAATTTCATCACTCAATTAGAAGCGTCACAGCAAAACTTTGATAATTTTCAGGTAGTTGAGTGTTTTGATGGAGTAATTAGATCATTAACATTGCAGAATATGAGAGTATATTTGTAAAATAATTATTGGAACAAATTTGTGTTGTGCATTTGAGTTCGGTTGAATAATAAATACATCAGTAATTTGATAATTATTATAGTTCTGGTCACTGAAATCATTGAAAATAAAAACATCATTAATTAGAATAATTATCATCATTATTTTCTTATTTTGTGAATTTTGAGAGTGTCATAATCCCACTTGCAATAGAAGAGAATCTTTAAACTGATTCATTAACCTACGGATGATGCAATCAATGAAGAAATCTGTCGAACGCTTGACTCTGAAACGTTTTCTGAAGAAGAGAAATGACCATAAACAATATGATTATAAAGATTATATCATCATAAGATTTTTACCCTTTACCTTAAAAAGAGTTTCTGAATAAGAAAGCCGTCATCAGCTAAAAGGAATTTATTAAATAGAAAAATAGATTTCGATAGAGTAGCTGTATAAAACCAATAAGATTTGATAAGGCCATAAAATGTCGTTATTCGATGTAACTAATTAACTAATAAATGCATCAAAATTCCTACAACTAAGCTCCCTCAAATCAATCATTCATTCAATCCTGAATAAGAAGACTTGAAATTGTCAAAACCACATATTTAATAAAACAACGAGATACTACAGTTTCGGTTAGTTACTTGTAACACCATTATCAATCTCTGGTCAACCAAAGTACAGTGCAGCAGAATTTATACTCGTGACCAAGCGTGTGATTGGCAGTTGGATGGCCTATCAAGGTGAACGACTGTCATTGGCCTAAATAAGCTCCTCCCACAATGGGTGGTTTCCACAGACATCACAGCAATGGCGGTTCAAACAACTAACATTTTACAGAAAGGTGATTGATATTTACGAAAACAAATGAAATAAATAGGAATGCTTGAAGAGAACAATGAGGAACAAAAATAACAAGAAAGTTCAATGACAAACAAACTTAGAATTATGATAAAACTAGATTTGTGGTATTGTACTGGTTGAAATGAATGTGGTCATTTAAAGTGTAATTTGGATCATTCTTAGTTACCATGGTTATTTCCAGAACCTCTAGATTGTTCAATTGTCTACATTTGCTATTCAAATTTGGAAAAATTCTCCTCAGCCTTGAACTCATGATTGTTTGTGATCAAATGCTCAGCAAAATTAGAATCCCCATTCTGTTCATTCCAATCTCTAAATATGTTCTTTTACCCTACTTTTGAAACTTCTACCTGTCTGTCTAGCATAACAAGCATTACAATCCCTATATTTGAGTTTATATACATCACTCTTATCAATTTTGTCTTTAC
Source organism: Laodelphax striatellus (assembly GCA_017141395.1). Classification (NCBI taxonomy): domain Eukaryota; kingdom Metazoa; phylum Arthropoda; class Insecta; order Hemiptera; family Delphacidae; genus Laodelphax; species Laodelphax striatellus. Next base: position 33,462,888 of record CM029536.1, read on the forward strand.
TAAAACTAAATAAACTCTTTAAAAACTCGGTCTAGTAGTAAAAGCTGCATGAAAACCATTCTTTTTCAATTCTCTACTTTCTTATCAGATACAAGGCCAATGTAAGGAACATTTATCCATGACTGTTCTTCAACTTTTGTCCCTAAAATGCAAGGTGCCTGCTAATTTTATTCAATATTCTATTCACCATGATTCCCTTGTACCCATTTGTGATAGCTATCTGTTTGATAGTTTTTATTTCTTTATTAAAATCATGGAGACTGATTGGTATGGTTAAAACCCTATAGATCATACAATATTGAAAGCAGCCAGTTTGTGTGTGGGATATAGGACGACATGAATGATGAGGGATGATAACATCAGTATGAGTAGGTTTTCTGAAAATGGAAAAATTGAGATATACTTTACTATGGTCTATTCTTGAATCTCGGAGATCCAATATTGGAGGTAAATGAGGTTTCACAGAGATTTACAGACAGGGTAGCTGGGTAGCTTTGGGGAGTCCGATATCACTGGACCTCAAACCTGCGAATTAAGTAGTCTATAGAAACCAATATAAAAACTTATAGAATAGCTGATCAATCTTGTCCTTGGTTTCAGTGGTGGAAAAGGAAATCAATGTAAAGATTTTCAATGAAATTCATAAGAAGTTATGAGAGCATCCATGAGGAACTTGAATGAAACCGTTGACAAATCACGTGTCTGATGATGATTCCAATAAAACGATCGTCAACTTTTGTGCGAACGACAAAAATCGCAGAAATATTGTCGCCTGAACAGGAAATTCCCTGAATTGAGAAGACTTTACGTTCATAAAGTGATAAAAAGTTGAGTCTATGAGAGTCTGAAGAGCATGGCTTGTTTTTATAGAGCAGCTATTCTCGCCCGGTTGAATATGGAAATCGATATTCATAGTTTGCTCCGAGTGGCAACATATTTCCCGTTCAGGTGTAATATAGAGGCGAACGCACGTATTTTATCGATAAATTTTGTTTGGGCTTCGCCTGCAAGCCGAGCTGCTCACTTTACACACATGGAGAAAGCAGGAATCCTTCTTTCAAGTTCTTTCTTTCTTTCTTAGAAGGAGAGATGCGGCTGAAGACTGAGCGAGAGAGAGAAGGAGGAGGGGGAAATGAGTGAGAGAGAATCTGTTCTAGTTCATAGAAGATGGTGAAAAGAGAGCAAGAGAATGAGGAGAAATGGATGGAAGGGAATGGGTGACGTATTTCTCAAAACGCTTCAAGTCATAACAGTAGTGGAATATAGCACTGACTTCTGGTATTAATTTTACATCCATTTTCAAAACGTATTAAGTTCTATGTCCTATTACTGTAATAGTGAAATAAAGCACTGAGTTCTAATATTAATTTTATATTTATTTATGATGATTGAATCAGAATCTGGTATTCACATCAAGATTCAAATAGTAGCCTAGGCCTTGTTTCAATATTCACCAGAAATCTGAAATAAATCATAAATAAGCATCATCCATCCTAATTTTAACAGGAATACATTAGTCATATAATTGATACACATTAATATCATATCCAATTGATGAATCATTAATTTTATTGTTGAGTATTGATAATAAAATTCATTCACAGCTTTTCATTCATCTCTTTCTTCAATTAAATAATTTGACATTATCAGTGCCACTTAACACCTCATAAGCTCCTCATTCAAGCAAATGACATAATTTCACAGAATTTGAATTCAGTTAGCTCCTTTATTCTCCTCTTATCTCTTAAATCTCTTCTTCATCTACTCTCATCCCGGATGGTAGGTAAATCAAGTGGTGTGTCATCCAATACCAATGTATTAATCAATGTTATTTACCGTTATAAAATTAACGAAGTGTGTACCAATACCAATATGCATTTAGGGATATAACTACTTTTTATCACCTTCTTCCCACATCCTTCACATTACTCATTATTATTTCACACCTTCTTCTTTTCCTAATTTTTTTCTTCTTATTTCCTCCATATTTTATCAGCTGCTACTTTCATCACATTCTTCCCACTTCCTTCCTTCATCTATCTCCTTATTCTTCAACATTTTACCCTTGTCGCATTCTTGCAATGTCACAATGACATCCCAGATGGTAGGTAAATCAAGTGGTGTGTCATCCAATACCAATGTATTAATCAATGTTATTTACTGTGCCAATGTTATGTACCAATGTTATAAAAAGTACGAAGTGTGTCCCAATACCAATATGCATGTATCGATATGAAGTATACCAAAATAACTTGTACCAATATAATACGAACCGAATTTAATATGCGCCAATAAATGTATGCTTCCTCGAATGTGGACATGTTGTACGCTACACCCACCGTTCAAGAGTGATAATATTATGAAGGATGCCATTGCATGGTAACATGGGAAATGGCCTGTCTAAGCCAGCCATCCCTTCAATATCCGTTCTGACTTGGTTAGATAGAATATGTCCCGTGATTGACGACTGACTATGAATTCATATTAGCACCGGCAGATTTAGTGATGGGTGAGGGAGGAATGGAGAGAGAGGAAGGAGAGGAAGGTTAGAGTGAGTGATAATGGAGGAGAGAGAGAGATAGATTATGTGATTGAGAAAGAAAGGAAGAGTAGGATAGAGTTGGAAGGGTCCTCTGAATAATTATAATACAACCATATTTGGGTGATGATCGATCGAATTAAACGTGATTTCCTAGTAAGGCTAGGCGTACACCGGTTAGTCAAGACAAGACAAGACGAGATTAGTCACGTTTAGTCACAGTACTTCACATAGTTGCTTATGAAGCAACACACACTGATTAGTCATTGCATCGGTGTGTGCTTCATAAGCATCTATGTGAATTATTGTGACTAAACGTGACTAATCTCGTCTTGTCTTGTCTTGACTAACCGGTGTACGCCTAGCCTTAGAATGACTGAGGGCCGCTTTCCCCAACGCTGCTTAAAGTAATAACAGCTGACGCTCAATTTTTTTCTAAACTTTTCCTATTCTCCGAATGAGGCTTAAACCAGATGTTTTTTGCTTAAGCAGCGTTGGGGAAATCTGCCCTGAGTAGATTAATAGATACATAGATTATAGATAATAGATAGATCAATTACTCACATTTTTGAGACTCCTTGGTCCATCAGGAGTATCACGAACGGCCAAAATTTTCAATAACATTATTTATTGTAAAATTTCAAAATTTGAGCTGAATGCATAAATTGTTAATGAACTTTTGCTCATTTTCTGACAAAAGCTTGACGCGAATCGGTTCATGATTGCTGTTTGATTCCGATTGTTTGGCTTGTACACAGGTTTCTTTAAAAATATTGGAGAACGTTGAATGAAAACCGCATGACAAATAAATGTAATAAGATTGACCGTGATTACCCTATAAGCGCCTTACTCTTTTGGTGGGATGAGGGCTTTCCCCCCCCCCCTCTGAAGCTTGAATCAGAACCTTGGAAGGCACAAGGGTCTTCCCTTAAGTATCTTCCAAGTGACTGACTTTCCATTTGCCTGCCTCACAGTAAGAGACACTCAGATACCTCCTCAGTAAAGCCCCTTCATCTTCTTCTTCTCCTCTATCTTCTTCTTCTTCCCTTTTTCTTTTTGTTCTAGTTCTTGTTCTTCTTTTGTTTTCTTCTTCTTCTTCTTCTTTCTTCTTCTTCTTCTTCTTCTTCTTCTTCTCCTTCTTCTTCTTCTTCTTCTTCTTCTTCTTCTTCTTCTTCTTCTTCTTCTTCGTCTCGTTCCTTCTTCTACTTTAGAGCTTCAGATAAGTTCATCAAATAATAACGATCCACCATCCTAGTGGCGGAAGTTAAGTAACGTGTAGGAGCCTCAGATGTTGGAAAGATGAGTAAATATCTGAGTGCTAGTTGAATTATTGCAAGATGGTAATAAATTTTATAATATGGAATATTGAAACTGTAAGAATATTCATATGAATCGTATATCATAAATACTATATTTAGTTAATCGTGATATATCTTATTTAAACTGATAATATTAATGATTAAAGGTGTATTTCTTACCGTGGCGAAGCGTGGTATACTTATTTGGTCATCGCCGGGTATATTTCCTAAAGGAACTATACCCGGCGATGACCAAATAAGTATACCACGCTTTGCCACTAATTTTTTATCACATTATGTTATACCTTCAGAGAGGAAAGCCTCAAGCTAAATATCTGTTAATATAATATTAACAGACATTATATTAATAGCCTTATATTATATTAATAGATATCCTATATTAATAGCCTTTAGAAGCTCGAAGATTGACGGCTTGATTAAATTCACTCAATGTTGATACATCCTATCTCAGTAGTTGATCCTAAATTAATTAATGTTGTTTCATTTTGAAATGAGATTCAAAATTTGAAAAGAAATATTGCTTTCAATTACTCTTATACAAACAAACATAATATCACACCTTCTGTTGAAAGAATCAAAGAAATATATCCCCAAACTTATCACAGAAAGTTCAACAATCTATGACACAGCTGACAACTTTCAATGGCGGATACAGCGTTGCTTTTTCGACCAATTAGGAGCGAGTACGTAGCATTGGGAGTGTGTCAGTAGGCGTAGCCAAAACAGAAAATGGCGTCAACCTTGCTTGTGATTGGCTCTTGGCTTCTCCCCCTCCAACTGGTTTCTTAAAACTGAATGGCCGCACAGTGAGTTAAAATAGTATCGACCTTATCATGAAAGATAGATTGAGATTGAGATAGATAAGATTATTCTGGTTTAATAGTGTTCTAAAATAATATTTAGCTCCATTTTTATTATATGTGTAATATTATTACAATTGTGGAATGCCTTGTTTTGTCTACCAGTCATATCTCTTAATAAATATATAATTGCTTATCTGATTTTATGTAGCTTACTGGAGGATTGGCTGAACATAGAAATTAAATTACGGCAATAGAATGAAAAAGAAAGTATTTCCGTTGACTTTTTGAACACTTAGTAATAAATATAGTAAGAATAACTACGGGAGCCACGGACTGAGTGATACCAAATGCTCAACAATGTCGAACTACAATTTAATTTTACTCATTTATTATTGTTTTTTTGGCAATAAAATTCAATTCAATTACAACAACTTCCAATGATTCAAGTAGAGTGTACCATAAATGGAACCAACATTTTATATTTTTTATCAGTAAAGTATCTATGAAATGAAACTAAAAACATTCTATTAATAAATTTCAAACAATGAATAAGCACTTTCCTAGAAAACTCCTTTCAAATTAAAGGAGGAGCTTTTAACATCATCAAGAGAACAGATTGATGATTTCAAATACTGTCTGTCCAATTCTCTAAGATAAATTTCAAACATTCATTTCCATTAAACTCTTGAAAGTAAAACGGCAAGGTAGGGTAATAAGAAGAGAAATTGATGAAACTTAAAATTAATGGAATTAATCTCTAGCGCAATCAACTTGACTATTTAATTGGACATTCAAAGCTATATAAACAGAGCACTGTAAACTTCCTTCCAAGAGGCGATGATTTGATCAGCAAGTAAGTACTTTATTCATTCCAACTCAGATTGAAATGAATGAACCTACTACCAACAGGAATATGATTCTGTATAACCTTTCAACTGAATATTTGATGTCATTATTAATATTAATGGAAGCTCAATAATTATCATTCTTAATGGAAACTCATCATTATTCTCTGCAATAGATCGAGACAAGTTAGAGTAATCATCCACACTAAATAATGATTCTCCATAAAATTTTCTTGACATTTGAACCAAACTAAATGTTCTTCTCCCATTACTTTCTGTAATACAAAACTATTGTATTCTGAAGATCAAAATCAATTATCACTCTTACTGGAACAAAATTCTTTATATTAACAATTCTCATAACCTTTCAAACTAAACTTAATCTTATATAATTATAAAAGAGAGTGTTGGTTTGTTTGTCTATATATTTGTTTGGATTTGATAGACTCGGAAACAGTTGGACCGTTTGCCATTGTAACAGCCCCACGTTATGGTGCCATGTGTAACATTACTATGTTGTGGGTCATGTGTGTAACGCTATTATTTTTATGTTGTATGTCCCGTGACGTCAGGATCAAGCAAATATAGTCAAATGTGTCACAAGATAAGGGAGAGCTAAGTGATGGACTATAGTCACGCATCAAAGACAAGATCTCAATCCACTTACGTAACACACTTGGCTAAGCATACTCCTTACGTGACTGGGCATGTCAAAATTTGGCCTTGCAAGGGCTCATCCAGGATACTGATATTTTCATAAGTTAAATAAATTTAATGTATCAATTGGGATTGCCAAGACAGGTGCAAGAACGACTAGAAAACCCAGTAATTAGGTGAAAAACTTGGAGTATATTCTCCTGTTCCTTTAGAACACACAACTTGAACAATTAAATGAATTTTACAAATTTCGTTAATAATTGTTAATAACAATAAATAGCTTGTTACAAAATTTATATTTTCGGTAGAGCGTAGGTGTGGGTATTTTGCCTGGCAAATAAGATTGTACAAAATCTCTAAAATTATGAATGTCTTAACTACTAGACCATGAGCTCATGTTTCTATGCTTCACGCAGTATGATAATTTTTCCCCACTATTTCACTTTAAAAGAGGCTTTTCGCGCCTTTGGCCAAAGGATTAATAAAACGTATCACTCACAGTATTGGCGATGCTTTGACGTCGGTTACCGTATCCTGGTTCAGGCAGCCATCTCAGGGGTAGATTGGATTCCGTGTGTCATCTCACGATACAGCTTGGCTCTGGACCATGGTTTATAACATTTCCGCGACTTTACATGAATTTAATCAATTATACATTGCCACAGCTTAATATATCACAGCTTGAAAACATTAAGATTGAAAATGAAACTGATTACATTTTAAAACAGTTAAACTGCACGTATGTGCTCAAAAGTGACTGCTCTCTAAGGAGTCTCAAACGGAAGAGAGTTACCCTTGCTAACATTCAAGGAAACAGCATTTTCAATAGAACATTCTAGAATTTTTAATGAAATGCTGGGCTGTGATTGGTCAATTTAATATCGTGTTTTTTGACGTCAGTACAATGCACAAAGTAGTTCCAACATTTAGCAACAATAACCATTTAAATAATATACGATATATTATATATAATACAAAATAACATATAGGACATTAAAATCCTTTCAATTTTTATTTTTATTTTTGGAAGATGCCTTTAAAAATATTCTTTACTTTTCAACTCCACTGCCAAATTCAAAAGATGAACTGAAAGTTTATTGCTAAATTAATATACATCTAAATATTTTATGCTATAAAATAACTGACTCCTAAAATAGTATAATCTCATATACAACAAATATTTCCAAAATATATTGCTATGTTCGTGAAACCACCGAAGATATGAGACCTGTATATACATTATTTCACCGGCTTGGGATGATATTTTTGGTGAGTACAAATAATAATATGCATTATTTAATAGCAAGTTAACATATGTGGATTAAGTATTTATACATTTTATAAATAATTGATGAATCATAATTTTTCCAATGATTTTATTGGCATTGACATCTTTCAGTAGATGATCCATATAGGCAGTGGTGTGTTTTGATATTTTTGGATGAAGGTTATGGCCATCTTCAAGATTTGGATTTTTCAATTACATAAATTAACATCAAAGAATACAAATAAATATACAATGTGATATGAGTCAGAGACTTTTGGTGGTGAGTCGGAGCTCGCTTCCTTGTTATGATTATTTTATCAATATTGAGTACTGCTAAATTGGGTCAGCTTACCGTTAATTGTGCTATCTATTATAATACCAGCACTTAGTGGTCATTGACAATATTTTATTGAGGCTTTATTTGGTTGCCAGAATTTGTATCGTGACAGAAGCCCCCTATAGTTATATAAATGAGCGAATAAATAAGCTTTTAATTAGCTGCAGATAGAGCGAGTTTGTATAACTATACAAAGAAAACGAGGCAAATTTTCTAAGATCTCACATAACATAAAGAAGGCTCTAAAAAAATATGTGAACACAACTGTCTCATGTTAGCTTACCTCCCGACTCGAATTCGGTACGGAAACATTCTACGCTACCTACTCATAAGATTTACAGAAGCGTAACATCTAATCATGGCAGTGATTTACACAAAAAATCAAGCATTTAGCTGAGAAAAAATAGAGCAAAGATAATACATCTAAAAGAGCGATATGAGAATTCAAAAGTTGGCGGCTAAAACAATACTATGATGACGACATGTCAAACCAAAGAGTATGCCAGGTGCCGAAGGAATCTCTACAAGCGCTGATGCACAAAAGGTATGTGAGGTTATCTCGGATGACACTGAAAATACAATACAATTCAAACTCATAAGTTCTGCTAGACAATAAATGACATAAATAAGGCTCTCAAACAATTTACACAGATAGATGCACAATAACTCTGGTAACTGATCTGAAGGAAATAGCAGGTAACTTAAATGGGTGCCGACTTGTTTTATCGATTGACAAAGTTATTAGCCTAGGGCTCACAATCGTAATCTGTGGTTTCACCACTTGACTCAATGTTCACTGCCATGCAAACACTTATGGTTACAAATAAATAAACATTCAATAATAATATCAAAATATGTGTTAATCTTAGTTTTAACAAAATTTACTTAATAATACTGGCTACATTATAACAATTTGATTATAAACTTTCACAGCCGTGAAGTATGGAATATATACATGCTGTTCGATTTATGTGGCCTTGGCCTATCGTATGTGTACAATATATCGTCTACGCACACAAGTAGACATCATAACATATGTGTTTTTTGGTTATGTGCATAACGTATGACTTCGTAGAAGCTAACAAAAAATTCAGATATTTACTAATACTAACAAATATATGATATAATAACATAGTAAGTCTTGGAAAAGAAGGTAATTTCTTACTAATATTTGAAGTTGGTAATAATTTACCGTTAGGATTCCATTTGGTTTGATTAGAAAATATGGCGATCGTTGGCCATCAATAATTTTATTAACAGAACTGTGTATTTTTTCTCAAAAAGTTCAATATCACTTATTTTGCGTAATTAATACGGTCAGGCGTCGTAGTACATCCTTGGGACGATTTCTGGCTCATGTTAGTTTGAATCCTGTTGTAGAAAAATCACTTTTTTCGTTTATCTCCAAACCGGAAGCATGTGGTTCTTAGGAATGGTATTGTTCATTCTCTATAGTAGGGTTTAATATTGGCGAAGTTCTCGTACCAAATAGACGAAATATTTCCAGGGTCCTGAAGCTGCTCTTATTAACCTTTCGTATACCAGATGTGGGCGATTTAGGTTATGTTGGCCGGTTGGTTGTGGGTAGTTGATCAACGTCTCGAGAGAGGTTAGGTTTTGGTGTCCAAATTTTACAATCTCCTGACTTTATGGCGGGCTTGAAGCGAGTGTGCCGCCGATGAAAACATGCATAATGCTCAAAAGCTGTCGGCTTTTTATATCGAGCATGCTTCCGATGAAAGCCTGAGTTGTGATACACTCTCCTGTTTATCTTGCTCAACTGCCGTTTAACTTTGCTCTGGGCTGCCGGAATTTGAACCGTCAGAGTCTTATAAGTTTTCTCTCCTCCTAGTCTTGCATGATGGTCACCGCTGGAATTTTTCCCTGATGGATTGTTTGATTTTCCATTTGTTTTTGATGGTATATTAGTAGAAGGTGGTGGATTATTATCTTTATCAGTATTAGAAGCGGTATTCGGTGATGTGTCTGTTAGACTTAGTTGGGTGTTAACTTCCTGTACAGATTTTTCTAGTGGCTGGGTGGAATCTCTAATCAGCTTTTCCAAATTCTGGTAGGTGATGACACACTCTGTCTTCTGTGTCTCTACTGCCTGTTGTATGTCGGTTACTAGACTTTCAACTTGGATTTGAGTGGTATTTAGAGATGTGTTAGTTAGGCTTAGTTGAGTGTTAATTTCCTGTACAGATTTTTCTTGTGGCTGGGTGGAATCTCTAATTTGCTTTTCCGAATCCTTGTATGTGGTGACACACTCTATCTTCGGTTTCTCTACTGCCTGTTGTATGTCGGTTTTGGTTTGTTTTTCAAGATTTTCAGGTTCCTTCCTCAAATTCATCTGCATATCATCCACTCCTTGGTTGGGGCATACAATAGTGTCATCTAACCGCTTTCTCTTTTCCTTCATTTCTCCCTTGACGTCTCTGGTCTCTTCTCTCAATCCTCCACCCGTTTTTTCTATTTGATTATTCATTTGTTTCATGTCCTCTTTCAATTCCTTATCCCACTTCTCCATTCGACTATCCATCTTCTCCATTTGACTAACCAGTCGATTACCTAGCTTCTCGTAGGAATCTTTGAGGTCACTACTTAGTTTAAGCATGAGGGTGGCCAATAATCTGGTGGTCAGTGGACTCAGTTCATTTGGCGTGAGTTGTGTAGTAGGATTGACAGTAGTAGGTGACGACGTACGTGGAGGCACTTCTGTCGGGCTGACATCTGGTTCCAGGTGGGTGGAAGACAGCTGACGAAGATTTTCAGGGTCGAAGTTGGCACTGGCGATACTTCTCGCGTCTCGCTCCCTGGGCGCTGTCTCGTCAGTGTTGTTTGTTGCCTCGGGGTTGGGTGTGGTCGCTTCTCGCAGAGTGTTGTTGTCTCCCAGCTCTATGTAGGATACAGATGAGTTGGCTGAGAGGTTCTCCATGATGGTGAGTTAGGATTTGGACAGCTGGGCTAGTGGTGAAATCCAAGGATGTCGCGGTCCGATGGTGTGAACGCGGCGTGAAGGGTGTAGGCGCGGCGTGGAAATAGATGCGCGGCACGAAGGGTGTATGCGCGGCGTGGAAATGAATGCGAGGCGCGAGTGCGATAGTGACTCAAGTGCAGCGAAATGTTGACCGAAAGGATTAAGTGATAAGTGATATATACAGTGAGACAATAAATTTTCCAAGACTTATTACAAATAAACATGCACAAAATAAACATGCAATGATAGTTAAATCAATAGATATCTGGTAATTACCAGTAAATAAATTTTTATATATGGTAACTATTAATAAATAGCCCTATATTCAATGCTCATTAATAATCTGGCGATTTTCACACTATCACAGATAAACAATAAATAAACAATTAATACTCTTAATATTTTGCCTATGATATCGCTTTTTTGGGGATTTTGCTTAAATTAACAAATTGGTTAACAAATTAATAAGCCCCCAAGACCTTAATGCTCTTGGTAAACTAATAATATTTTGGTACCTTTAAAGCTTTAATTTCAAGGTTAAATAAGCTAGCTTTCTTAATAGGCTACCTAAAATAATTATTTGAATGATCACGGAATGTGATTCGAAGCAATAAGTGCATATATCTCTTTAAATCATTGGCGATATTTCTGAGTATACTCCTCCTCGATGTCTCCTCAGGAATAATTTAATAATGAAATCAATATTCAAATTAATTAATTACTTTATTAAAGCTTGGCAATTCCATAAGGTATATTTTCAATTTCAAAAAGTTTTCAACCATCAACTCTGTGATTTCTGAGTTCAAATTTTTGGCTTTCTTAATAAAGAAATCTTGTACATCTCCGTCAGGCCGCCATGTTGGGTGCCATGTGTAACATTAAGCGGCTCAAACAATAAATTGCCCCACGTTGGGCGCCATGTGTAACAGCCCCACGTTATGGTGCCATGTGTAACATTACTATGTTGTGGGTCATGTGTGTAACGCTATTATTTTTATGTTGTATGTCCCGTGACGTCAGGATCAAGCAAATATAGTCAAATGTGTCACAAGATAAGGGAGAGCTAAGTGATGGACTATAGTCACGCATCAAAGACAAGATCTCAATCCACTTACGTAACACACTTGGCTAAGCATACTCCTTACGTGACTGGGCATGTCAAAATTTGGCCTTGCAAGGGCTCATCCAGGATACTGATATTTTCATAAGTTAAATAAATTTAATGTATCAATTGGGATTGCCAAGACAGGTGCAAGAACGACTAGAAAACCCAGTAATTAGGTGAAAACTTGGAGTATATTCTCCTGTTCCTTTAGAACACACAACTTGAACAATTAAATGAATTTTACAAATTTCGTTAATAATTGTTAATAACAATAAATAGCTTGTTACAAAATTTATATTTTCGGTAGAGCGTGTGGGTATTTTGCCTGGCAAATAAGATTGTACAAAATCTCTAAAATTATGAATGTCTTAACTACTAGACCATGAGCTCATGTTTCTATGCTTCACGCAGTATGATAATTTTTCCCCACTATTTCACTTTAAAAGAGGCTTTTCGCGCCTTTGGCCAAAGGATTAATAAAACGGATCACTCACAGTATTGGCGATGCTTTGACGTCGGTTACCGTATCCTGGTTCAGGCAGCCATCTCAGGGGTAGATTGATTCCTGTGTCATCTCACGATACAGCTTGGCTCTGGACCATGGTTTATAATATTTCCGCGACTTTACATGAATTTAATCAATTATACATTGCCACAGCTTAATATATCACAGCTTGAAAACATTAAGATTGAAAATGAAACTGATTACATTTTAAAACAGTTAAACTGCACGTATGTGCTCAAAAGTGACTGCTCTCTAAGGAGTCTCAAACGGAAGAGAGTTACCCTTGCTAACATTCAAGGAAACAGTATTTTCAATAGAACATTCTAGAATTTTTAATGAAATGCTGGGCTGTGATTGTCAATTTAATATCGTGTTTTTGACGTCAGTACAATGCACAAAGTAGTTCCAACATTTAGCAACAATAACCATTTAAATAATATGATATATTATATATAATACAAAATAACATATAGGACATTAAAATCCTTTCAATTTTTATTTTATTTTTGGAAGATGCCTTTAAAAATATTCTTTACTTTTCAACTCCACTGCCAAATTCAAAAGATGAACTGAAAGTTTATTGCTAAATTAATATACATCTAAATATTTTATGCTATAAAATAACTGACTCCTAAAATAGTATAATCTCATATACAACAAATATTTCCAAAATATATTGCTATGTTCGTGAAACCACCGAAGATATGAGACCTGTATATACATTATTTCACCGGCTTGGGATGATATTTTTGGTGAGTACAAATAATAATATGCATTATTTAATAGCAAGTTAACATATGTGGATTAAGTATTTATACATTTTATAAATAATTGATGAATCATAATTTTTCCAATGATTTTATTGGCATTGACATCTTTCAGTAGATGATCCATATAGGCAGTGGTGTGTTTTGATATTTTTGGATGAAGGTTATGGCCATCTTCAAGATTTGGATTTTTCAATTACATAAATTAACATCAAAGAATACAAATAAATATACAATGTGATATGAGTCAGAGACTTTTGGTGGTGAGTCGGAGCTCGCTTCCTTGTTATGATTATTTTATCAATATTGAGTACTGCTAAATTGGGTCAGCTTACCGTTAATTGTGCTATCTATTATAATACCAGCACTTAGTGGTCATTGACAATATTTTATTGAGGCTTTATTTGGTTGCCAGAATTTGTATCGTGACACCATGAAACTTGGTATATAAATTATATTATGTAAAATTCCACGGAAAAGAATAAGGAGGAATGGAAGAAGAAGAAGAAGAAGAGGTGGAGGGGAGGAGGAAGTAGAAGAAGAGGAAAAGAAGAAGAAGAAGAAGAAGAAGAAGAAGAAGAAGAAGAAAAATTAGAAGAAGGAGAAAGTGAAGAAGACGATGAGAAAGCAAAAAGTAAAGTCGAATGAGTGAGAAGAGGTGACCGGATGCTGGGACTACCCTGGAAGCAAGTCCAAATTGACCCCACCCCCCCACTGCCACACCCATACTTCCCAACCAGTCCTTACCCTCCACCACCAAAAAAGCACCGCCTGCAAAACTTTATCTCTATCTCATTTTCATTACTTTACGCCTACGTTTTATATATTATTATGTGAGTTGCTCCTCCCACCCCCTAACCTACCCTCAACTACCCATTATACCCCGGGATAAATGTCCTCCAACTCCACCCCAAAGATTACCCATAAAGAAGTGACCCCGCCCGCTACTAGATTACCCAGAAGGCAACGTTCGTTCATTTCGGAGGCAAAATTCAGATGACGTAATCTAGATTATACGTACAGAGAGAGAAAGAGAGAGTGAGTGAGTGACTTGGCTGAGATTTTTCATCTGGAGAGCAGCTCGAGTCTGTAAATTTCGCCGGCAGAGTTTCTAGATTGTATCAACGGTACTTTCCGGCGTTAGTTGCGAGTAAATTTGCTCACGCAGTGATAAAATGGTCACGTGATTTTGAAAGGGAAGTTTTGTGAAGATTAAACTTTCGCTTTCACGTTTTAATATACTGTAGTAGCTATTTGATATTTGACGCTGGGTGTTGAAAAGATCAAATAATGAAGTCTAGATTGAATCAAGAAGTGTACAGTTTCAAAGTTTATTTCATTTTACAGTAGGATTGTTACTAGGACTAGTATAGTGTTTAGTTCTAAAGAGTAGAGATCTATAATGGAAGTTTCATGAAGTTGGTCACGACATTGTTCATTCTAAGTACAGTTCATCATCATGAGTGCATCATCCCCAGAAAAACCAAAGTTCTGAGCCATCCATTTAAGTTTGAATAAACCCGATTCATCACGTTCCCAATCATGGGAAAATTGGATTATACGGAACCACCTATGGGCACTGGCTCTGTCCTAAGGGTCTCCCTATCGATAATTGCCATACTCTGATAATAAAAATTATGAGATTACTCTATTACCAGTTTTCAATTTAACCACAACCTAATAGCTGCCCTGCATTTAGCAAGTAAGTGAAGAACAAGTTCCACTAACTTACAAGGACAAGCAGGCTTCAATCGTTGGGTAGAAATCCTGCAGACAAGACAGAAACATGGATGAGAAATTTGGCAAGATGGATTAATAACATCCTCCCCTCTCCCCTACTGCCATCAGTGGGACAGGACTGATGGGCGGGGGGAAAGGGTGGGAGGTGCCTTAAGCCCGGTTTGCGGCTAGGAGGACTTGAACGAAGTTTTGTGCTGGGTAGCAAGTAAGTCCTCACTACATCTGTAAGCCTGCAGATAACATGGGATTGGTCTATCTTACTACAGACTGTCCTCGCATATCATACTCTGCTGTTTCTCTTTCCACTCTTCCTCATTCTCTTTTATTCTAGTTCTCTTCGTTCTAATTCTTATCTTTGTCTTTCTATCCGTGGACTCCTTTAGTTTTTTTTCGGTTCAATTCTTCTTCTTCTTCTTCTTCTTCTGCTTCTTCTTCTTCTTCTTCTTCTTCTTCTTCTTCTTCTTCTTCTTCTTCTTCTTCTTCTTCTTCTTCTTCTTTTTCCATTTCTCATTTCTTCTTATTCTTCTCTTTCTTCTTCATCTTTTGCTTCTTCTTCCTTTCATTTGTACAGTATTTGCCGTGCAAAATTTCACGTAGGCCTACAGTAATATGAAAAGATTATACAAATAGTCCATGTAGCCTATTGATGATTTTATCATAATCGAAACATTCAAATAGGCCAAAAAAGAATATGACAATAAACATAATTTGAAAAAAAAATCAACAGAACATAGCCCGTTACCGTAGAAATGTGAAATGAGAGTTATTCACCATCCGCCATCCGCCAAATTGAATGAATATACCTGACAAATAGTCTTGACAAATATACTCGTATTCTAATTTGAATTCTAATATTCATTCCAGTGTATAGATATACCTCTCTCTTTATATATAGATACAACCTCTCTCTGAAATTAATCTTACAAAAAATACTTTCATGAATTAATATGGAAAATCCTAATATAGAACAACCCTTAACCTGGGAAATTAGGATTATGATTTTTGACGTTAGGTAATTATTATATTTTTTTCTAAGTGTAGCTGATATCTGAAATCCTCCCATACATGGTAGGCGATTAATAGATTAGTCCAGATAGATGATCCTGCAAGCCTTGCTGCCTAATGCTAGGCGTACACCGGTTAGTCAAGACAAGACAAGACGAGATTAGTCACGTTTAGTAACAATACTTCACATACTTGCTTATACAGCAACACACACCGATTAGTCATTGCATCGGTGTGTGCTGCTTCATAAGCAGCTATGTGAATTACTGTGACTAAACGTGACTAATTTCGTCTTGTCTTGTCTTGACTAACCGGTGTACGCCTAGCCTTAAGGCCAACACATACTTTGAAAGTGAGGATAGAAGAGTATCATGGAGGCAGTGTCGTTTAAACTTCATTTGAACCAGAATGAGCCAGCCGCAACGTGCAATCGAGAGAGTGTTGGTTGATAGAATGAGTCCCGCGGCTACTATGGACCCAGATTGAGAAGATGCTGACACAGCAATCCACTGCTGTGTAGTAGATAGTGCAATAGTGGTCGACCTCCACTTACAACTCGGTTGACGCTTGTTTAGGGATTCATTATTCTTCATTGCTTTCCGTCTTCTACATTTCCATCATGTTCTTCAACTTCTTCATCTTCTTCTTCACTCTCTCTCTCTCTCTCTCCCCCTTTAGTGCGGTTGAGTGTTGATGAGAAGGATTATTGTATAATTATCCTTTTTCAAGAATGCACATTTACATGTTCAAACTCCGCCGTTTCTTGTAGAAGCAGCACAATCGTGTAATTGTGTTGGTATATCGAATCTTATATCTATATAATCAAATGCGTTGTTGTGGTCTTATATGCTTTGTTCAATATTAATCGAATACTGAAATTTCAGTTTCATCAGTTTTAACTATCATAATATCTACAACTCAAGCCAATATAATCTGGAATCTTAGAAATGGAGTAAACATTTACAATGGAGTGTGATACAGTATAATGCTTGTTGTTGAACTTCATGTCCCTCGCTCATCTTTGTCTTGTTCTTGTTGTTGAAATACTTCACACTCACTCACTCTCTCTTTCTCTCTCACTTTCTTTCTCCTCCTCTCTCTGTCTCTGCTTCATTTATACAGATTCCATGTAGATTTCACATTCTATACAATCATCACAATCTTATTATTGTTAACATAAATAGAATCTCATTTTCATAGCGTTTAATGATAGTTTTCAAGTTTCAAATTCAATTTCAAAGCACTCAATCTTCTTTCTCTTTTCATCTTCCCTCTCTCCACCCACTCACATTCCTCCTCACCCTCTATTCTATAGCCTTCTTCTCTTCTTTCATCTCCCTCCATCCTCACACACTCCCCATCCCCCAAAACAGCGGCCCAAAACAAAGCAACGGAGAACAAGGCAGGCTGACATCGCTGAATAGGCCACCCATTAATATGGGGGATTCCCTTCCCCTAAACGAGTTTCCCTCCCCAACAGTGGAACAATGAATGCCATTCACAAAAGTAGTTCATCCCCTCGACACTGTTACACGACTGGTGTCATCTCTCAGTCAAAGTGGAGCAGCGGGTGCTTCAAACACTCCCATTACACCCCCGTCTGAGTCCCTTTGGACCATCTCTTTAGTAGCCGCTTGGTCCATCATCGTCTACCCCCAACCCATCCATCAATCTACCCCGTTCACCTGCACATCCAAAGAGTTGGCTCAAAAACGTAGCTCAATCACTAGGAATGGTAAGTCAATTTTAGTGTCTACAGGGTGTTTCAGAACTCCCTACCGATATTCTAGGGAATTGTTCCTGGGTAAAAACCATATCTAAATATCAGATTTAAATTGTCCAGAAGTCCTTAGTTACTCACACAGCTGCCATTTTGTTTTTTTCACTCGTTATTTTTATCTCAATAATAGTGAAACATATGGAATTGAAACTTTGCACCAACATTTATGACAACTGAACAAAGCAACCAAAAATATTATGACAATTTTTCAAATCTATAAAACAAAATGGCGGTCATTTAAACTTTTGTTTGTTGAACAACTCGGGAATCGTTGATATTACGAAAATTTTACAAGAATAACTTTTTTTAGTAAAATTAATTACAAATCGATTGAAACCTCATTTGTTAAGATTGGACCAATATTGACTGAGATATGGCAGCTTTAGTGATAGGTGACCGCTGCACAAATTTCAACAAAACTAGTGAAACCATTCTGGAGAAAAAAACAGAAGAGAAAAAACAAAATAGCGACTAGAGAGGAACAAAGCATTTTAGGAACCATGTTTACAGGAACTTTTTTCGTATTTATTGTTACTTATCCTAATTTGTCAATAAGACGTGAGATGTAATTTTTAGTTACAAACTTAATTTTCTCAAGTATCAATAGTCGTTTATTTCGTCTGTAATAATTGAGAATCGAGCTTCACAGTCTTTTTTCAATCGTATGGCGCACGTTCAGCTTGAGCCAGGCATCCATTTTGAAAACAGAAAGTAAAGAACAAAATGGCTCCATCTAGTGGACGAATGAGCCAATCACAGTAGACTTCCTCCATCTTAGAAACTTGACCAATCAGAAGCTCTCATTTCACCCGTATCACTTGTCGCCATTGATAAATGCTTACTGGACTAGTGATATGTCCATTTTGATTCTATTTCAAAATCTGGTATTGAAGTGATAATTAGATTTGTTAATTAACGCATATAACTTGCCAACGTGTTCGTCACAAATCATATCTAGTGTTTTTGAAGTGACACTCTTAGTTTAAATAGTCGATTGTCTTATTATTTGTAAATTGAACAATTCTTCAACATTTATAAAAAAACGAGCCAAGATAATTTCAAATTTGTCTCGAATAAAAAAGCCGTTAGCTATTCTATAACTAACACCTCTCAACCAGTTTGAAATAGTCGATTGTAGTATTATTTGATATAATTGAACAATTCTTGAACATTTTTGAAAACACTGTTACTTTCTAATGTTAATTTTATTGGTAATTTTTTATAAGATCATTTCAAATTTGTCTCAAATAGAAAAAAACATTAGCTATTCTAGAACAAACTCCCCTCTTAAGCAGTTCTATTTCACCCTGGTTAGGCAACAGCTCTCTACCAGCTAGCTCATACATTTCAGGAAGCTGCAAAGTGCAAGGAAAATAATGCGTGTGGTCAGATGAGGGTGAGAATGAGTCAGGTTAAGAGAGAGAGAGTGGGAGAAAGAGTGTAAGCGAGACTGGACCTGATGTGTGGCAAAGAGACAAGCAAATAAGCTGCGGCTTTAGAAGCTATTTTGCAACTGTCAGGTAGAAGTCATGGCTTCGCTACCCATGCGCTCACACCAGAGACCCCAGCACACCACAATGTCATGATGGATGATGTCAAGATCAACTGTAACTAACTCTCTCCTTCACGCACTCACTTTATCCCACTCTTCTCTTTCTCTTCTGACTCACTCATCATAATATTAGTAAGGGTCTCCCCACCGATAAAAAGCCATACGATAAAAAAATAATAATAATATTAGTATACAGAAATAAGCTGCTTTTATTGAAATTGACAAATTGACAAAGAAAAATGTATTGAGAAGAGCCGTAAGAAAGATTCAGAAAGAAAAACTGGAAACCAAGGCAATCAATTTCTTGAACATTTTGATCGGGGTCCGTTTCCAGTATTGCAAAGAACACTTCATTTTCATTTCCTTTATTAATCAATCATTCATTCAGTCAATCATTTACAAAGGAGAGTACAACAGGCCCACAATTGCAGCTAAGATTGAGATATTTCTACTGTAAGGTACTACAAGTAGTAACTACGAGAACAGACTAAAATTTAAATTTAAAAAATATATATTTTAGAAACCAAAACCTACTTAGAACATTTGTGAAGTTCAAAGTCCACTTAGGAAACCTAGTGGATTTGCAATTAGTTATTTAGTAAATTAGAGGTGAATTGAAGGTTCTTTCACTTTATACAAACAGTCCAAATTCAAGTTATTGATTTACAATCTCCAGAATATCGCGACAATATTGTACTGAGCCATTTGTATAGGCCTGCAGAGATGTTGAACCTTATTTCCAATCTTGATCTGATCTGAATTAAACTTGATCTGTTTGACGATTGTTTTGGGTGAATGAAGTTTAACTCTAATCCACTTCTGTACAACCGGCCCCTTGAGAGGCAGTGATTAGGTAAAGTGATTATTGAATGGTGATTAGGTGAGAAGATGAATATCTCAAAATTCGTATAGCAGGATTCTTTTAACTTGTCAGAAAACAGCTGATTCAATGTTAGTAAACGAGCGTACATCAATCAGCTGTTTTCTGACAATTTAAAAGAATCCTGCTATACAGTATAATATAGAACAATGAAATCAACTGTTAGATACGACACAATACTTTTGTGGACTCACTTCTTATTATGAAATGTAAAAAAGGTGATTTGCAGTTTTTTCTGTAGGGTGGTACACTCGAAGAAACTTTCGAAAATAATACACCAATAATAATAGATTCCATAAGCTTTTCAAAAACATATCAGCCGCCGAGCTCTGTCTATGTAACAGTAATAATTCATCGTTGAACAGGAGGGGAAGTAGGGGTAGGGGTGGAGAAGACATGGAAGAGAAGCAGTGGTGGGGGGAAAAGAAGAAAAATGAAATGAGAAGGTGTTTTGTGGAGAGGGAAGGAAAGGCAGTTTGTGCAACAGTAATTTATCAAACAACTTTTGATTCGGCTGGAATCAGATCAACACTGCTACTGCCAGGCTGGCAAGAGACTCGGTTCATCTCATTCTCAGAGGAACTGATCGGGATAGAAAGAGAAGAGGGTTGGGAATGTGAGAGTAAAAGATGATGAAAGAGAATGAGTATGTGAAGGAGGTGGAGGAGGAGGAGGGGGATGAAGAGAAGAAGTGGTGATTGTGTTTGTATTGACACAAAAAGTTAGTCGAGCAATAATCGGACAGTAAGGAAGTGACGCGATTTGGAAAGAGGAAACGGAAGAGGGGGTGCAAGAAGAAGAAGAAGAAGAAGAAGAAGAAGAAGAAGAGGAAGAAGGAGAGGAAGCAGAAGAAGTAGAAAAGAGGGAGAAGAAGAATAAGAAGTAGGAGGGAAGAAAAAGAAAAAGAAGAAGAGCAAGGAGAATTAGAAGAAGAAGGAGAAGGAGAAAAGAATAAGAAGAACAAGAACAAGAGGAAGATGTGGAGAAGAAGAAGAAGAAGAAGAAGAAGAAGAAAAAGAAAAAGAAGATAAATAATTATTCTTATAATGTACAATTGAACATTATAAGGATAATTATTTTAAATTTATAAACTTATAGTGGAGATAAGTGAAGATAAATCTGGAAGATCAGGGAGATTAGAATGGGAATGTGATAGTAGAGAGACCTGAAGAAAACAAAGAGACAAAGAAAAGAGCTGAAGTGAATATGGATGAGTAGAGAAATAGATAGAGGGGCAAATCGGTAAGCCTAGAATCAATCATAAGTGTAGATTGATGAATGAACCGATTTGAAAGGAATACGAACTGCTGAAGAAAAAGATTGAAAAGAAAGAAGATGAAGGTGATGCAATTTGGCCATACATGTTTTATTTTAAAGGATAAGTGGAGAAGTTGGGAGAGGGACGAATAGGGAGAAACTGAGGATTCAAGAAGAGAGGGTTGAAGAATGAAGGAAATATGAACTAATGGAGAAGGATCAGAAGAAGTATTAGGATGACGAGCAAAAGGAGAAAGAAAATGAGGAGTTAGAGACGTAACAGAAGTTGGAGATGGAGGAATAGGAGGAAGAGAAGAAAAGAGGAGCAAAACGAGGAAGAGGAAGAGGAGGAAAAGGAGGAGAAGGAGGAGGAGGATGAGGGGTATTGAACAGGAAGTGTGTGAGAGTGGAAAAAAGTGGAGCCAATAATAAGTTGAGAGCGAGTCTCGATGCCAGAGTGTTCACTTCTTCACCTTTGCTCTATCTTGTATCCGATATTGTTGGTTTTTATTGTTATTGACTTTCGGGGCACCACGTGCGATTTCTTGCTTTCATTTCTTAGGAAACGAAGAAGAAGAAGAAGACGAAGAAGAAGAAGAAGAAGAAGAAGAAGAAGAAGAAGAAGAAGAAGAAGAAGAAGAAGAAGAAGAAGAAGAAGAAGAAGAAGAAGAAGAAGAAGAAGAAGAAGAAGAAGGAGAAGGAGAAGAAGAAGAAGAAGAAGGAGGAGAAGAAGAAGAAGAAGAAGAAGAAGAAGGAGAAGGAGAAGGAGAATGGAGAAGAAGAAGAAGAAGAAGAAGAAGAAGAAGAAGAAGAAGAAGAAGAAGAAGAAGAAGAAGAAGAAGAAGAAGAAGAAGAAGAAGGAGGAGAAGGAGAAGAAGAACTAGTTGAAGGACTCTCACCCCTCAGCTCAATGGCATTTTCGGCATGCTGACTCCAATTTGCTTCAAGAATTCTTTTCAACCTGATCCTGTCATTTCTTCTTTTCTTTTCCACTTTTCTTTCTGGTTCTCTCCAACGAAATTATTCTTCTTCTTTGTTCTTATTCTCTTCCCTCGATTTCAATTACTGTTGCTCACTAGTATTCTATTTTGTTCATTTTTCTATTGACTTTATTCTCTTCTTACACACCTACTTTGTCCTCTTAAATTATATTTCTGTTTCTTTGAGTTACTACATGGATAAGCGTGGTATACTTATTTGGTCATCGCCGGGTATACTTCCTATAGGCGATTATCAAATAAGTATACCACTAAGGTTACTATTTCCTATATTTCCTTTCATGCGCAAATCTTCTTGTGAACTCTCCTTCATTTTCCTTATAAGCTTTGCTTTCAAAGTTTTGAAAGCCACTAGGGCGTTGCCGCTCTTAATTCAACCTCGGTATCTCACTCGCTGTTTGAAGGCTCTCATAATACAGCCATTGCATAAACTATTTGCTGTAGTCACAAAAGCAATAACTGCGACATGGGTAATAGTATAGAACCGACTCGAATCGCTCTATTGCAAACACAGTTCATGTAACACAAATTTGAAAGATACCTCCAATTGAATGCTATTTTAATCAAAACATCGATGTCTCATTATTATCAAACAATACAGTACACTAGTTCTATTCAATTAGATGATAAACAATTATATGGCACTGTGAATAGGTGAATAGTATTCATACATGTGGATTCACCTCAATGATGACCTTCCATCCTAGAACTCGATTTCCCGCGGATCGAGTAGATTTTATTATAAAAGTTGTGTGAGCCACTCTAGTTACCCACTCGCTTGCACGTGCTACCATAGAAAGCCCTTCAATCGGTCCACTCTATTATACTCCCACTACCTCTATGCTCTACAACTGACCTCTCTATTGTACCATCACACGATGCTTCAACTAGAATTTAATAAGGTGTAGTTTGTGTTACACGTGTATGAAAGTTCTATGAAAGTATATTTCGTCTATGTATCCTGTAGTACAGTTATCGCGTTGATATCTTAACTGATACAGTATAAGGCTAGGCGTACACCGGTTAGTCAAGACAAGACAAGACGAGATTAGTCACGTTTAGTCACAGTACTTCACATACTTGCTTATGAAGCAACACACACTGATTATTCATTGCATCTGTGTGCTGCTTCATAAGCAACTATGTGAATTATTGTGACTAAACGTGACTAATCTCGTCTTGTCTTGTCTTGACTAACCGGTGTACGCCTAGCCTAATCCTGGTTGAGCATCAACCATACAGAAAGAGAAAGGAATCATTATTATTCCTTTTGAATATGAGTGATCAGATTATTATAGGTATAGTGGCGAAGCGTGGTATACTTATTTGGTATAGGAAATATACCCGGCGATGACCAAATAAGCATACCACGCTTCGCCACGGGTATCAAGGTATGTTCACATATTGATACATGTAGGAGACAGGCTACTTTGGGAAATATTCTTGTTTAATGATAGAACGTACAAGCACTTGTCCTGCCAGAAGGGGCTTCCGGAAGTACTTTTGTACACGGGTTCACGTCCTGCTGGAAGGACAGAGCTCTCTTACGGAAAAAAACAAAAATTGTCCTTCCAGCAGGACGAGTCCTCCCGGCAGTACGCAAGCATTAGTGCGCGGATCTGTCTGCGCCTGACCACTTTGCTTTGGCCAGAAGCATTGACTCTTCTATTATTCACTTTTTAAAAATCATTTCCTTGTGATTTTGAACCCACCAAAAAAATTGTGGGTCCAACTCATCATCGTAAATAATATGATCCAATTTCAAACGAAGAAAATAATCTTTATTGATTAATTAGAAAGCAAACAAAAAAATTAAAAGTACAAAGTAAAACAAATTTAGCAAAAGTCAAAGTTTTGAAAAGTTGGCAAATTAAAATCAACTAAAACTTTATTAAAAGCAAACAAAAATTAAAGTTATAAAGTGAAACGAATTTAGCAAAAGTCAAAGTTTAAAAAAGTTCAAGTTGAAGTTGGCAAATTAAAATCAGCAAACAAAAAATTAAATCAGCAATGCCATTTTTTCAATTTTTAAAAACTCATGTAATGCTGGAGAAGCATTCAAATCGCATATTAAAAAATTTAAAATTTTGTGAGGGGTTCAACCTCCTCCTCCTTCAGTTTGGTTTGCAGGAATTATCAAATGAAATGTTATATTAGTAGATAAAATATTTCAAAATTTTGTGAGGGGTCAACTTCCTCCTTCATCAGCCCTACCCCTCCCCCTCCAACTAGGAAAAAACTCAACATGCACTTCATCATTATGAAATAAATTGGTGGAATATAAATATCACAGTAATAATACAAGATATCATACATGGTACAAATGCAGTAACAGCAGTAACAGGAAGCGTGCTGGCGTCAGGTTGTCGGTTGCATGCATTCAAATCCTCCAACTTGCATATTGTGGTAGTTTTATCAATAGACCCAGATGACTGTCGCATACGAACAAGATTTTTTTATAATAATTCCGTAGCACTTTATTACCTCGTAATCACTGCCTAAAATGCTCCTATTCCAACTATTTCCACTGTTTA
This sequence comes from Laodelphax striatellus, assembly GCA_017141395.1. Taxonomy (NCBI): domain Eukaryota; kingdom Metazoa; phylum Arthropoda; class Insecta; order Hemiptera; family Delphacidae; genus Laodelphax; species Laodelphax striatellus. The sequence continues at coordinate 33,487,758 of CM029536.1, forward strand.
TTGGATCAAAATATGTAGCAGGAACAAACACGCGGTCGGCTTTTGCTAAAGCATCAGCCATGACTGACTGGACAGAGCTACCAACTTGATTTTTTCTGCGCTGGTAGATAAAAATCTCCTCTATCTAATGGTGTAAAGAACAGTCCTGCCAGCAGTACACAGGATTTATTATGAATTTGTGGAGAACGTCCTCATTTGAGGACTTTTTGGCCTGCCGGTAGGCCGGTGTACGTTCTATCATTAATGAAATAATCCAGAAAAATTTGCTCGCACAATATTCATGCATCATAAGCTCTGATCAAACAAAGACTTGTTTCAAGATTTGATTAGTGTGGAAACAACCAATTTCTCAAAAAAGTATATCTTACAATGTAACCGATTGTAAACGGTCCTTCACTTTAATATGACTTTATAAGGCGACATTCAAGAGAATATCCAAGTTTACCACTTGAGACAATCAAAAATTTTGATTTTCTACTACATTTTTCACAATCCTACACGTATATGACAAATACGAATTTACATTATTAATTGACAATATCAATGATATTGACAAAGATAAACATGACACACGATATGATTGTCAAAGTATGATGCCTAACGTAGGCTATGTGTAAGTGCGCAATTCACAATGTAGGTTATCAAAACTTACATACAATTATACTTTATTAAGTATAATTATATACTTATATAATATATACGTATATAATTTACTCTACTAATAATACAATTATAATTAATCTTATTATCTTACATACAATGATACTTGTATCCAATGAAACAAAATAGAGATGTAGGCTAATTCTTTTTATTTTCTATCATATTCAGTGGTCAAAATTGGACAGAAAACAGGAGTCAGTGAATGAAATAGTGGAGTGTTGTAATTTTCTGTATCCCTTGACTCGTCAAAATCAAAATTTAACAGATACCAGGCATATATTCCACTCACTGTTCAAAATAACACAGGAAATCCAGTGAAATAAGCTCGAAATACGGCTCACTCCCTCAAAATCATCGCCAATCGAATTCCCCGAACCGCATACATCCACTAATCACATGTGGGCGTATTTGAAACCCAGACACGAGTTTCGCAGAACCTGTTAATTGGTGCTAATGACCTGACGTCATCCGAGAGTGTGTTCAACTCAGTGATGTCATAACTTCGACGAAAATTATGCGTGTTTTCGGTCATAATCATGTCTATTTCTGAAATGATTATGATCATAATCAGGTAGCCTATGTTTGTTGGATAAATGGTTGTAATCATTCCATGTGTTTGCGGTGATAAAGATGTCTGGTACAGCGGTGATAATTTTAGACTAGATCATGCATGAATCTCTGAACCTGACATGGTGACATTGAGTTGATATTGAACATTGGCGTTAATAGAGTCAATGTAGAAAAGAGGTGAACTAAAACGTTCATTTAAAACGTTTTATCATTTTTCCACTTTTTAATATTACTTCTCCATCAACTGTTCCTATTATAAGGATGTTTAAGTGCATGCAAGAGGAGAGAAAATCATTATGTTCATATTTAATTTATTGAAAACATTGTGAAGTTACAGTGATCTTCAGACTTCTGTTGAAAATTCCCATATTTTTTGTATATGTTTTTGTTTCTATATATTTTTATATACATGTTTTTATATATTTTCATAATTATACTCTTGGAGTGCCTAATTTATTGGTAGATATCACGATGAATTTTGTGCGCTGAATACTCAATCATTTATATTAATACATGTAATTATCTATAGAGGGAAGAATACCAGGAAGATTTATAAATTTTCCTTACATATTTGATTTTCTTTTATAATAATGAATGACGACTTGAATGAGGAGATGGCAAACTCATACTAAACAGACAGATCTCAAAGTATAATCATTTTAATTTTCTGTAACAAAATTTTCAAGTTTCATTCAGTTTTGATGTATATTAACAATGAATCATTGAAAATATTCACAAGTAGTGATAGAACGAATGATTTGTATCATGATTACACATGAACTGTCTGTTTAGTTTCCCATTACTCACTGGAATCATCTCCTATTAGAAAATCTCATATATATAATAAGACAAATTCTGGAACGTTCATCTAGGAATGAAATTTAGCCCTGTGAGGAGTAAATTAAGAATATACGAAGTACCTTTCACTGTTAACACAAACTTTCTACAATGGATTTTGAAACCATCTTTCCAATTTCTTCTTTGACAAGTTAGTAAACTTATCTACTGAATTTCAGTCCGACATTGACGCGTGATGAGCTGTCAAAAATATTTTAGAAGTTGAAAATGACATTCAACAACTCTGCCACATCAATAGAAGGCGGGCCAGACCGGGGATGTTCAGAAGAGATGTTTCCATCCAAGTTGGAGAGCTGAAGTCTACATTTTCAATTAGGAAAGTTTGCTGCGTCAGCGCGAAATTCGGTTTATTGGAAAGGAAATGAATTTTAAACAACTTGCAATCCTCGAAATGTCGGCGAACTACTTTGACTAGACGGAGAGAAAGTGAATGAGTGTGAGAGAGTAAACGTTGTTAGAAGATCACAATACGAAGGAGGAGAAGGAGAGAAGGAAGGAGCAGAAGACGAAGGAGAAGAAAAAGAAGAAGTGGTAGAAGAAGTGGAAGAAGTAGAAGAAGAAATGAGGAAGAAGGAAAATAAGAAAAGAAAAGAATGAGAAAAAGAAGAAGAAGAAGTAGAAAAAGGAGAAAAAGGAAAAGAATAGAAAGAAGGGGAGGAAGAATAAGAGGAAGAATACGAAGAGAAAGAGGAGAAGACGAAAAGTGAAAGAAGAAGAAAACGGAAAAGAGGGAGAGGAAGAAGAAGAAGAAGAAAAACATAAGAAGAATGAGAGGAAAAGAATTAAGAGTAGAAGAAGAAGAAGAAGAAAACGAAGAAGAAGAAGAAGAAGAAGAAGAAGAAGAAGAAGAAGAAGAGGAGGAGGAAGAAGAAGAAGAAGAAGAAGAAGAAGAAGAAGAAGAAGAAGAAGAAGAAGAAGAAGAAGAAGAAGAAGAAGAAGAAGAAGAAGAAGAAGAAGAAGAAGAAGAAGAAGAAGAAGAAGAAAAGAAGTATGTGGGATAACAGAAAAGAGGGAAAAAGGAGGAGGGGCAGCATCAGAGGCGCAAAAAAATCAATTGAAACAGAAAAAAGAAATAGAAGAATATCAGGAGGGAAGATAAAGTAGAGGAAGAGAATAATTATGTCATGGAAGAAGAGGAAGAATATGGAGGAGAAAAAGAAAAAGGAAACCAGAGAAATAATGTGTGGAGACAAAGGACAAATCGAAAAGAGTTGATAATATAGAAAGAATAAATAATTATGCAGAAGACAACGAACAGATAAAAAGAGGAAAATATGATTACATCGGATACATGCTATAGAGAAATGATGATGACAAAACAAAAGAATGAGGAACAATAGAAAGGAGATTGGAAGGTAGAAGAGAGAGAAGGTGAAAAAATACAACTCGCAAAGCCTAGTTGACAAAAGTTTCACCAAGTTTTGTCGACGGAACTGGGTTGTCGAAGAGTAGAAACCGGTGAATCTGGCAAATTTTCGAAACTGAGTTCTACCGCCTTGCCGCCCCTACCCTTCTCTGAGTCACCCTCACCCCCTCACCTTCTTTCACCTCCTATCTATTCCCCACCTTGCCTCTATCCTCCTAGTGTCAGGGCTTAGTTAATAACACGCATGAATATTTGAGTGGCAGGAGCTGTTTTTCTCCTAAGCTGTGTGATGCACCCAGTAAGCGGCGAATTGCTAATGATTCCAAGCAGAAAGTTCTTGGGCAGCTCGCCTCTCGCATCCATCGATAACAACTTTGGAGAAGAACTGGGACGGAGGGTGACGAAGAGAGAGGAAAGCGGGAAGAATGAGAATAGGAAGGGGAGGAATGACGAAGAAGGAGAAGAGAAAGTAAGAGAAGAAGAATAGGAAGTAGAGGAGAAATAGAGAATTGAATGAAAAAGAACTGTTGGTAGTGTAGAGGTTGAATAGTAGTTGAGAGGAGGAGGATGAGGAGCAGAAGGAGGAGGAGGAGGAGGAGGAGGAGGAGGAGGAGTAAGAGGAGGAGGAGGAGGAGGAGAAGGAGGAGAAGGAGGAGAAGGAGGAGAAGAAGAAGGAGGAGAAGAAGGTGAAGGAGAAGAAGAAGGTGAAGGAGGAGAAGAAGTTGAAGGAGGAGAAGGAGGAGGAGGAGGAAGAGAAGGTGAAGAAGGAGAAGGAGATGGTGGAGGAGAAGAAGGAGAATGAGAAGGAGGTGGAGGAGGAGGAGGGGAGGAGTAGGAGGAGAAGGAGGAGAAGGAGGTGAAGGAGAAGAAGGAGGAGAAGAAAAAAAGAGGAAGGTGGAGGAGGAGGAGAAAGAGAAGGGAAAAATGACTTCGAATAGAGGGATAAAAGTGTGAGAAATGAGAAACACGAAACAACAAGATGCAACAGGAATGGAACAAAGGAAATACATTGTGAATGGAGAAGGATTATGAACAAAAAAGGAGAGTTATAGAAAGAAATAGGGAGAGTGGAGAAGGATGGCAGTGAGGGAAAGTGAGGAGAAGGAACAAAAGAACAAAGAAGCAGGTAGAAGTGACAGGGATAGAACGAGAGAGTAAGAAGACGAATAAGGACAAGAAGAAGCAGGAAATAATGATAAGACAAGTGAAGAAGTAGAAGATAAAGCTAAATATCATGTGAAGGGAAAACTGGAGATACGAAACAAGTAAAGCTGAAAGGAAAGAAACAGGCTGTGGTGGAAGCATGGAAGGAAGAAGAAGAAGAAGTGAAAATAGGAGAAGAAAGCAGTGGGCAGGTAGAATTCGGAAGTCGAGCGAAGTAGGAGGAAGGAAATGCAATTAAAAACAGAATGGAGAATTAGGAGAGAGCGCAGAAGGAATCGGAATTATATCAGTGAGAGATCATTGGAAAAGAAGAAGAAGAAGAAGAAGAAGAAGAAGAAGAAGAAGAAGAAGAAGAAGAAGAAGAAGAAGAAGAAGAAGAAGAAGAAGAAGAAGAAGAAGAAGAAGAAGAAGGAAGAAGAAGAAGAAGAAGAATAACAAGAAAACAAGAGAGACAAAGATAAGAGGAGGAGGAGGAGGAGGAGGAGGAGGAGAATGAATGTGGAGGAGAAGGAAGAAGTGGTAAAGACAAAATCGATGTGTTTGAGTTTGCCAGCAGCCACTGAGTCAACCTCGTAATCTCCGGTTAATCCTCGCGATAACTTTGAGTTAACTCTGCCTTGCCTTGTGCATTGTGGACATTCCTTTCTCACCACTCCCACTCATCCTCCTCCTCCTCCTCCTCCTCATCCTCCTCCTCTCTTTTTGTCTTTCTTGTTCGTCCGTCTTTGATCTCTCATCCTAACATCCTTCTCATCCACACATATTCTTTATCAGTATTTCTTCTAGCCTCTCTCTTTTGTTTCGTAATCCTCCTCCTCCTTATCCTCCTCCTCATCCTCCTCCTCCTCCTCCTCCTCCTCCTCCTCCTCCTCCTCCTCCTCCTCCTCAATCAACACCCGTTACCATAGAAACCTTGGATATTAGTCATTTGTCATCCGCCTTAAAAATAAAGTACTTTTAAAAAACTACTGTAAGTCTGAGTCCCACCAAGCTACTTTATTAGCTGCTAAGGAATCAAAGTAGCTTGATACAAAGTAGCAAGTGTGACACAGGCAGTGGCTTCTAATTGCAGCTATTACTAGAAGCAAGTGCCTTTATCAAACTTTATACTGAGGCCCAGCGCCCACGGAGCAACTGTTATCTGACTGCAGTCGCAAACCCAGTGTTGCCAGATACCATTTGGCTGATAGATTGGATTGCCCGATTACTCGAAAAACAGCCAAATTCTATCTAGCAACGCTGGGTTTGTGACTGCAGTCAGATAGCAGTTGTTCCGTGGGCGCTGGGCCTCAGCGTCAAAGTTTTCGCTTTTTGAATAGTGTGACTCAAGCTTCACTTTCTGTTACAGTAGTGGGCATTTACAATGAATGGTGTGATATGTGTGTATGTTGAATATTTTCAATAACATCAATCGAATTCAAATAGGTACAGTACCTTAATTCCCCACATTTTTGGCCTGAAAATGATGGCGCGCAATGAAAAATCTGAATTTGACGCCTAGCCTACTTGTGAGTTATTTACATTGTGTTGTTGTCAAATATTGCGAGTGCGCGCTGAAAAATGTGGATGAGACAGGATAGAATGGAATGTGTCAAGAGTGCTTTTTTGCTTGAGGAGACAGCTCGCGAGTTGCTGAGGAGAAGCATCACTCACTCATACATCCTCTCACTCACTCTCTCTCACTCTCAGGGCCGGATTTCAACCTATTGCCGCCCCTAGGCACTATTCTGGCTGCCGCCCCTTTGGCATATCAGATATAATTATATATTATGTTATGTATATTAAGTTATTATGAAAATAAAATACCAAATTTACAGTCAATAATGATGGTTTTAAAAAAACAAACAGTTACTTTTAGATTTTTATTATATTTTAAAATGTCTATGCAGATTCAGAGGTCCAAAAAATTAAAAAACTATGAAATAACAAAACAAACTATCAAATTACAAAGCTACCTGAATAAACTCACTACTAATACCACAGTAATTTGAAAATTTTCTTAATACTTGGATAAAACGAAAAATTCACAAATATATAAACTAACTTAGCTGCCGAGAGCTGTGCCGCCCCTAGGACGTGCCGCCCCTAGGCAAGTGCCTAGTGTGCCTAGTGGGAAATCCAGGCCTGCTCACTCTCTCTCTTTTGCTAGTTGATGAGAACTATGAACAGTTTTCTCCAAGAATGGACATTCTATGGCCATCCTTGCCGTTCCATGTGAATAAATTGCAATCACATTATCATTGTTACATTGATGTGATGATCATATTCATAATAATAATTCAATTTATTATATCTGTGAAATTCATACATTAGGAGGGTGTGGTGTAGGAGAAGGAGAAGGAGAGGAGGAGGAGGAGGAGGAGTAGGAGGAGGAGGAGGAGGAGGAGGTGAATAGATTGCAATCACATCATCATTGTTACATTGTTTGTGATAATCGTATTCTTACTAATCATTCAATTAATTATTAATCAAAAAATTAATCTATTAGAAGGGAGTGGTGAAGGAGAAAGTGAAGGAGGAGGAGAAGGAGGAGGATGAGCAGGAAGAGGAAAGGAGAAGGAGGAGGCGATAAGTGGAAGAAATGTAAATAGCAAAATGAAGAGAATGAAGATTCAGATATGGATAATTGGTGGAAATGAGCGATGGATATCAGGAAAAGTGGACGAAAAGAAATCGAGGAGAAAAAGTGAGAGGTACAAGCAAAAGAAGAAGGAGGAGAGGAGAAGGAGAATAGGGTACAAGAAGAAGGAGAAGAAGATGATGATCATCGTCCAATGAAGAAGACTGTCCAATTGCATCTGATGTACTCATGCACATGATGTAAACATGATGCACAGATAATGAAAATGATGGAAGCAAAGGAGATTGTGCAGAATGGAAAGAGTAAAAAAGAAGAAGATGTGAAAGAGTAGAGAAGTGATCGAAGAAGGGAATTAGAGGAGTAAAAGAAAGAAGAACGGGAGACAAGAGAGTGACGTCACGCGTGGATTGAGTGAAGCCATTAATTGTGTTGTCAGCGATTTGAGCGTGTATTATTTTTCACTTTTCCAGCATTGTGTGTGCGGTGACGCGTTATATTCCGCTGCGCTGATAAATGATGACAGAAAAGCGAAATGGAAAAAATTGCGTGTTCAACGTACGCACTCGTCTGAAATTGTGAAGGATTGTTTGGAAATGTTCTTTCTGACAACAGCGTTGGATGGAGTGTGTAGCCTACAACAGTGCTTGAAGATGGACCCTCACATCTAACCACACATCTCACATCTCAGAGAGAGAATAATGCAGTGACAGCAATAAATTACTTTGTCCAGTAATTGTGTTGTATTTTTTTCTGATGAATAAACTTTGATTTGATTTGGAAAAAATATCAATAACTCCAGTTAAAAGCATCACTCACGGCACCGTCTTTTAATTACGTACCACATTCCAGAGCTCATCATTTTAGCTTCGACCAGTACACGTACACACTTGATTAGTTGATTAGATTAGTAATTCCAATCTAAAGAACTACTATGAATCAACATTGAATGTCATGTACATTTTCAAGGGAGCTAACATTCTTAATTCTGATTGATATCTGATTGCTTATGATTTGTTTTACAACCATATTCACTTGATAGACTTATCAAATTTCATTCAATAAACTAATCTTCAAAATAACGGTACGCTAAGGTAAGGTACTCACACACTGGACATCCATATCATGGTTTGCCGCGTTAGAACAGTCCAAGTCCAGTGTATGAGTACCTCACCGAATCAGCTGTTTCATCTAATTATAAGGTTATTATATTGAATCGAATATTCAATGAGTAATATTTGATCGAATAAATACATACCTTTTACTAGATATCAAATTAAGTGGGGATATAAATAAATAAACTTTTATCTCTCAATAGAATAATCATATTGTACAGAAAAAAATTCATTGGAGAAAATTCATATTAATATTTTACAAGAAATAATTATAGTTCGAATAAAACAAGTTGTCCCTTTGCCTGGTGCTCAACAACAACTCACTAGAAACGTTCTTGTCAGAAAGCCCGATGTCCAAACAGCTGACCATTTGATCCATTGATGCCAACATTGAATCAAATGTTCAGCTGTTCGGACATCAGACTTTCTGACAAAAACGTTTCTAGTGAGTGGTTATTGAGCACCAGGCCAAGGGACAATTAGTTTTATTCGAACTATGGCCACTCTCGAGAAAAATCTATGTGAGAGTTCCCGTCAAAAGTCTGAACATCTGTATTCTTATTCTGTAAGTTTACAATTGTATAAATATCAATGGTCTGTTGAAATTCTGGTGTTATCAATAGAAACATAGGAGTACCCGCATAGAAGTTCTAAAAGGGGGATACAGTGTTCAATTATTGCAGAAGTTATTCAGAGAAGTAGAGGGAAATTGAGTGGAGTTCAAAAGATACAGATGTGGAAGACGTGGACGAAAGTGAGTGAGAGATGAAAGTAACAAAGTAATGAGGAGTAAAAGAGAAGTAGCGGTGAGAAGCAGCTCAAAGATCGTCCATCAGAGCGGACAACTCCATTGATCTCCGGCCTTAATTTGAGTCATACAACCGGCATTTTGAGCAAAGCCCTCTGAACACTCAATTCTGTATTCGGTATTTGGAGTTCCCCTCAATTTCCTCAATTCCCCCCCTTTGAAGGTATAGGCAGATAGGCACGCAGCAAAACGTCCCGGAATTCCCCCTTCTTTACCAAAAATTCCCTGAGAAGACCCTCAAAAGCCATCAAGTCCGAAACTTATGCGTTGAAGAATGCATTGAGGAGTAGAAGAATGAGGAGGAGAATGACGAGGATAAGAAAGAGGAGGAGGAGTAGAAGGAGGAAGAAAAGGAGAAGAATTGTGAGAAGAGAAAGGAGAAAAATTGTGAGAAGAGAAAGGAGAAGAAGGAAATGGACGAAGAAGAGAAAATAAGGAGAAGGCGAGGAGAAGGGGGAGAAGAAGGATAAGGAGAAGAAGGAGCGAAAGGATGGCGAGAATAAGAAGGATGAGGAGAAGGAGGAGAAAAAGGAGAAGATTTGTAAGAAGAAAAATAAGATAAGGAGGTGATGGACGAAGAAAAGAAAAGGAGGAGAAAGAGGAAGGAGAAGGAGGAGAAGGAGAATAAGGAGGAAAGGAATGGCAAGAATTAGAAAGATGAGGAGAAAGAGGAGGAAGAATTGAGGAGTAACCTAAAATACATAATTATAAATTATCAGTGATGAGAGAGAGAGAGAGAGATTAGATTAGATTAGATTAGATTAGATTACTTCATTCAAGTGGATAACAATAATTATTATAACTGCTTGGATTCTAGGTTACAGAGGTAATATACTGTTAATATAAGTAATATAATTTTTAATTTTATGAATATGACTAATAATTTTTCAACAATATTTGTATTATATGCAATCATGCAATATGATAATGTTAACATAAGTGAAATTTATCTACTCGTACATGAAACGGTGAAGTTTGGAAATGTAAATGTCCATTCTTGGAAAAAAATGTCCAAGAGAGAGAGAGAGAAAGAGAGATTAGATTAGATTAGATTACTTTATTCATGTAGATAACAATAAATATAACTGCTTAGATTCTAGATTACAGAAGTTGTGAGTATGAGTAATATAATTTTTAACTTTATGAATATGACTAATAATTTTTAACAATATAAGTATTATATGCAATATGAAAATGTTAATATAAGTGAGATTTATCTACTAGAGAGAGAGAGAGAGTGAGAGAGAAATAGTGTGATTCAGAGAAGAAAAGAGTAGACAAAAAAAAATTAAATAAGAAGAAGAGGAGAAAAGCGATTGCAAAAGTAGGAGGAGGAGAAGGAGGAGGAGAAGGAGGAATAGGAGTAGAAGGAGAAGGAGGAGGATGGTGAGGAGAAGCATTAGGGGAAGTAAAGCAAGGAAGGAATTTCGGAGCAGTTGAAAAGGATTTGTTATGCGAATTGGAATCGGTGGGTCAGTGGAGACTCGAAATTGACTCCGTGTGGAATGTGAGCTATTCGCGGCCCGAAATGCGGTTTCTAACCCGGGTTAAAGCCAGGTTTAACTCACGTCTTGCCGCTAATGATGTTCTGAACTCCGGGCGCACGTTCCCAAAGTTCGAAACTTAGCATTCGATTTCGATGTATGACGTTTAGCGGTTACCTATCTATGAAACCCGCCGTCTATCGTGAGAAGTTAATATAGAAACTTGCAAACCTGAATGTTATAATGAGATTTGTTGAGAAACTTATGCGAATCCGAAATATGCATGGGAATTGTACGCGAAGTTCCATTCAGACACGTGACGTATCAGACTCACACAGACAGACATTGTATTCTTCAATGTGATTTGAACGGGCGTAGTCACATCTAGCAGCAATTGATCGCACAGATACGGAACAGTATACATCATGACAATGTTAATTGCTTCGAAGAATACAATGTTTTGCATGGGTGTATTCACATCTACAGACAGGTAACATGCCAGCATGGGGGGGGCACTAGAGGTATGTGCCCCCCCACAAAAGTCTCAGAAACAATACACAAATAAGAAAGAAAGTGCACAGCCGAAATTCTTGCACTCTCTCATTGGGAACAAAAGGTCAAGCAAAGATAGAATTAAATATTCCAATTTCGATAATATCTATATCTATTTTCGATATATATAAATATATTCTACGCAGGCACTATCCCCCCCAAACAGATCCCTGGATTCGCCCCTGCGTGCCAGGCACAGACAGATATTTTATTCTTCGATGTAATTTAAATGAGTGTATTCACATCTACCAGCAATAATTTATTTGACTGCAAAGACACGGAACAGCATTGGCCATGTAAATTGCATTGAAGAATACAGTAACTGTATGTGTATGTCGATGCCAAGAACTGTACATGAGATGTATATCACTTCATTTTAAGTAGAATCACAGTATTGTGTAATTGAAAAATAAAAATAAATCAAATTCTATCGTTAACTAGCCTTCACAGTTGAGCATAGACTAAGCAAATATGTATTGACATAAAGAGTCTTACAAACATTCTAAATCTAAATTGGCCAGAAAGACTTAACCGTGAGCATAATCTTAAAGGAGCACTGGTTTTAAGGTACCTCGTTTGATTTAACCCGTCATAAGGAAGGTCATTCCTTCTATTCGTCTATTACCAACAAACTATTCAACTCGTTCTTAGCATAAAAGTTAAATTATACCTTCCACTTCCAATGTTTTCTGGTTAGGTGCCTATCTGATTGTCATGAATGATTATAGTACCATATTATATACAGTATAATCATATTAGTACCATATCTTGTAAAATTATTATTTTGTTTGGATAACAATATTGATATAGGAACGATTAATGAATCAAAAACGATTGATGTCATAGAATGAACAATCGAATCTGTACTATATAAGTGAAGGTGAACCCTGAGTACCGATAATCGATAGTTGATTACAATAAAGTTGATAATGAATTATAATGAATTTTAACTATTGTCTCTTATAAAATGAACAATAGAATCTGTACGATAAATAAATATACTCAAATTATATAAATTGAATAAATTTAAACAGAGCAATATTGATCCGTGGTAACTGGTATTATAGATAAGCCAAAATTTCTTGGCACTTGGCAGCTGACTGCTACTATAGCCGCATTAAAAACATTACCTGCTGCTTTAAATCTTCAAATCCACCCCAATGTGATCATTCTCTCAGCTGATCGTAGCCCAATATTCTCAGAAAAGTACCCGCGCTACCCCCCTCGCCATAGCTCGACCGGTTCTGGCTAAGTGCCAAGAAATTTTGTCCCATCTATAACAAGTTTTGTCGGATAGTAAAATGCAATGACGTCATCGTGACTACCAATTATTTTTTTTCTATTAAAAAAAACAACAAAAAAACCAATTATTGAGCGTTGAGGTATAGCAGGATTCTTTTAACTTGTCAGAAAACAGCTGATTCAACGTTAGTAAACGAGCGTTCATCAATCTGCTGTTCTGACAATTTAAAATAATCCTGCTATAATAGGCCTACGATCGCTGCAAGGTGGCTTCAAGGTCGAATAACTGCCGGTGTGAATGACCTCTGCATTGTCAACTGGTGCTATAAGTTCACTAACGAACCGCTAGATCGCGTAAATCGTCAGTAATTAACGTTCCGACTAATTAACTAGTTCAACTTGCGAAGATTTATTTCAAATCAGAGCGATTTAAATGGTGCATGTAGGCTATATGGAGTGTGCAGTGGCGTAGCTAGGAATTATTTTCGGGGGGGACTGGGGGTCCGGGAAATTTTTTATTAAAATTAAATTATTCTTGCAAAAACGTATTTTTTGACTATTATTTTAGCTATGATTTTCAGATTTTTTAAGATTTAAAACCTTACTTAAGACCTTACTTATGTATGAGAACATTCTCAAAATTTTAAATCGAAATCTTGAGAATTTCGTGGGGATATCTCGATATCCCCCCCCTGGTTACGCCCTTGGGAGTGTGTGTGAATTCAAATATTTCAGCATAGCATGACGTAAGCTTACATTAGAGTCATTAGACAAACATTAAATTAAACTTAAATACAGACGTAATACATTAAGACAAACTCAAATACAGTAGTCTACTGTGTGAAAGTGCTTTCAAACATCAACTACTCAAGTTCATCTACCACTGAATCTAAGAGAAATAATGTTTTAATACAGTTTTGTGTAAAAAGTTTGTAAATTGGAAAAATCTTACCTAGATTGTTTGCGGAAACAGATTGCAGGAAACCCATCACAGCCATTATAGTTGCAGTGCTCGACAGCATGTTGCAGGATTTTAGATTTTTTTTTTTGAAAATTCAAATCACTAAACACTGTTGCAGGATTTTAGATTTTGTTTTGAAAATTCAAATCACTAAACACTGTTGCAGGATTTTAGATATTTTTTGAAAATTCAAATCACTCAGATAAATCACGCACTCAAACTTTTTGAAACACCAAATCACTCTTAAAAACACAACTACCTGTTCAAAAATGAGTTGTTAGTAACATAAGGTATTTCTCAATGTTTTAAAACCTTTGTCTTCAGAAGCTTCGATTCAACCACAGACAATAATTTTATTCTATCAATAAGAAGTATAAATTCCTATTATCCAATTCTTACATACTCTAGAGAAATCTCAATGTAATTTTTCTCTTAAATTCTTTATTTTTTAGAAATCTTCAACTTCTCAACTCGATAATGATTCAAGAGATGGGAACTTTTCACAAAATCCAAGAGTGATTTACGAGATTGTAAGCATGAGAGACTTTCTCAAAATTCAAAACAATTCTCTCAACATTCTGTCATTTTTATAAATCTTATTTGTTGCTCACAAGCTTTCGTTGAGCAGACATTTATTTCCAATTTCCTCTTCTTTTTATGCAAGAAGATTTTTGTCAAAGAGATCCAGAAACTTGGAAACCGACCAATTTTTCTCGCTATGCTTGAACGAAATTTTTATGTAATATAACATTGTGAAAGGAGAGAAACTAATATCAAAATTATTTCAAAAAACTTGAAGGAATATGATAGGCCTATGCATGGAGCTTGGTTAATTTAGAAAATATTATAAACAATAATTATTGTGGTGGTACTCTCTTCTATATTAATTGTCCAGACTGATTTTTTTTAAATGTTGTAAATAATCGAATTATTGTGATGGTAGGGTTTTAGTATATTGATAGTTCCACTGATTTGAAGTACTCTCGAATGCCATAGTAACTTGATAAATCTTCCTAATTATACTAGGATATTGAAGATGATCTTCTCAAATTCATGACAAGAAAATTTATAGTTTCATGGAAAACATTCACAATCGAAGATAGAATAGAATTTCTATTTTGATTAGAAAATTTTTCAGGTAGAGAAGCAAGATCTAGCGACCACCTTACATTGGAATGTAATTGAAAACACTTGTTAATTATTATAGTATAGATTCATTTCTTAACCGTCATCTGATTCATCCACGATTCATCCACTCTGGATTTTTAATCTTCTTCCGTTAGAAAGGATTTTCATAGGTTTTTTATAGATGATACAAACAACTTCAATTAATTTATTTTGAATAAATTTCAATAAGTTCCTACTGACATAAGATTACTTGCACTACTTCATTAATCTCCATTCATTCTGTAATGATAATGATTGCTATTCATTATCGTTGTTTTCTAATCATCCTTATTCAATTTTATTTTATTGCTTCAGTTATTCTTAATAACGTTATTGAAACGATGATAGTGACTATTCGAAGACCACTTCTTTCAAAATCAATTTAATCGTTTTACCTTGAGTAGGCCCTCTCTTTTATACTATTCCTCATCTAATTAATAAACAGCCCCAGTTAACCACATATTAAATGGCTTTTTATAATCCTATTTCTGTCCTTATCCATATTTCGCAATTATTTGAATAGTATTTTAAACCACAGATTTCGCACGCCACTTTTAGTTACTCAGTCTTTGACACATTGACTTGAAATAATATTCACTCATCGGCTTTTATCATTTCGTCTGTAATCATCCTCACATAATTAACCAACGATCACATGTAACCGCAGATTAAACGGCCGGTCAAACCACGTGACGACGACGACTACACTCTCACACGCGTCACAACAAGCGTCCGACGTCAACTGATGGGAAATTATTCTGGAAAGACGAGTAGTTGGCTAGTTGACCGCTAGGGGCGCCACTTGTCACGTATCCCACCCACTGGGTTCCTTTGATATGCCTCCCTCCCAACCACCCCCCCCTCTTATCAACCCTCCGGGAGGTTTAAAGCATCCCGGAGAGAGGTGACAGATGCTTCATTAGTTTGAGAGCACTCTCTCCGATCTCTCTCTCTCTCTCTCAATTGAGAGTCAGAGCTTGGTATACAAAGAGACATTCTGTAACAAAACTCTAACAATCGCCACAACACAATACAGGCTCAGTAATCAATTAGAAACTGTTTTATTTGGAAATTGAGAGTCAAATTTTTTATTGGAACTAGCGGTTTATTGTAAGGTAAATAGAAAACAAAGTAGTGTTCACAGGGATGTTATAAGTGAAAATGAAGAGAAGTGGCGACTATTCTAGGTACGAAATATACCTAATTCTCGCATATCTAGGCCTATATTCCTGTAGGATTCAAATTGGTTGTTTGTACAATGTTTGTTTCATAAATCATATCCATACATCATAATAATTATAATTCTGTACTTTTTGTAAGCTAGGCTTACAATTACACTCCACAGTTTTCATAGCTCACTGAGCATCCTGATTTAATGTGTTGTTTAAAGCAATAACAAACAGAGTATTCATTCAAGTTTGACACAGTGAAAGCCCCTTGAAGGCACGGTGAAAATTGTATGAGTTAATTCGGCAATAATAATTTCAAAGCGGGAAGGGCTAATGCAGAGGTTTACCACACAAACACGCCCCGGGGAAATCAGGGAAGCAAGAGCTGCCTTATTGTGCGTAACCGAGTGATGGAGTCTGCAAACAAAATGGCGGCTGAAGGGGGTGG
This sequence comes from Laodelphax striatellus, assembly GCA_017141395.1. Classification (NCBI taxonomy): domain Eukaryota; kingdom Metazoa; phylum Arthropoda; class Insecta; order Hemiptera; family Delphacidae; genus Laodelphax; species Laodelphax striatellus. The sequence continues at coordinate 33,503,900 of CM029536.1, forward strand.
CGGGAAATTGCTCGGTCAAGATTGTTAAAGATTAATAATTTTAGAGCAGGAGGCGTTTCGGAGCAAGGCCTGATTTGGGAATTGTGGGGGATTTCTTGGAAAATTATGATTCCGTTACAGAAGGTATTTGCAAAAAATATTTGCCTATTTAGTTTTGAAATTGTTCATTTTTTGAGATTGTCAAGATTTTTGAGATCTTAATAGGCTTACACTCATATAACTGATTATTCCAAAGTTACGCATGATTGATGAATGATCAAGCATAATAAGAAATATTACAATCAAATTTCAAATTTTTTAATCTGTAGTGATGCCCACATAAGCTCTTAGAACTTTCGTAACTGGGGAATACTATTATCGATGTTGAAATATCGAATGGAACCACCATTAACCTAATCGATATTACACTGAAAATGCCAGCTGAAAAATAACAAGAATACGAATTGTCGCCACTTCTCTTCATTTTCACGCTTTTTGCCAGGATAAATTGTCAATTTGAGAAACTTCAGCACATTTGTTGTCCGCTCAAAGCCTAGAACACAAAAACTCACTCCTGTAATTTTTTCTCGTTATTCTAGAGAGTGAGTCAACTTTTTACGTCAAATTCCTGATTTCTCATCATAAGGCTAGGCGTACACCGGTTAGTCGAGACAAGACAAGACGAGATTAGTCACGTCTAGTCACAGTACTTCACATAGTTGCTTATGAAGCAACACACACCGATTGGTCATTGCATCTTGTCTTGTCCTGACTAACCGGTGTACGCCTAGCCTTACTGATGATGATTGAAAAGACCATTGTAGCTTATCAAATTTTTTATAGTTTATACGTGTGAAGAATTTGAATCTTTTATTTATTTATTTATTTATTTATTTAGTTACAGAACAGAGTCGAGACTCCAATTACACTGTAACTGAACAAAATAATACAATGTTACAGCAGTAGTTGAGAAACGAAACAAAAAATACACACAACTTTGAGATCATCAAAATTACAATAGTTTAGATTTAGTATTTAAATTTAGAAAACAAGGAGGTATCTACTAAAAGTAATTTGAAGACTTAACAAATTTGTAAAACAATAAAGGAGAAATAGTAAATATGTCAATTTCAGTGGCAATACTATTAGCTAACTTAACAAACTGATATATAGGTGAATATAACATTAAATTAGTACGACACGATTTATACTGAAATAAATCCATGGATCTTGTACGGCTGTCGCTCACATTGATATTTATACTTGATAGAGTCGACATGTCATCATAAATAGATCGAATAACTTTGAAAAAGTATACAATACAATTGATCTTTCTCCTTCTTTCCAAACTCTCCAAATTAAATAGACCAAGTAAGTCAATGTAGGAAATTGTAAAAGAGTAGAGACCAGTAAGTCTATAATACAGATAACGCAGAAATCTTTTCTGCACACTCTCAAGCATATCAATATATGTTTTTTGATGAGGAGACCAAACAATCATTCCATATTCTAAGCGAGACCTAATAAATGAATTATATAATAATACCAGTGTATGAACGTTCCTAAATTTAAAGCCAATCCTCTTCACTAAACCTATTAGCCTGTATGATGATTGACAAATATTGACTATATGCATTTTGAACGACATACTGCTTTCAAAAGTGACTCCCAAGTCCTTGAAATAATCAACTCGATTTAAACATTTGCTATATATTTTGTAATTACAGAGAATTTTATTGTATTTTTTGGTAATTGACATAGCATTGCATTTACTTACATTGAAAGACAATTTATTCTTAACACTCCATGCTTCTAAGTTATTTATGTCTTTCTGCAACAAATTACAATCATCATGGGATTTGATACTCTTATATAATTTCAAATCATCAGCATATAAAATTACGTTGGAATACTCCACACATCTTGTTATGTCATTAATAAATAAAATAAATAAAAGAGGTCCAAGATTTGAACCTTGAGGCACTCCTGACTTAACAGAGAAAATTTTAGATGCAAAATTATTAGACACTACATACTGCTTTCTGTTCATCAGATACGAAGCAAAAAATTTTACCAACTTATCAGAGAATCCCATTTGATGTGCTTTCGTCAACAGCACCTCATGGTCAACTTTATCAAATGCTTTAGAAAAGTCTGTATATATTACATCAACTTGCCCCCCAGCATCTAAATTTCTACATATAAATTCGTGAAAATTGATCAAATTACTGTTTATAGAGCGAGCCGGTAAGAATCCATGCTGGAAAATACTTATGTGCTTACGTACATGTACTAATACAAAATTATAAATTATTGACTCAAAAATCTTAGCTGGAATAGATAATAAAGAAATAGGTCTGTAATTCTCAGCTTCATTCCTATCTCCTTTCTTAAATACAGGAATCACTTTTGCAAGTTTCCAGAAATCAGGAAAAACCGAAGTTTTAATTGCTAAGTTGAAAATATGTTTCAATGGCTTGATGAAAAATTCGGCACACCCTTTATAAATGTATGCTGGTGAATTGTCTGGGCCAGTAGATCGTTTGGATTTCATATTTTTTATAGCTGTCATAACATCCGACTCAGATATTTCTTTAATATCAAAGCACTCAAAACCATACCTATCATTATTTAAAAGTACTCTAGCCAAAAGCTGTTCCTCAGTTTTATCATTAGAATCATACACTGAACTAAAATAATCCGCAAATGCTTCTGCAATTGAGCTTCCTCCACTATGAGACACACCATTATAATTTACATAGGACAAGTTCATTTCACTACTTTTAAAGTTTTTAACCATACTCCAGAAGCAGTTTGGATTGCTACCAATATTAGACTCGCACTTTTCTACAAATGATATATATGCCAATCTTAAATCTCTTTTCAACTCCTTCCTGACCTCCTTATACCTTAAGTTATACAGCTCAATATTATATTTTTTATATAATCTTCTATATTTATTCTTCTCTTTGAATTTGCAAATTATTTCCTTGGTGTACCATTTGGGGTATTTATTTTTAGTCTTTCTACGTTTTGGTACAAAATCATTATAAATAGACGTAACAATCTCATTAAAAATACACACCGCATTATTGACATCAGATTCAGATATGAAATCTATCCAGTCAACCTGTTTAAATGCATTATACATTCCAACAAAATCAGCTTGAATCTTGAATGATTTGAAACAGGATTTTTAAGTTGGTGAAATATTGAGATATACCAATACCTACGAGTTAGTGGCGAAGCGTGGTAGGCTATACTTATTTGGTCATCGCCGGGTATATTTCCAAGTAAGTTTCGCCAAGTAAGTATACCACGCTTCGCCACGGCTACGAGTATTGCAGCACGATTGATTGGGAAGTGCAAGCATCGAAGTCTATCTGATCTGATCAGATAGGGTTCGAAACAAGTCCATCTGATAGCATTTGAAATAATCCTCTCATCGAAGTTATCCAATATTATTGACCCAGAAATAAAACCTGATTGCTTGCTTGTTACCTGACACGTGTAGCTGGGAAAATTGGATCATCCGATTCCCTATTATCAGAAACTTGAGGGTTGCGGAGACGAGAGGCCTTGCAATTTGTTCATTCAGGAAAATTCCCTACTTCAGAATTAGATCTTGGATTGTTGATAGTGATGCAGCATGTGAAGAAAGATGCAATGACATTTCGAGATGGAGACGTGGAATCAAAACGCGTTTAAAATCATTCCTAGATCCTGTATATCACTATTTCTAGAAAATTGTATGTTTTTTGTGGGAAAAACTCAAAGGCAAATTAGCAATCCAATTCAATAATATAAAATAGCATTGAATTGAAAGCTGACTTTCAACTTTACATCCACTGAATACGCAACTATGTAGGCACAATGTTACAGAAAACATAACATTTTTTCATATAAGAAGCCATACTTTGCTAACTACAGCGAGAGACTATAATATATGATGACAGTGTGGTAATTGAATATCTCACGCTTTTGATTGGTTAGCTCGGACAAATCCTTCATACTTTCGCCAATTCCCATAAGATTTGCATTGAAATTATAGGCTACGAGAATTATGTTGAGTGATTCACTTCTTACCTACTATTTGCACTTTCCAGTGTTAGTTTTCATCATTTTAAGATTTTAAAACAATTATACGAGTAGAGGGACTATTTTTATCGTAAAAGAAGTTATTTTTAATTACGTTTCTCTCAAAAGAAGTTTGACAAATGTGTGAGTTTGTTCATGTTTGTATGTAATCCTCTATCAAAATTCAAAAAATGGCGAGAAAAAAAATGTTCCAACACTCTTCTATGGACCTTTTCATACCAATGATGAATGATCACAATGTGATTGTACAGTCTCTGTAATGCTAAACCATATAAGGCTAGGCATAAACCGGTTAGTCAAGACAAGACAAGACGAGATTAGTCACGTTTATTCACAGTACTTCACATAGTTGCTTATGAAGCAACACACACCGATTAGTCATTGCATCGGTGTGTGCTGCTTCATAAGCAACTATGTGAATTTTTTTGACTAAACGTGACTAATCTCGTCTTGTCTTGTCTTGACTAACCGGTGTACACCTAGCCTAATAATTCATGGAAAATTAGATGTTATGTATCAGTATAGTACCTCAACAAGTGGCCAGTGCTCAATGATTAATCATTTTGAAAGAATTTATCAGAGTACGGTTATTTTTTCTTCCTAGGTTGGATTTAATTATTCTACGTCGTTCTCTCACTATCTTATCACTCCTTCTTCTCTAAGTAATGAAATCGTTATCAAATCAAACAGGCAATCGTAATTGTTCCTTTTCCATTGAGCTAAATATCTAACTGGAGATAGCAGTAGCTACGGCTGCTATACAAGACCAGTGTTCAGTCTAATCATAGACTAAGGCTAGGCGTTCACCGGTTAGTCAAGACAAGGCAAGACGAGATTAGTCACGTTTAGTCACAGTATTTCACATAGTTGCTTATTAAGCAACACACAACGATTAGTAATTGCATCGGTGTATGCTGCTTCATAAGCAGCCATGTGGATTACTGTGACTAAACGTGACTTATCTCGTCTTGTCTTGTCTTGGCTAACCGGTGAACGCCTAGACTTACTATACATTTAGTCTATGGTCTAATACTAATCTCGTTAGGTTGACAATACAAGAAGAGGATGAAAAATATTAATTTCTAGAACAGTATGCAGTAACATAAAAAAATAGTTGGCAATAAGATGAGGATTGTTATTTTTTTCAAAAACACTAACTTATTCTATACAAAAATAATTAGGCGCAACCCAGCTCGTTCAATCAACGGTGTCTCCGGTTATTATATTTAGCACAATATAGCAGGATCCAATTAACTTGTCATAAATCAGCTGATCCAGTAATAATTAACAGTGATTTCGACACAATAATCAAAAGGCTTGAAAGTCTTAAATACCTTTAAAGTCTTTAAAAGACCTTTTTTAAGAAGGCTTTTTATAGAATAACTTTTTAAAATACCTTTTCAATAATCTGCGAGATTCAGTATTTGTAGGTTAAGTATTGTGATCGTATTCTCGTCGATCATATGTTTTATGACAAGTTAAGTGGATCCTGCTATATCTTTTTCTGATTAACACTCACGACTCAACATGTTGACGAGTGTCTGATTTCTTTTCATAGGCTCAACAATGAGTGAACTGTTTACTGAACGACTGAAAACCGGCCGGACATGAACCGATGAAACAGACTCACCAAGATACAATTCATGAATACGTTGCTTGATACAATATTGAGTACGATCATAACAGCCATGGATACTAGGATACACGGAAGGCCTAATCAGTAGGATGGCAGTTTGCTGCGATTATGAAGCGGCTATGAACCAAGTTTACATGGAAATACTGTACTATAATAATAATTATTAGAGGAACTAATACCCAATTTCTTCCATCTTTACCATGGAAACATTGATAACAGTAATTTGCCAGCCACTATTCTAAAGTAACCAAATCCAGTATTCAATTCTATTTTTTAGGAAGCCGAATGACCATCATTGAACATTTTTAAGGTAACGGGTGATGTTATATTGAATTTGTTTCACATAAATAAGTCAATGGACATAACATGTAAAAAACATAAATCAACTTGTTACCATGGAAATTGAATTGAATATTTTTTCTCATTGCAAAAATACTAATGCCCGGTTTTTCAGTCGCTCAATAAACAGTTTATGGATCCAATAACACTTTTGAATCTCAACCATGTGTTTTCAAATGCAAAAAAAAGGTTATTGATTCAATAAGTTTATTGAACAACTGAAAAACCGGGCATAAATATAGTAACAAAATAGAATAGAATAGAATAGAATAGAATAGAATAGAATAGAATAGAATAGAATAGAATAGAATAGATAGAATAGAATAGAATAGAATAGAATAGAATAGAATAGAATAGAATAGAATAGAATAGAATAGAATAGAATAGAATAGAATAGAATGAACAGATAGAATAGAATAGAATGAGAATAGAATAGAATAGAATAGAATAGAATAGAAGAGAATGAATAGAATAGAATAGAATAGAATAGAATAGAATAGAATAGAATAGAATAGAATAGAATAGAATAGAATAGAATAGAATAGAATACTTTATTAAGCCAAAAAGATATTACACATTAATACATGGGCCAGTCAAAAAATAGCAGTGTTACAACATAATATTCAACACAAATCCATACAATAATCAATTTCAATACATCATATAACAATCTAGTTCAAAAATATCATATTAATTAAAACCATTTAAAATATAAACAAGTCAATAAAAAATAAAAGATTAACAAATATCAGACACAAGTCATAACAATTCACATAAAATCTTCCACCTTCCATCTAGTTTCAATGTATTCCTTAATGGAGTAGAAGGGGTTTCTCAGGAGAAATAGCTGCATGCAATGCCTGAATTTTCCATAGTTTAAATAATAATAACCATACACAGTTGTACAAAATGATTAAGAAACAATAAATATTTGATTGAGAGATTTTGTTTTTATTTATTTGACAATGGTTTGTGTCAATAATGTGTTTGGATGAGAATTAGATATTAGTGAAATGTAGAGTAGAAATCTATAATTCTTTACACAAATTCATGAATATTTTCTGTTGATTTTCAGTTGACTTGTTCACTGAACAAGTCAACCAATTAGAATAATAGTCTCATCATTATAAATAGTATAAAGTGAAAGTGGATCAATTCACATGATAACAAGACCCTCCAGGCTCGTATTGTGCCATTACTGGAGTGAGTATAGTGTTTAGGAATTCAATCACTTCTGCATTGTAGCTAAACTTTCTAAAAGTAATATTTCTAGATTCAGCAGGTAATTTATTCATAATAACTCCACACTCCACAAAGTTAAACTATTTCTAGATTCAGCTGTTAAATTTTTTCATTCATTTATATTAACAACAAAACAATATGTTTCGTTGAATATTGCAATAATGATGTACATATAGCAGGATTCATTCAAATTGTCAGAAACAGCTGATTGATGTACGCTCGTTTACTAACGTTAAATCAGCTGTATCCTGACAAATTGAAAGAATCCTGCTATAAATATCTTTTCCATGGTGGCTTCCCCATGAAGCTGAATTTAGCTTTTATTGGGGAATTGGCTTTTATTGTAATCACTCCAATTTCTTTCTAATCTTCAGCATTATCTGCTGGACTACTATGATTTAATACTTCTGTTTTGCAAATTACTATTAGGCCTATATTTTTTATAAATTGAAAATATATTTATATTCATTTGTGATGAGAGTATACTTCCTATTGATTTGTAAAATAATAATTTTCAATTTCTCTTTTAACATCTGCATATGTGTTGAGGTTAATACTTGAGATGGATGTTTGGTACACAACATTCATCAGGTACGGCCATTTCTGTATAAAATTATGATTTTCTATAGTGTAGGTGTGTTGTGTGTTATCTTCTATCTTCGACCGTGTTATAACGCAGTCATTACAGTTTCATAATTTAAAATGCTGGTCTCTGTTTTCTAAGTGAAAACAAACTTGGACCATGTTCCCTATCAAGGGATAATTGGTTATGTTGGCGAAGTCGAACAACCCTACTCGGGCCTCCCCACTATCAAGAGCCATATACGGTAATAAATAAATTGAAATCGAAACAGTTTCAAAATGGAATTTGAAACTATTGTGTCGTAATGACGGCATTATGAAACTGATGCTACATATTATGAAACGGTTCTAGTTCAATCTGTTTCAGTTTTAAAACACTGGACCGGAACAGAACACAAATGCTGCTGATAAAAGCAGTGCAGTTGCTTAATATGCATGTGTGCTTTCAGCAGCTTCCTAACCTAAAAGGTGAACATTGAAATAGAACAATGGTAGTTTGAACCAAGATTAGTTTAGATTGTTAATGTAGATATTATTGTTTCTGTTGTTCGTAGATAAAATAGTGTATGCAATGGTTGTATTTTAGCCTTTGAACGATCGACTCTTGAGATACCTTAAAATAACTCGTGGCGTTGCCGCTCGTATTTTTGGTCAAAAAATATCACTGTATTTAGCAGAATTAGTAGATGGCATCATTGTGCCATCTTCAGTGTACTAAGATGGCACAATGATGCCGAAACATGTTTGAAAATTCTACCAAATACAGTGTTTAGTAGAACACTGTAGAATCTTCAGTGTACTACGGTAGTAGAATCTTCAGTGTACTAAGGAGGCACAATGATGCCGAAACATGTTTGTAAATTCTACCAAATACAGTGATATTTTTTGACTAAATCCTAGTGTTTTCATTATGTATTATAAATATCACAACACCACCAGACACTGTGTCAGAAGTTAAACGTTCCAAAATATCTTATTATAATCAGATTCATTTGATTTGGAGCTTGGCATTAGATAGATAGATAGATAGATTGAATAGAATAGAAGCCTTTATTTGATAAGGTGGGTTTTCGTTACTGCGACCGAGTGTAGTAGCCGTGTTCTATATTCTATTAATTCACCTTGGTACTTACCATTTGAGAATCTTGTAATCATCAGCATGGCGCTCTCCCACTCTCTAAGGCTAGGCGTACACCGGTTAGTCAAGACAAGACGAGATTAGTCACGTTTAGTCACAGTATTTCACATAGCTGCTTACGAAGCAGCACACACCGATGCAATGACTAATCGGTGTGTGTTGCTCCATAAGCAACTATGTGAAGTACTGTGACTAAACGTGACTAATCTCGTCTTGTCTAGTCTTGACCAACCGGTGTACGCCTAGCCTATTGTAGGTGTAGGTCTAGATGTTGCATTAATTTTTTAATTTATAACTTGAATAGTATTAGTCTCGGTTTAAAAATGTGATATTTTCAAGTAGAAAAAAGAAGTAACTGAATGATTATATAATCAAAACTTTTCTCAAATATTATAAAAATATTGAATGATTGAAATTCTAGAGAGTTTATTAGTTTCTTGAGTTAAAAGCCTGTGTCCACACTTGATCGATTTCGTGTGCGACTCAATCATGCTTCTGCAATAGCCTATATTTGCTGAAGCATGCTGTGCAGCTTACAAAATTCGACCAAGTGTAAACATAGGAAATCGTCTTGAAAGGACTGAAACCTTGAAAATCATGGGGCCTGTTTCATAATACAGTACCTGAAAGCCCAGAAATTCAGGAAAATGGCGCTCTCACACTGAACAGTCAGTTCGCTGTAGTGAATCATAGTAAAAATTCTCAAAAATGTTGAAAAAATATAGCATACCGTATATGAGTTAGGTAAAGTTATATTAATTTAATTTGATGCTCAGGATTAGATAGATAGATAGATAGATAGATAGATAAATGAAATATCATTTCTCGACGTTGCTGATTACCGTAGAGTACGATGGCAAAGAAATAATTTTTCTCTTCCTTTTTATCTATCTATCTATCTAACTAATGCCAAGCGTCAAATTAAATGAATCGCAGTGCTCTTTCAATAAGTATAGTAAATATGAATGGAATAATGCGTTGTTTTATACCGATAATTTTAAAAAATATGACACATTAGGCTATATTATCATCACTGTCAAAAATAATGATTAGATACTTTTGAAAGATTTTTCATTTTTAAAAATAGAAGATGTATTTTTACCTGGTAGTAACCCAGCTCTGTATGGTGATATGAGATAGCCTACTGTTGATATGAGATACTGTTGAATTTGACCATGGATTAATATTAATCTACTGTACTATGAACTTTGAGTGGACTTATGACTCACTATTAATAAGGAAATACCAATGCTGAACTTAATAATTAATATTACTATTAGGCCTAGTAATAAATAAGTGATAATCAAGTAGCCTACTTTGTTTTTCAAAAATAATTAATTGTATTTTTTTATAAAAAGTTATTGCATTATTCTTATTTCAACTGAAAATAAGTCACTGCTTTTGTAATTTAGTAGAGCCATTCGTAAATGATTAAATTTCCCATCAAATAAAATGAACTTGAATTGAACGGCTGACTTGTAAGCCACCTACTCTCTGGACACTGAAATCCAATCTCTTGTGAGGCTGTTCAATTCGAGTTTATTTTATTCAAGTTCAATTGAAAATTTAATCATGTACAACCTGCTTGATATTGTGAGTTTCGTCTAAAAATTGACAATATTATCACACATCAGTAATGTAAAATGGTGGTAGCAGTAGAAATAAAATTGAAATTTGAAAATGTTACAAAAGTTTATTTATAATATTATTGTCATACGTTTTTCTCTTAGAACAAAAACAGAAATATCAATTTTCGAAGAAATATTGATGCTCGAAGGAGCTATTTATAAAATATAAAAATAATAATGACAATAACCATGGAAACATGGATACTGGTGCTAAAAATTAGCCTACTTAGAAAATACAAGACATGAAAAAATTGCATTCAAGCTTCAAATTAAGAACAGAAATGAAACATAAGAAATTGTAGGCTAATAAGGTTTTCAAGCTTGAAAACTAGTCAAAAATCAAATCAGATGCTTCAAGTAAGTTTACTTTTCATAAATATTCCAATTGAATAATAGAGCTTCACATTTTTCGAGCTTCCAGTGGATATGCACGCATACTAAGCGTTTTAAAATGCAAATAACAAAGAAATAATTATCATATTCTCTTCCTTGTAAAATAGTCACAGCAGTGTTAAAGATGAGCATGAAGCACTGACAATAATTTATTATAATATTTACAACGTTTTTTCAACAGGAATGTTCTATTTATAATGCTATTTCAAAAAACAACGTTTAAAAATTCTATATCATAGGCTACTTTGTTGGAATTAATTCAGAAGTATGGAATAGTTTTCAAAGGCATTGTTTTGATAGTCATTTTAATAAATTGAAACATTGATAATTTACAAAGAAATTGATAAAGTAGTAATGTTTTATTAATAATTTATTGTGAAGAACAACAATTGAAAATGCTATATCATACTTTGATGGAATTTATTATTTAGCGTATGGCTTTTGTCGGTGGGGAGACCCGAAGGTTGTTCCACCTCGCCGTGATAACCTAATTCTACTTAGGTTGTACGATAGTTTTTTTCCACTTTTCAGAATGATTTTGAATTTTGAAAGAATTTCTTTTTGATACATAAAAGTCCGAAAGTTCATAAACCACAAGCACAACACAAGAACACGAAAGATACAAGAAAATATTGAAATTTTTAACTAAAAATTTAGAGCCCGAAATTTATGGTATTTACAAATTTTGTCATTATTTGATGGAATTAATTCTGCTATATGGAATAATTTTTGAGAGTTGTCACTATAGCCATTTCCAAATTATTTACTTACAATTAATAATTGTTGAAATCATTCTTATTAAATCAACCTAACTCACATGGTGGTCTTCTGTGAGTCAATGACGTCAAGGTAAGAAAATACTTTCTTCGTTTTAAAAGCGTACGGTACCGTATTGAATTACTTGATCAAAATTCCGCTTTGAAAACGAATAAAATTTTCTTACCTTGAATATTGAATCACATTAGAAACCACCATGTAGGTTAATGAATATTATTAAGGTATCCTTTCTATCATACTGCTATCTTGATTTGATTAAAAAATAATAAGAAATACGGATTTTCCAAGAGTAATTTTGAATGAGTTGAAGTTGTGAATTAAATAATCGTGTTCTTGAATGCCATAGTCCTACAATGACAATTTACAAATTGAGTACCTGAACATCAAAAGTGCCTTCTACTTTGACATAAAAATAATTATATGCAATTACGGCTAAATTGTTTATTTTGTAACGGGGTATTGAGAGTACTTGTTGGTATCACTGCCAAAATCACATTTCCCTGATACTCCGATGAATAGTTTGGAGCAGGGCAACAGATGTATCTGGACTCATTTTCAAAAACCAAATCATCACACTCATTCACGGACAATACTCGGAATTTTGTCTTGATTATTACCAGTTCATTTTTTTGTGTGTAGTTCGTAGACTTTGCTTCAAAAGAGAGGTATTCATCAAAAAGTGTCCAATGAACTGTCAATTCATTTTTAGCTTGAATGCCTGGACGCAAATGAAGTTTGGGAATAAGATTTATTTTTTCTTCTGAAGTGTTATAAGAATTTGATCTTATTGGCTTACTAAAGTTGTGAGGTGAATTATTATGAGTGATTCTAATTTCAAACATGTGTTTCAGATGATGATGATGATTCTCGGGAAGTGGCTTGTTGAAATTGCGAGACTGCAGTGTCATGGAGATGGTATTTGTTGTCATTTTCGAGTCAAATTTCATCTTATTCAAAGCAATCACAAACTTCTCTTCCTGTGTGAGCAATGTGGATGGCGCAACTCTTGACACAAACTCATCTGAACTGATTGTGAGGAATCTGATGTGCTTTTTGAGATAATTGAATCTGGTCGAGACACTAACTGCCGGTTCATTCAGACGTTGGACGTCAGCTAGAGCCCACCGTTCAAAATGTCCATAGAGCTCAATTTCAGAACTCAATTTCAATGTGGGGGCTTTGAGAATAAATTCGATCGTTCGAAAACTGGTGGATACAAAGTATTTGCTGGCTAACACTTCGTCAGTTTTTTCTTGTATAATTTTACAACATATGAAAGTGAATTGATCAATGACATTTGATAGACAACGATCTAGGAATTCTAAAACTTCCGACGGTTTAATCTGATTATCTATATACTTGACACACTCAACTGAAAGATCCGGAATAATGTACTTTCGTGCAGCGATATAGGTTGCAAGAGCGTGAAAAACTGATGTAAAATCAACTTCACCTGTGTAAATGAATGTTTTCATACCTCTGAATCCATCCGGGTCCAAGTCTTCAACTCGTACAGGTTTTTCTTCTCTCAGATTGCCGAAAAACATCGCTTGAAATACTTCACTTGCCGTGCCGAATATCAACTTATGTCCCTTGATTAGAGTTTTTTCAATACCAACAACGAATTCACAGTCGCTATTCATGTCACTGTTAGCTAAATGTTGAAAGCGTGTCTTGAAGTTAGAAGATGGAGCCTGGTGCTTGGAGCTCATTGTTCAATGGAATGTTTGTTTAGCCGAGAAAATACGTCAACGAATTTTTAAATAGTCAACGATAATCAATATTGTTGATAATGAATAGATTATAACTGGATACTAACTAGACGTTAACAAAATCGTACGTTAGAAGGAATTAAGTTAACTGCAGTATGATAAATCACAATATAGCCCATTTCCATATAGGAATGCTCTAGCTCTAGTAACCTCAAATAACGGTACTGTTCTGTACAAACGTACAAAGAAAGTAATGACAACGGTAACGTACAGCCACAGAATGACAGAATTCAGTCAGAATACAGTTTCTTCATTGTTTCCGGTGCGTAATCAACACAGAGTAGAGAGAGCAGTCACGGTATTTGTGAATCGTCCATTTCTGTTTGTCGTCCATTATCGTGACTACTGGCTACGTTGTCTCTCGATTAATCACAGATAATCATGAAGAAATTCAGTTGACACTAATAGAAACAATATTTTAATTATTCACTAATAAGGTAATTATTCACTAATAATTGTACAAGATCATGTTACTCATAGTATTATAGATGCATACAAGCATTATGAAATTGGAAATGAAAAGCTGCAAGAGAAGGAACGAGATCTGGCAATTGAGGCACTAGAATGGTTCAGCTTCATAATATTGGGGAACGCTATTATCCATGCTGAAAAAATCTATACATATCGATAAAAAACAACCAATTAACCACTAGATAACCAACTATAATAAATATAATCACCTTTCGATATAACGATAATAGCCTTCCCCAGTTATGAAACTGCCGCTACAGTGGCAGAATTACATATTTTGGCTTGCTTTTTGCCCATGGAAGATAGTGCCAAACCGTTATTTTCAGATTCGATTGAATTTAAATTATTATTCATTAATATTATGATGTTGCTATCTGTTATTTAGTGGTTCTAGAGTGATTTCATGATGTATCAATCATGTATCAAGGCTATTCTAAGTTGTTTAATAATAACGATGAATAATAATAACTTTGAACATCAAATAATAAATTTGATGTGTCGATAATAATATTAAATAACTTGTTCAGTAACAATAATTGATTCCCAACATCGTTCTCGGAAATGTAAATACAGATTTGGAATGGCCGAGTAGGCCTATAGCGGTTACTCATAGGCCTCTTACTACCGGACTACCGCTCTCACTGATAACGCTTATCAAGTCCCGATAAGCTAAAAATAGTTTACCCAAGTATGTTCGGCTTCCAGTTATCTAATGAAAGCATTAAAAACAAAATAATGAATAATGAATTTTATTTCCATCCAACAACAAAAATGGAATAGCGCTAATATAAATTTTCAAGACAAATCACATTTATTTGCCATCAACTAATTAATTACTAAACAAATAAAGTGGACAAAATGCACAAGATACGAATTTGAATATTATATACATAAATCAATCCTAGTTTCCCTGAGTATGATATTAATATCGATTATATGAGTAGTAGAGTTTGCAAATATAGTGTCAATATAATTATGTTCGTTTATATTGTGGCTCGATTAGTATCAGTTATAACTTTTGCACTAACCGTGATTCCATGTAATTATTGTTACATGAAATTTGCAAGAAAATCTAAGAAATTAACTGGCCACTACTACTGATACGGTACATCCTACTATAATAAATTCTGGAGTTTAGTGCAAAAGACCCTATAGTTCTGAGAGCATTCATCGAGTAAAGTGTCTCAACTAAATTTTTTCATAACATGTGATATCTAATACATTGCAAATTAATAATACAGGAGGTTTATTACATGAAGCCCACTAATTGAGTCTTGAGACTTGTGACTTGAGATTTTACAGACGATGTAATCATGCCTTATAAATGAAGTCCTAGGCTTTCCCTAACTACTTCAATCTCTAATTCAACTTTCTAATTGGGCACATCTTAAACTTGAATGAGAACTTGATACCATTTACCAAATCAAATGAAATGTATAATCTCTGGTAGGCTATCACACAAGATATTGCAGGATTCTTTTTAATTGTCAGAAATTAGCTGATTGATGTACGCTCGTTTACTAACGTTGAATTGGCTGTTTTCTGACAAGTTAAAAGAATCTTGTTATAGGCTACGTGTTTCAATGTAATCGCTACGTACAGATGATAACACCGCAGTGAGAATGATTTGGTGATGGAACGTAGCAATGTTACAAATTGAGAAGCAAGTAACGTGACCCGCTGTATCACTCACTCTCTCACCCATTCATTCACTCTCTCTCTCTCTCTTACTCTCTCCCTCTCTGTGGTCTCCTCCTATAGCAACTTGCAAGTGGCGTTGAGTTAGTGGTAGCTTGATACTAGTTGGGTACAGGATAATCAGTTTTAACCTGAGGCTTTCTTCTTCTTCCTCTTCCTCCTCCTCCTTCTTCTTCTTCTTCTTCTTCTTCTTCTTCTTCTTCTTCTTCTTCTTCTTCTTCTTCTTCTTCTTCTTCTTCCACATTCAACTTCTTTTTCTTTTCTCCACCCTAATTCCTAATCAATCTGTTTTTTCTCCTTTTCTTCTGACGATGATGCCAACATGAGCTCTAGGCTTGTGCGTTGGTAATGAGGGGGTTGATTATGAGATATGACGACGGTTTTGAAGCTATCACATTTTTTCTTTATCACTATATATCTCTTCTTTCTACTATTTTTCCTTGTTCTCCCTCATCGTATTCATCCTTTCCTTCATCGGTTCATCCTCTTTTTCTGTTTCTTTTTCTCCCTATACTTTTTATCACGCAGCATTCTGCTTCTTCTAAATGTACAAGTATGGAGAGTTCTATTCAATTCATCCAAGTTCAATAATTAATGACTTTGTAATCAACAATCTTCCTAGTCTCCTTTCTCCTCCTCTTTCTTTTCCAATTCCCCCCTCCTCCTTCTCCTCCTACTACTCCTCCTCCTCTTCCTCTATTCCTATCGTTCAAATCCCCCTTTACTTCTTCTCCTGCCAATTGCGGGATGGGTGACCACTTCGAGTAATGTCATTAATTTTGCCAGAGCCAATGTCAACGCATGGCCGATTGGGTCATCCCCCTGCTACTCCCCTCTCTTTCATCCTGCCCTCCTACCCAATCTTCTCTCTTTCTCCGCCCCTCCTTCACCCTCCACTCCTTACACCTACCCCCCCTTTCCTTTGCTATTAATTTGCGCCCTGCTGACATGTTGAAGCGTGTAATGGTGTCTCGATTGTATTTCTTGCCAGCTATACAGGTAATACATACAGGTATATATTATACAATTTTGTACACACGGCAGCCCCTCAATCATGCATTTGCGGATCGTTCAGTATCAATCAATCCATATCCCTGTGTGTCACTGGAAAGAGTTTGGTGGCCCTATAGCAGGATTCTTTTAACTTGTCAGAAATCAGCTGATTTAACGTTAGTAAACGAGCGTACATGAATCAGCTGTCTTCTGACAATTTGAAAGAATCCTGCTATAGCAACACTACGGTACTCGGCAATTCGACGCGTTCACTCGTCTATGGCACCTGAACAGTTGAACAGACATGAGTTACCGCGTCACAGAATTCTTATTTCTTAGGCCCGTATTTAACTATCAAATGTTTTATTGGAGATCTTTGACAAACATATGCCCGGTTTCTCAGTCGTTCAATAAACAGTTTATGGATCCAATGACAGTATTCAATCATGTGTTTTCAAATTCAAAAAAAATTATTGATTCAATAGTTTATTGAACAACTGAGAAACCGGACATACGTTTGTCAAAGATTTTAAATAATACATTTGATAGTCTAATACGGGCCTTATGAACGTTAATGAAATTGTATATTATAAGACTTAAGTGTCTGGTGAGTTGTTTTTCCCAGTATATTATCAGTTTTTAGTACACGGAAGATGGCTCAATGATGCTGAAACATGTTTGTTACTTTCTTTGATAAATCCAGTGATACTTGACAACATTCAAGTGTTTTCATTGTGTTTAAGAATTTATACTTTATGATGCAGTAGTGAATGCGTTCTTATTAACTTTGAACTTGGTAAAAAGCTGTAACTAATGAGTTGTAATAAGTGAGCGAACTATAGAAGCGCTTTGTTAATGGAAACTCTCAACAAAGATAATCATTTCCTGGGATTTGTACATGCTATTGATATCAGTTGATATGTTGTACCACAGTAAAGGAAATAACTCTGAATATCTGTAATAATTATACTCTGTATTATCTCAGATAGTACCCACATACAGCAGCTATAATAATTGGACAAACATGTTTATTGCATTGACATCAATGGGCTGAAGGCAAGCCAATGGGTGAGCATCAAAGGTATTCGGATTAACAAATGTGTATCCGATCTAGCCGACATACATAATATGATTGTGCTGAGATCTGGTGGCGACACATAGAACT
This sequence comes from Laodelphax striatellus, assembly GCA_017141395.1. NCBI lineage: Eukaryota > Metazoa > Arthropoda > Insecta > Hemiptera > Delphacidae > Laodelphax > Laodelphax striatellus. Next base: position 33,521,811 of record CM029536.1, read on the forward strand.
ACTACAAAGCATTGCTGATATTGGTACGTGTCCGGCAATTTTAGTATGACAGTATTCGATGGGATGGACATTGTCTTTGAATGGGAATACATTGGGGAATCGATGTGCTAAGGAAACATGCGATAGTTATCCTCAACGTATTATATTAAAACTACACTACGACTACACTGTTTCTTGTGTATTAATTCAGTAGGATAAAATTATATTCATACGGTCACTATTTACAATACAGTGGTAGCTTAAAACCATAGAGAAGGTATTATAAGTCTGTTCTCTGTGTAGTAATACCATTAATACCATAAGTTATTTATAATAAGTCTGTTCTCTGTGGTAATATAGCAGGATTAATTTAACTAGTCAGAGAACAGCTGTTTCGACGAGCAATATCACAAATGTATGTAATATATACGAAATGTATGTATTTTGTTTTGTTTTTTTGAGAATAAATAAATTTCAATTCAAACAATACTTAACCTACAAATGATGAATCTCGCAGATTATTATTGAAAAGGTATTCTTTGGAAGGTCTTCTTTAAAAGGGCCTTTTAAAGACTTTAAAGGTCTTTAAGACTTTTAAGCATTTGGATTATTGTGACAAAGTTGCGTAAAATCACTGTTTACTGATTTCCAAAACAGCTGTTTTCTGACTAGTTAAATTAATCCTGCTATACATTCTTTTACTCCCACCTTCTCCTCTTCCTACACTTTAATACTTCCATCTTTGAAGAAAGGCTGCGCTATTAAAATACTGTATTTTTTTTAAAACCCCAGTAGTAATATTATTAGAGAAAAGTAACGCTGATCTATTCAATTTGATCCTTTTATTGGGTGTGATCAAAATGGAGGAAGTATTGAGAGTGGAATAATAATTCTAACATTAACCATTGTAGGATATGATCAATTATTTGTAAATGAGAAATGCTTGAATACAATCATGAAAACACTAAAAAAGTGCAACATTTTATTTTATCAATGGTTTTTTATTCAATTAAATTTTATTTTTAAACATGGTTTGTTCCTATTTTCATCCATGTGCGAAAAATGATCACTAGAGCTAAAGGGTGTTCAAATTTAGGAGGTGCCGTTACTTTTAACAGTTCATAATCAATATTCCTCAGGGCTTCTGTTAAGCTGAACTGTAGTTATTCCGCTTGTTAAGAGGTACCTTCGCCGTCAACAGTTGACAGTTGATATAATTTGAAGGGACCTCTTTTAAGTTGAACCTCTGTAGTTATTCCAACTGTTACAGCATATAAATCGCCAACTCCGCTCGTCTCGGTCCCTATGGTTATGAAGCTGTACGTTACATTGGGTTATAAATACAACAATCTAATATGTCCACAACTATTAAAAAAAAATAATCAACTCTATGACAACAAAACTATGGATTGATCGTTGAGGTAGGCCGTTGCAAGTCACAAGGTGACTCCAAGGTCGATTAACGGCAAGTGTGAATGACCTCTGCTTTGCCAACAGGTGGTTTGTGTTGACTGCCGAATCGCTAGATCAGTGACGCTCGTTACTCCTCAGATTCCATTTATAATTTTCATTCGAAATTATCTGAATTAAAACAAACAATAAATAAAAACAATATATAACAAATAAAAACAAACAATGACGTGGGAAAAGCCTGATTTGAGCCATCAATTTTACGAATTGAACTTAAAGCCTAATAATCAAATCAAATCAAATAATTTTTTATTTTGACAGTATAGCGTAATACATACAATAAATAAAATGAGACACGTTTGAATTAACAATAATGAATGAATACTGCAATTTGTTTAAGATAATCTCAAAAATAATAGGCCTAATAAAAAGTCAAAATAAAAAGTACTACTTGCTGAATTAAAACAAATTCGCTCGCAAGTAGGAGTATCAAAACCAAAAAAAAAATTTTTTTCTTGATGCTACATTCACACACAGATTCACACACCATTCACGCACTAAAGTAATAATTCATGTGTGAACAATCAAACTTCAGCCATGATGAAGTCCATGAAGTTAACCAATGACAGTGAACAGCCTCTCAATATTTTCAGGTGGAGAAGAAATAAGCCATTTGATAATTTGTTTCTTGAATGAACGAATGTTATTGATTTGTTTTATATTATCAGGTACATTATTGAAAAATTTTGGATTCAGAAAGACAAAAGATTTTTGAAAAAAGGTTTTATAAGCTTTAGGTGGTCTTAAAAAATTGTTTGTTGCACTTCTTGTTGCATATAAATGATAACCCTCATACATTTGCCTACTACGATCCCCGGATTGCATGAAAAATGTCTATAATTTTAAAATTAATAGCTTAAATAATTAATAATCATTATAAGAAAATATGTACAGTATATTCCCTTTGCATTGAGTTTCAACAGTGAGAACTCATCGGTGAGAATTCCCAAACGTTTTTAGTTTTCAGAGGGTGATGCCCACTTGCGCTCTAGGCTTGTGCGTAGGTAATGAGACTCCACTCCACTCCACTTCACTCCACGTACCCTACTCCAGGGGGCTGTCATTGAAGGAGTGGAGGTATCGTATCTTCCCTATGTTAAAAAAGGGTGTAGCCTGTGTCATGGCCTTCTTGAGTTTTGTCTAAAGATGGTCATGCTGTGTCTCGATCTCATTGGCTGTGTGGCGCGAACTCATTGGCCGAATACACTCTGGACCGATGTCGGCCATTATTATGGAATTTTGGCGGTGTATTTGAATTCAGAGCCATCATGTTAAATTTAATTTTCATGGAGTTTTGAAAGTTTATGGTATCTTTTGCGGTATGAATCATCGACAATCCAGGCTCTCCATGCTTTACTACGCATAAATCTTACTACACTAAGCTAGGCTAGCTTGAGTTAGAGTTTATGAAAAGTAAGATGTTCTCATTTTGTTGTTTTCGTGTAAACGTGGCACAAACACAGCAAACGGAGGAAGATGAGAAGAGCAGGAAGTGAAAAAGCAAGAAATAATTGTCAAGTGAGAAGAAAAGATGAAGGGGAGGAAAAGGAGAGTGATGAACGAGTGAAGCGGTGAATAAGTAAATGCTGACGTTTGCAAACAGACCGTGTCGCCATTATTCCAACACAAAGGGAATAATTCCAATAGTAATTCCGCCCCTATCCCTATGCTATGAGCGGTTCTTCGTTCGCAAAGAGAGAGGTTTGCTGCGGCTTTTGCTTTCTTTTTCCTCCTCTTCTTCTTCTTCTTCTTCTTCTTCTCCTCCTCCTCCTCCTCCTTCTCCTCCTTTTTCCCCTCCATCTCCTCCATCTCCTTCTCCTTCTCCTTCTTATTCGACTTATTCTTATTCTTTTTCTCTCTTCTTCCTCATCTTCTACTTCTTCTCCTCCTCCTTCTCCATCTCCTCCTCCTCCACCTCCTCCTCCTCCTTCCTCTTCTTCTTCTTCTTCTTCTTCTTCTTTTCTTCTTCCTCTTCTTCTTCTCCTCCTTCTTGTCCTTCTCCTTCTCCTCCTCCTCCTTCTTCTTTTCTTCTTATTCTTCTTCTTTTCTTCCTCCTCTTCTCCTACTTCTACTCCTCCTTCTTCTACTTCTCCTTCTTTTCTTTTTTTTTCTTCTTCTTATTCTTTTTCTTATTCCTTATCTTATTCTTCTTCTTCTCCTTTTCTCCTCCATCTTCTTCTCCATTTTATTCTTATTCTTATTCTCCTTCTTCTTCATCATCTCCTCCTTCTCTATTTTCTTCTCCTCCTAGCTTTTCCATTCCCTTTTCTTCTTTTTCCTTCTTCTTTTTCTCCTCCTCTTCCTCCTCCTCCTCCTTCTTCTTCTTCTTCTTCTTCTTCTTCTTCTTCCTCTACTTCTCCTCCTGCTTCTTCTCCTCCATCTCCTCCTCCTTCTCCTTCTCCTTCTTATTCTACTCATTCTTCTTATTCTTCTTCTTTTCTTCTTCCTCATCTACTACTTCCTCTCCTCCTTCTTCTCCATCTCCTCCTCCTCCATCTCCTCCTCCTTCTTCTTCTTCTTACTATTCTTCTTCTTCTACTGTTTCACCCTCTTCTATTCATCCTATTCCATACACCCTAATCTCGACCCAGTCATCACGATAAAATTTCCCTTTCACTGTAATTCCATCCAATAAGATGAACTTATCTATAGATTAGGTAATGCCATAGACTAACTCTCTAGTTAGTACACTAACTGTATAGTTAGTCTTTGGTTATGCTTTCTCAGGTTATGCACCCACACTCATTCATAATAACATGTCTAAATTTATCAGACAAAATTCTGTGTATGGTCCGAATATCAGACAATATATTATATATACCGGGTGTCCCACGAAGAGGTTTAAATGTTTGATTTTATATTACGTGCCCATTCATGCACCGAACTTTTTCAAACTTTACACAGTTTACAAAGTAGGTTCTAAAAATATTTTGGGAAAATTTCAGCTTCCTAACCTTTTTAGAAACAAAATGGCGGCATATTGAAAGACGATACTTTAAAAACATTAAAAAATGTGGTTTTGGTTTTATGAAATATTTTTATTGTTACATCCTTGGGCAAAATGATTTTTGAATAAGAAAAAAACTAGGACATAGCCTAATGAAAAACATTAAAGTCCGAAATAATTCAAACTGTAACCCATCCACAGCAACACACTGATGTCAAACAATTACTAAATGACAACCTTCATGGCTGTTGGATTGGTCGTGGAAGTTATTTTTTAGATTGGCCACCCTGATTACAAGATTTAACTGTTTGTAACTTTTTTTTATGGGGTTACTTGAAAAAACAAGTTTATATCTATATCTTCAATAATGATGAGGAACTAAAACGATCCATAGAAGAGGAACTTCTCCGGATACCGCGGAGTTTCTTTGTAAGAGCTTACGAATCATTTGTTAAGCGCTGTTATCAGTGTGTTGCTGTGGATGGGTTACAGTTTGACTAATTTTGGACTTCAAGGTTTTTTTATTAGGCTATGTTCTAGTTTTTCTTTATTCAAGTCATATTGCCCAAGAATGTAACAATAAACATATTTTATGAAACCAGAAACCTTCTTTAATGTTTTCGAAGTATCGTTTTCCAATAAGCCGCCATTTTGTTTCTACAAATGTTAGGGAGCTGAAATTTTTCCAGAATATTTTTAGAACCTACTTTGTAAACTGTGTGAAGTTTAAAAAAGTTCGGTGCATGAATGGGCACGTAATATAAAATCAAACATTTAAACCTCTTCGTGGGACACCCGGTACATCGTCTGCGTACCTTTCGTAATCAGCCAGATAGTTCATGATTTATTCTATTGAATGGAATCTAATGGGAAATTCGATCATCAACCCACGTACGGCTTTACATTTACTACTCATAATAGAAATTGTACAGAAATGGCTCATTCAACTCCAGCCTGTAATTGAATCTGATCAATTCCTGCATTTTTAAGCGCGTCCATTGAACTGTCGAAATTTCCGAAGTACAATGCATAATATTGAAATGCAATCCCGAAATACAATGTTCACCAACAATGTCTATGATCCAATCATCAGAACATTGTTAGAATACCAGTCTTGATTAGCTCACAACACTCAATATGTGAATAGTTTTTCAATCTATTCAACTCAATGATACCCTATCACTGACAGTCTAGTCAAATGATTTACATTCCCTACAGCATTAGAAATGCCAATCAGTATCAATATACCGAACTCCACAATAAATAAATAAATTTATTTTTGTATCTGCGTTCGAATTTTTCTATGCCTGTATTAGCTGAAAAAATCAATAGATTGACTGGAACAAGAATGTGAAATACCATATTCATGTGTTTTTCCAACTAAAATTATATTATACTATACAGTACAGGTATATATACCGTATGTCATGACATACTATGAATTCAGTACCTTTATATTGATAGTACATCAAGTAGTATTTTTTTTTTTAATCTGGCGTATGTCTATTGACATTCATTTAACGTTTCCATGGTAATGGGTGTTGTTTTGTTGATTTCTTTTTCAAATATGTTTCCTACATGTTTCTACAGTTTTTATATGAAAAAATCAACCTAACATAACCCATTAACATAGAAACGTTAAATTAAAGTCATTCTCCATCCGCCACATTAAAATATAGTAATATACTTTGTAAAATTATATGTGAAAAATGGAAGGAGTCATGTCAAGATATTACAATCTTTAAATTACTGTTGGATTTATAAAAATTAATTCAACAAAAATCATAAAGGATCTATCAAACAATATGCACTTGCCTCAGAAATGTTGTAGAACCTCTGCATACTAGGAAGAATGGATGAGACGGGTATATACAATGATTGTATAATGAACAATTATTTAGAAAAAATCTCAAGATTTAATCCTCATGGCATCATTTTCAGTCGCGTTCAAACTCAACTCTGAAGATGATGCCATGAACATTATAACTCAAGTTTGTTTTTAATGAAAAAGTGAAATAAACAATACTCTTGTCTCAAAAATCCACTTCACTTTCAAATATTGCTGAGAGACTTCTGCACTAGCAACTGCATTATTTGCTAGTATTATAAGGAATTTTGTTGAATCTATTAAAATCATCAAGACATGTAGCATTACAAGGTTATGAATAATTATTCTATTCTAATTTTCCTATAGGAAATATACCCGGCGATAAGTAAATAAGTATACCACGCTTCGCCACTATTTTATTTAAGGAAACTGTAATGCATGGATGGAGGAAAACATGATTAAATTTAATCATTTATTTACAATAATTATGCATTTAAATGTGAGAAAAATCAACAGACATCATTATATAATAATAATTTAATATGATGTTCTACAATAATGATAATACAATATAATATATGTATGATAATACATTAGTATGATATGATAATATAATTTAATAATAATTATTATTATGCTTATGGCTTTTATTAGCGGGGAGACCCTTCCGGGTGTTCCGCTTCGCCGAATCATCCAATTTCCGTAATGATTTAGTAATTAAAATGATATGATAGATGAATCATCATGGAAAGTTGAAGTTAAAACATACATATGTCCATTCTTGGAAGAGAAAGTCAAGGATAACCTTTATATCCACCTCTGACCGTAGAGACGGAGACAGAGAATAAGTTTTGTTGTACGGGGGGAGGGGAAGGTTGGTATGAAGAAAGTTATATGAGGTAATAAGCTAAGAGGTTTTGAGGTTAGAACTTGGTACAGTAATTTTGCAATGGTCACCCGCACAACCGCAGGCAGGCGGCGGCTTTATTCTCGCGGTCACTCGACTCGCTACTGCCGATAACAGGCTTATAAATCACCCTCACCCCCTTCCACTTTTGTGCGAGGGGAGGGGATTAAAATCCCCCAGACCAAAAGCCGCCCTAAGACAATAATATTGTGACACCATGTATACAGTAAAGCACTCTGGTAACAATGCTTGACAAATGTTCAGTTCGTGAGCATAATGTGTCTTGGTCACATTGTCATTCGACTGGTTTCGGAGTTATTCTTCATATTTCAGTTACGAGAATCGTAATTTTACCATGTAATAATGGTATTTTTAGTGACATTGAAGTACTGGGTGGCGCAAAAAGAACGGATGGATTTGAGTAGAATAGTATCAGTGGACTAGAGCTATCTGTGACCGCAGAGCGACAACATTTTGTAGGTTAAAGTATCCAGTTTTAGTATCAATGATGCAATTGACCTTGCAAAATCGCTTATTTGCTTTAGAAAAATATTTCCAATAGAATGAATAATCTGCAATCGTCGTCCAACGAAGCTTCAGCAGAAAGTTCCAAGTCGAGCTTTTTTTTTTTTCTGATTGGGTTGGGCTTTGTAACCCTTAGCCACCGCGACCGCTATTCGATCTTTTGTGGCATCCCCTCTTTGGCTTATGCCATGTTTCATAATCCAAGGCCAGAGCAGAATTCACTCAGGGCTTTGAAGTCCAGTTCTCTTGCCTCCTCTGGTAGGAGGGTTACCTTTCCAAGAAGTCTCCTCCTCATTTGCAAGAGTGCTGGACATTCCAGCAGCAATAAATGTGCTGCTGATTTCAACTATGGACCCACTCTTCCGAAGTTGTTCAACTTCTATCAGGGATGGGTCTGCACACTCCTCAGATTCCATTGCGGAATCTTCAGTTGTAGTGCCTTCCTCTGCATGTACCGTTTCCTGGCAGGTTTGAGTCAGCAATAACTCTGAAACCTGTTCCCACGAGTAGCTGGAGACTTATTCAGTCACCCTGGGCCGGTCTCCGCGTTCACCCAGGGAAGGCTTCTTGAAACTGGAGGTCGCCTGGTATCCAGAGTTCGCATACTCATGTCAGGCACTCCCCTGACCATGCAGCCGTCGGCGTATGCTGTTCCACCATATGTTGGCTTGGCTTGCGCAGTTGATGCTTCAGGTGTTCCTACTTGAACACCCTACTTAAGCTGGGACGCAACGGTGTTAGTTGCCAACCAGCCTACATCTACCACTTGCATCAGGAACCCGGAGGATTGCCACACCCCGGACAGAATAAATTCTGCCCCCCTGCGGGAAAGTCGAGCTTATTGGCTTGAGATTCTTCTTTTAACTTGAAATTCAAGTTTACTATCGTAAATATCATTACATTGAATATTTAAATGCTGCAATACTTGAACAAATTGCTGCTGTATCAAAAGTTAAGGACCAATTTGAGGCTTTTAATGAGCATTAACGAATTAAGGGCGCCATCTTTCCTATGTAATTTTTGGAATATACTCAAGTGTTTTGGAGTTTTTCATACAAATTCTCAAATTGGGTTACTTACTTAGTATTTTGGTGTTAGGAAGATAAATGTATGATTCAAATAAACTTTCTTATAACACTTTGAAAAACATCCGTTCATTATGCGCCACCCTATATTATAGTATCATGTATGGCTTATATTCTCATAAATAGTTCAACTGGAAACCTACTACTGTATTACTGCCCGATGCTGAGCTCCGTGTTCCTGGGAGGAATGCTTTACGTCATTGAAAACCGTGTATAAGCAGTGTATAAGAATGCTATCTCCGTCTCTCCGCTTCAGCCATCAGGGACACGGAGCTTAGCATCGGACAGTAGGTTGCCAGTTGTCTTATTCATAAGAATTATTTGAATAATTATTCATGACAATAATATACCATTCATGAAACCATATTACAACAATATCACTCATAATTATTCAATTTCAAGACAATAGTAGTAGCCTAGCGTTTCCCTGCCTAACATTTTATAAATATCCTTGAAAAACTAGTCTACAGTCAACAGGCAACTTGTGACTGAGGCAACAGGCAACTAGTTAACACGAATAACTTAAAATGTTCCATAACTTTCTGACCAATCATGTTGGAGAACTTAGTAATCGAAACTGCTCATCCAATTTCTGCTATAGCAGGATCCTTTTAACTTGTGTGAAATCGGCAGTTTCGGTAATAATTAAACAGTGATTTCGACACAATAATCATAAGGCTTGAGAGTCTTGAAGACCTTTAAAGTCTTTAGAAGACCTTTTCAAAGAATCACTTTTTAAAATACCTTTTCAATAATCTGCGAGATTCAGCATTTGTAGGTTAAGTATTGTGATTGACAAGTTAAAAGGATCCTGCTATAGCTGATGTCAATTAATGATAGAAAATGGCAGCGTCTTTTTGAAAACAAAATGGCGGATGTATTCCGAGCTCTATGTAGAATATTTCCGACCAATCACCAGCAAGCAACGACTTGGGCGTGAGCCTCTTATCATTCTGGGATTGCCATTGGCCGTTTTTGACAAAACAAGATGGCGGATTCAGTTTTGAAATCAGAATGACGGTTGGTAACAAACTAAATTAGAAATGGCGGATGATTGAGCGTAGCTCAAATCTTAGACCATTTTTTTAAAACGGTTTTGATCATACTCATACTAGACTATAGCAGGATTCATTTAACTTGTCAGAAAACATCTGATTTAACGTTAGTAAACGAGCGTACATCAATCAGCTGTTTCTGACAATTTAAAATAATCCTGCTATACTCGGCCGATTTCTATGAAATTTGGCTGGAACATGCATATCAACGATGGGGAGATTGTAAAATGATAAAATCTGAAAACAATGGTACCATGGAGGAATAACCTAACCTGGACATAAATTCGCAGTGAAATTGGAGACATTTTTCATGCGAGACAGCTGTTGAGTTGTCACTTTTCTTGTGAGGCATTTATTGACTTGTGTCACTTTTCTTGTAAGGTATAGCAGGATCCTTTTAACTTGTCAGAAAGCATTATGTTTCGACGAGCAATATCACAATACTTGAAACCTACAAATGCTGAATCTCGCAGATTATTGAAAAGGTCTTTTAAAAAGTTATTCTTTGAAAGGTCTTCTTTAAAAAGGTCTTCTAAAGACTTTAGAGGTTTTAAGATTTTCAAGCCTTTTGATTATTGTGTCGAAATCACTGTTTAATCATTACCGAAACAGCTGATTACTGAAAAGTTGAAAGGATCGTGCTATAGTCATTGATATTTGTCATTTTTCTTGCGGATGAGCGACAAGTTCATAAAGACAGTCGCTATGAATTTAGTTATGGAAAAATGATAACCTCTCGTTCATGACTGATACTAAAAATCTAGCTTGATATCATAATCGATAACCCAAAGAAAGTGGGCCCATTGGAAAACGGCCTACAGGATTGAAAAGGTAGGCCCGACAATATTGTGTGACAGAGTAGAAAATTGTACCGGCTTATAATAGGCATTGTGCTACGAGGAGCTCTCTATAGTTCTTTCCATCGTTGTATGTCACAGTAGCATCCTCCGCTGACCTACTCTATAGGCTCGTAGCTCAATGGCGGATTGAAAAGAGAGCTGGTACACAATAGCTGTTGGAAGGCTGAGCTGAGGGGCGGCTTAGTACTGATTAATTTGGCAAAGTCCATCTCTCAAACGGATAGATTAAGCCGGCTCGGTTTCATCCCCACTCACTCGCTCTTTCTCGCTCTCTTCCCATCATAGATCTTCCTTTATCCTCTACAATTCTTACATTGTCTATTGTAAATCGTTTTCTTCTCCTTCTTCTCTCTGATTCTTTCACTTCTCTTTCTATCTATCTACTGGTTTACTTGCCTACTACATACAACTATGCTGTAATGCGTTGGGGGAAATTTCCTTAATTTCACTGTACTCATTCTTCATTGGGGTACTGGTACAATGTTTCGGATACAATTGAGAGCTGTAAAATTTTACAGAATTTTATTGAAAAATACGAGAAGATTTGATTAGATTTGGCATATTTACTTCATTATGCACATTAAAAATATCGCTATATTATATTATTACTATAACTATTACTGACTTCATTGGGAGGTGATTTCTGCGTGCTTATATGTCTTTTTAATGGTAGAGAGAGAGAAAGATAGAGAGAGAGAGAGAGAAAGAGTAGGATAGTACTCACCGCTAACCACGAAGACGACAGACGACCCGTTGTCCGAATGACCGAGATTGAGCGAAGTACATCCAGTCATGCGATGCAGTTTCTGATCGGATTAGAGGGGTTTCTCCTGAATTAATCACCAGGTCGTGCTGGTTGCATACCCACCAATATGTTCCATCACTCTCTCTCGCACTCACTGCGGCCCAATCACCCTCTCTCTCTCTCACTTGCGACGATCAATTTCCAATTTGCTTGACCAGATTTGCTCTCAGCCACTATCGGTCATACAATTGACAGCTGTGCAATTTCTAGTTGCAACTAGCAGCCAGACTGGAATTGGTATTCATGATTGGTTGGTTGGCCAACTCGCAAATTATGGCAGGACCCAATAGAGCTCTTCATAGGATGGCCAGAGGTGCGTGTGAGGAAAGCTTGTCTATTCAATTATAAATAATTAGGACGTGATGACATTGGATGCGAGTTGAATTCTTTCGAGATGCAAGCTCCTTGGAAGAATAACTTTTGCCGACTAGAAAACAGAAAAAGTATCTATACTTTGAATATCTATGATACTTCCACAAGTATAGCAGGATTTTTTTAAATTGTCAGAAAACAGCTGCTTGATGTACGCTGGTTTACTAAAGTTAAATCAGCTGTTTCCTTACAAGTTGAAAGAATCCTGCTATATGTTCATCAATCAATGAAGAAATCAATCATTTACAAAGAAGAGTACAACAGGCTCATGTCCAAAACCGTTTCTCTTCCAATTCACACGAACATTCCAAATTCAAGTTAAATATGTCATGTCATCTTACTGAATCACCTATTTCTTCTCCGAAAACAAATAGAAACTATCAGGACGTGCTACTTAAGGTAATCGGTTGGATAAGAAGACTTGATATTGTCAAAACCACATATTTAATGAAACAACGAGATACTGCAGTTTCGGTTGTTACACCATTCTCAATCTCTGGTAAACTAATGAATTCATATTCGTGACCGAGCGCTGTGATTGGCAGTTGAATGGCCTATCAAGGTGAACGACTGCTATTGGCCTAGATAAGCTACTCCTACGTTGTGGGAGGCACGCCCATTGTGGGAGGAGCTTATTCAGGCCAATGGCAGTCGTTCGCCTTGATAGGCAATTCAACTGCCAATCACAGCGCTCGGTCACAAGTATAAATTCATTACCAGAGATTTAGAATGATGTAACAACCGAAACTGCAGTATCTCGTTGTTTTATTAAATAATATGTGGTTTTGACAACATCAAGTCTTCTTATTCAGTATGGATAACTACCACAACATCACCTTCACTATTACACAGAAAGTTAAAGTAATCTGTTGGAACGGCATTAGAAGCATCAAAAGATCGACATTGGGAGCGATGTCTCTCGATATTGCTTTTTGCATATTGAATAGAAATATTTTTTCTAAATAGAAATAAATCTGAATAATTCTAAATAGAAATATGTTTTTTCTAAATAGAAATATTTGTAGAATGATTTCATTAAAGATAGTAATATCAAATTCCTGTTGTGTTTGTGGATCAAGATTGGTTGAATAGTATAGAACTATTGTAAAACAGTTAACATTGGCAAATTGGTACTTGAAATTTTAAACACTTATCTCATTAATGTCAATGTAAAACGGGTGAACAATAGATTGAGTACCGTATAATTCATTATTATTTGCCTCTGAAATATCACAAAATATTTCGAATCTACGAATGTGTTTATTTATCACCTTTTTTCATACGGATTCGTAACCCTCATAGAAAATAATATATGGCAGGATCAATTTGTCTTGTCAGAAAACAGCTGTTTCGACAATCAATATCACAATACTTAACCTACAATAATGCTGAATCTCGCAGATTTATGAAAAGTTCTTTTAAAAAGGTATTCTTTGAAAGGTCTTCTTTAAAAAGGTCTTTTAAAGACTTAAAAGGTCTTCAAGGGCCGGTTCATGAGCTCGGGATTTACCCAAGTCCTAGACTAAAACGGGTGGCTTCCGTAGTATCGACAAACGTTTGTCTCGATAGGTTAGTGGGTTAGCAGCAAAGAGAGGACTTAGTACATAGTGTTGTGGCTAACGTTCGTCGATGATACGGTGGCCACCCGTTTTAGTCTAGGACTTAGCTAAATCCCGAGCTCATGAACCGGCCCTAAGACTTTTAAGCCTTTGGATTATTGTGTCAATAACACTGTTCACTTATTGCCGAAACAGTTGTTTTCTGATTAAATTAATCCTGCTATCATAGGGAATTTATTCTCTATACAGCCCCTATTCCCTATACTTTATTCCCTATAATCCATCATGATATAGGGAATAAGTTCTTCCCGAATGTAGTTAGTTTCATGTTACTATTACAGGCCCATTGTGTTCATACACAGTACATTGATGTAGAATATTTACATTGCTATTCTTATAGGGACTCTCAGCATTTAAAAAAGCGTGTTCGAATATAATTTGATTGAAATGACTTGTACATATAAAATATCAATGTAATCCACCCCAGGGTAACAACTATTCTGTACCTCAGTCTAGACTTTACCTTGCATTTGTATATCTATATCCGAAGCATAAAGCTACTAAATGTTCATATATTTGAATATCTATAGAAAATACCCAGTAGGAGTGCTTTTGTGGAATACTCAGACGGTAAGAGAACGTCAGTCTATGTTTTATTCAGTAAAAATGGAGCTTTTGATATCAGTGCGTAAAAGTGGGTCTTGGAGAGACAGATTTTCATGGAAATGGTCTGCCGACGTTACTTTACAGACTGTCTGTCTGTTCTGTTCTGTACCTACTGTACAGAGCGGAACATTTAATATCGCATTTTTCAGAATCAATGGCGGTGCTCTTCCATTTTGTAAAGCTGGACAGGTAGGGTGGCGTATTTTGAATTTCCATTCGAAACGTGAGTGGGAGACGTTTTCATTTATGTCAGTCAAGCCGAATAAGCTGACTGCTTACAAGTGAACTGAAAGTTGTGTTCCATAGTAAGAAAGATGTATTGCTAAATTACAAAACAATAAGATAGAATCTTAATTTTCAAACATTAAAACAAAATACAATTTCATGAATTGACAGTAAATAAAAGAAGTGAACGGTTTCCAACTTATTTCATTCATCAGCAGAGACAACAGGGGCTTCTATTTATAGTCAGCATAATATATGAAACAAATTTAAATAGATTAATAACCCTAATTAGTCTAATAATTAAAATTGAAATCTTTATTTGTAAATCTTTATTGTTTAAAATCAAATTAAATTAAATTAAATTAAATCTTTATTGTTTAGAGGCTGTATAATAAAACTGTGGCCAATGAACTTCCCCCTTTGATTGGACAGCTCTATCGAATCCATCATACTTTTTCCATAAATTAATTTGCATCGAAAAGATACTTGAACAATGTGTTATGTTAAGTGAATGAATTGAAATTACAGAGAATAGTAATTGGGAGGAATTTCATGAAATTTGAAGAGAATTGGACGCCTATTGGATGAGGCCGACCAATGGGATTGCACTAAATCAAAACAGAGGAACAGCAAACACACATTGAGAATCAACAATCTCGAATGAGAATTAATAAACAACAATCTTAACTGGGCAAGACATGCGTGACCAACTCAATCGATCATCACGAGAAATATGTAAAATAAGCAGCACCAAAAAATTGCAGGGAAAATAATAATTAGGCTATACTGTAATTATCAAAAAGAAACGCGTTCAAAATTCGAAATCATTGTGAAAAGTGAATAAACTACAACCTAAGTGGAATTAGGTTATCACGGCGAGGTGGAACAACCTTCGGGTCTCCCCACCGACAAAAGCCATACGCTAAATAAATAATAAATAATTATCATGTTGTAGTGATGGTTTAGTTTTTTACAGAAATGCGCAGTACCAGTTAGGTTGATTTATCCCATATCGTAACGTATCGAAACGTTTTTGAATAGTCTTGAATTCTCTTACGAAGTATTTGATGGAAGATGATTATTTCTTGATCCATTACGAATAGCTATGTATAGGCCTACAATGTTGATTTCACTTCACAACCAAGATGCAGTCATCTTATTTCAAATGTAAGAACTGATTTGAGTTCATATAACTCGAAAGCGCTCCAGTCAGTAAGAAGACAAATCAGTTTACAATATTTAAGATAAAATATTAATGATTGAGGTGAAATGAATAGATTTGATGGAGCTGAACGCTCTTTATTAAATAGCAATAATTTGATAATAGACACACCGCTCTACGCTTGATTACTGTCTTATCATTATTGTCTCACAATCACTAACTTTTTCTGCATTTGCCCCTCACTCTTCTTAGATGTGTGTGTGTGAGATGTAGAGCTTTAATCATCATCAAGATCATCATTCTCCTCGACCTCTTTTCTCTCCCTCTCTCTTCACACCCGCTCATTTATTGTACAGACTACTTCTTTTCCTTCAACACCCGATGTAGGTTACATTTGAAGACAACACTATTTATCACTGAGAACTGAGACCGGCAGTCCGAAGACAAGAGCAGTGCACTGCCAGACATGGACAGTGAGTTACGTGCAGTGCATGGTCTCACCATTTTCATGTCCTGCTTTTTTTTTTCACCCTCCACACTTCTTCTTCTTCTTCTTCTTCTTCTTCTTCTTCTTCTTCTTCTTCTTCTTCTTCTTCTTCTTCTTCTTCTTCTTCTTCTTCTTCTTCTTCTTCTTCTTCTTCTTCTTCTTCTTCTTCTTCTTCTTCTTCTTCTTCTTCTTCTTCTTCTTCTTCTTCTTCTTCTTCTTCTTCTTCTTCTTCTTCTTCTTCTTCTTCTTCTTCTTCTTCTTCTTCTTCTTCTTCTTCTTCTTCTTCTTCTTCTTCTTCTTCTTCTTCTTCTTCTTCTTCTTCTTCTTCTTCTTCTTCTTCTTCTTCTTCTTCTTCTTCTTCTTCTTCTTCTTCTTCTTCTTCTTCTTCTTCTTCTTCTTCTTCTTCTTCTTCTTCTTCTTCTTCTTCTTCTTCTTCTTCTTCTTCTTCTTCTTCTTCTTCTTCTTCTTCTTCTTCTTCTTCTTCTTCTTCTTCTTCTTCTTCTTCTTCTTCTTCTTCTTCTTCTTCTTCTTCTTCTTCTTCTTCTTCTTCTTCTTCTTCTTCTTCTTCTTCTTCTTCTTCTTCTTCTTCTTCTTCTTCTTCTTCTTCTTCTTCTTCTTCTTCTTCTTCTTCTTCTTCTTCTTCTTCTTCTTCTTCTTCTTCTTCTTCTTCTTCTATTCTCCCAAGTCCTAGACTAAAACGGGTGGCTACCGTAGCATCGACAAACGTTTGTCTCGATAGGTTAGTGGGTTAGCAGCATAGAGAGCCCTTAGTAGCCTACATAGTGTCAAGGCTAACGATTGTTGATGACCACCCGTTTTAGTATAGGACTTAGCTAAATCCCGAGCTCATGAACCGGCCCTAAATCTCATGTCCAATATCCATATCGTTACATTGAGCTTCTACAGTTTACGCTCTCTTCAGTGAATCGAAAAGTGAAATATGAATTCTATTTCTTACTAACTTTATCTGGAATTTAAACCTTTATATTGTGTTATCTACATGAATAAAGTGAATAATCTAACCTGATCTATTACTGGCATTTTTCTTCTTTTTTGGATAATATCAGAGGTAAATTTTGGACTGAGATATATGGTTAGTCTATAATAATATTGTATCAGATATATTAGGGTGGGTTGTTGAGCCCCAGAAGTCGCGGCAAGCAGCAGTTGTTTACAGGAAAAGTAAACAGACTTAGGACACATAAGCCTGTTCAAGAGCGGCAAAAGATAATGGAATAGTACTGTTGCACGCCAGATATTTTTCCTTCAAGTTTTCCCAGCTTTTCAGCCAGTCGGATCACGTCTGTGGTCAATTTTCTTCATGGAAAACCCTTTATATATGATACAGAAAATGCGGACAAGTTACGCACGTATGAGTCAAACACACTCACATACATAATCTGGCGATTGTCCACACGCACGCACAAGTGCGCCAGTGCTGCTGGTTTTATTTGTAGAAAAATAAAATAGTAGGAAGTCTGAGATGAAATCGAGGAGAAGATTCACTTTTGCCAGAGAGTTCTGCAAGTAATGTTGAAAGAATTTTGAGATAGAATTTATGGAAAAGAAGATTTGACTTCAGCTTTCATGTAATCTCAATAATAATCTTTATTTCTGGGAAAAACAAAACACATGATGCTTGTAAAACTCATAAGTATATCCATAAAAGCATGATAATGGGGAGTAGTATAATAACGGGATGCTGTAATAGAATATCAAACAAAAATGAATAATATTATTAATTTTATCTACGAGCGTGTTGTAACGCAATCATTATTACAGTTTCATAATTGAAATATTAACAGTTGCTTTTTCGAAAAAGGATTTGAAACTTGTATCGTAATGACGACTTTATGGAATGGACGCTATATTATGAAACGGTTCTAGTTCAATCTGTTCCAGTTTTAAAACACTTGAACGGAACGTTTTAAAACACAATCGCAGCTGATGAAAGCACTGTAGTTGATCATGCGTGTGTGCTTTGAGCAGCTGTCCTAATCTATGAGGTAAACATTGAAATAAAACAATGATCGTTTGAATCAAGGTTAGCTTAGATTGATAATGTAGATAAGATATTATTGTTTTTTGTTGGTCGTAGATAAAATGGTGTACGCAATGGTGTATTTTAGCCTTTAAACGACTCTTGAGATACCTTAAAATAACTCGCGGAATTGCCGCTCGTATTTTAACCTCGGTATCTTACATTTGAAGGCTCTCATAATACAGCCATTGTATAAACTACTTTGAGAAGGAGTTCTGAGTTATTATTAAGGGCCGGTTCATGAGCTCGGGATTTAGCCAAGTCCTAGACTAAAACGGGTGGCTTCAAACAATAGCATCGACAAACGTTTTTCTCGACAAGTTAGTGGGTTAGCAGCATAGAGAGCCCTTAGTACATATAGTGTCGAGGCTAACGTTTGTCGATGCTACGGTGGCCACCCGTTTTAGTCAAGGACTTTGCTAAATCCTGAGCTCATGAACCGGCCCTAAGAATCTTTTTTTTTGTGTTTGCTTGTGTGCTCTATAAGTAGGCCTAAACTATGGAACGACTTTTTGATGGAATTCATTGAAATAAGGGAAATTCTACTTTAGCCCTTACATTCTGAAAGGAATACTAGATGATTATTTTGAAAAATTCTATTCACTTTTGCTTGCGTTCTTTGCAGGTAATATAGACAAAAATATGGGAAAAAAATTTAAGAGATTCATTGAAAAGGAAATTTTACTTTTAAGCTTCTATGTTGAATTAGTAGGGAATCCAGGATGAATTATTCATTGAAAAAAATATTATTCATGTTTGATTTTGTGATCTGCAAGTAAGATTGAAGAATATTAAATTAATGTTGTGATAGAATGTTTGCAGCAAAAGATTTCACTTCAGCTTTCATGTTCTAGATGGAATTTTTAATAATTAATGAGAAGATCATTATCCATTTTTGTTTGTGTGCTTTGTGAGGGGGAATGTGAATAATTTTGAGATGAAATATGTGAAGAATCAGGTTTTACTTCAGCTTTTATATTTTAGAAAGAATTACTGGAAGTCACTGTTACTGTAATTTACTCCCATCTACTGAGATGACTATTATCTATGAAATTACTACTGATGTTTGCTTTTTTACTCTGCAAGTAATATTGCAGAATGTAGAATAATTATTTTGTGAAGGGATTTATTAGAAAGATTATTTCTCTCCATTCGCACGTCTACGTTTTCAGTAATTTGTGAAGCAAACGGATTATACTTACGCTTCGTTAGCCGATTGCTGTAGTCTCTGAGCTCAAACTTCACTCAAAAACCTAACTTTTAATAGGACCTCGAACTTCGAAGATTGACTTCAAAGTTGAACCACAAACTTATTCAAGCTTATCACTCATATTGGAGTTCATTCCAGCTCTCTCAACAACTTGACGTAATTCAAGTGCCTAAATCGTTGTAATTCTAGTGTAGTATTGAATCGTTGTTTAATATAATCGCTGATTATTGCTATCAATCAACTACAGTTCTATATTACAATTTTAGTCTGCTATATTGCTTCTCCCGTCTTCATTTATTTATGGTGAACGGTTTAAATTATTTAATTATTATTTATTTTCTCAATTTATTTTATTTATTTATTGGAACAATCACAATAGTAGTTTATGCAATGGTTGTATTATGAGAAGGTACGAGTGAGATACCGAGTTTAAAATACGAGCCGCATCGCCGCGAGTTTTTTTAAGGTATCTCAAGAGTCGTTTAAAGGCTGAAATACAACCATTGCATACATCATTCTATCTACGACCAACAAAAAACAATAATATCTACATTATCAAACTAAACCAACCTTGATTCAAACGACCATTGTTCTATTTCAATAGAACCTTATAGATTAGGACAGCTGTTTAAAGCACACAGGCATGAGTAACTACAGTGCTTTCATCAGCTGCTATCTTGTTTTGTTGCGTTCCAGTGTTTTGAAACTTGAACAGATCGAACTAGAACCGTTCCATAATATTGCATCGGTTAGGTTAGGTTGATCAGAAATTTTATTTACAAAAATTACACAGAACAAATTTATAAGCTAATAAAATTACATGGAAGTTAGAAGTTACAGGAAGGATCCTGTACAATGTGTACATCAAATACTAGAAGTAAATTAGTATTCTGAGACTGGGAAAGTTGTCTAATTATCCAAAGTGATGATAATTTCCTAATTATAGCCAGCCCACGTATAGTCTACAGCGTTCAAAAAGATGCTAACACGTGAAAATCTTTCGAATTTTTTCAAGTTTTCTCTCGTTGGAAAGTACAGTAGTTGGAAATTTAGGTGGACTAATATAGGAGACTAAACATGAAGCACAGCGAACTCTGCAATTCTTCTCACGTACTGCACATTTTCTCTCAACTTTTCTTCTTCTTCTCCTCTTTCTCCTTCTTCTTCTTCTTCTTCTTCTTCTTCTTCTTCTTCTTCTACTCGATTGTAGTTTTCTTCTCACTGTACTCCTTCTGATTAAACTTCAAACTGGAAAGAAAATTTCCTGCCATGTTACTATAATAATACTCGCGAGTGTATATACAATATTATTGTAAATGAAGTAGGTAATGCCTGGAAAAGTTTCAGTTTGAAATTTGAATACAAATTAGTGCACAATAATTTCTGATTTTCCTCTGATTCAATAGAAAATGGTGTTCTACTCACATTTGTAAGTTAGGTAACTTTCCATCTCTTAATGATATTCAACTCATAGTATGAGGATGAGGGCGCTTTTCATCTCTTATCTTTTTATGTTCATGATGCGAAAAATTCAATCAGAGAAACTTGTGTTAGCCTTTAGCATGGGAGAAATAATAAATTTCAAGTTAAAACTCATCATTATTATGAATTATGTTTTATTTAATTCCTGAATAAACTCTCCTTCTTATCTATTATTCAACTCATATAAATTGTATATTAAGGCTAGGCGTACACCGGTTAGTCAAGACAAGACAAGACGAGATTAGTCACGTTTAGTCACAGTACTCCACATGGTTGCTTATGAAGCAACACCCACCGATTAGTCATTGCATCAGTGTGTGCTGCTTCATAAGCAACTATGTGAATTACTGTGACTAAACGTGACTAATCTTGTCTTGTCTTGACTAACCGGTGTAGGCGTAGCTTAAAGGTATCTAGTGGAATGAGTCAACCCATGCGCATTTATGAACTTCTGAGAGTAACAATTCTTAGAATATTGAACTTCTGAAATATTATAAATCTATGTGAAATACTGTTATATTAACACTAATTTATTTCAGTTCCAATCTTTTTCTTATAAAAAATCACAGTGATGTAAATTAAATGATTAAAATTAAATTAACTTCTTTTTCTTTTCCTTTTCCTTCTTCCTCTCCTCCTCCTTCTTCTTCTTCTTCTCAATTCATCGACGATTTGTATGGAAAACGAATTTCAGTAGTGCTGATATGACGTAAAAAATGAAGGGGTTGACTGGAATAAGAGATGTTTCGGAGTTTTGCCGCTAGAGACCAGCACACAACAGGCGAGACATCAGTGGTGAGCAAGGAGTTACTTTGCTGCCCACTAGAAAGTGCTGTAGAGTCCAAATTAATAGAATTTATTAAACTGGGTAGAATCACGGACAAAGTCCTTCATCCCAATAATATTATTGAAATTGATATTATTATTTTTTACAATCGCATTTGTATTTAAATATTTTTCGGGGATCACTTGAAAACTATAAACTGTTTAAATTCTAGATTTTTTTGGAATGATTTGAAAACTAATCTAGTAAAATTCGTAGCCTATGTATTAGTTCATGCAATGGTTGTATTATGAGAGCCTTTAAACGACGATTGAGATACCGAGGTTAAAATACGAGCGGCAACGCCGCGAGTTAGTTTAAGGTATCTCGAGAGTCGTTTAAAGCCTAAAATACAACCATTGCATACACAATTTTATCTACGACCAAGAAAAAACAATAATAGTTCTATCTACATTATCAATCTAAACTAACTATAGTTAGTTTAGAATTCTAAACAAACGATCATTGTTTTATTTCAATTTTTATCTCATAGACTACACAAGATAGTGTAGAAAGTAGAAACTAGTGTAGCCTTGATACGAGGCACCTACTCGCTTGCCTGTCTCCACCAATTCCAAAAACATGTGACTGTGGATTACTATAAATATACACTGCAATATTATCTAATATGTTTTTCAAAAAGAATACACTAATTGCAGGCTAATCTGACAGAGCTGGGCATGACGTCATCCTTTACAATGGAAATGCTGTTTATTTTCTATTACAAGACTTATTTATTTTCATATATTTTTTAAATGTTGAGTAACAGTCAGTCGCCATTCGCCTTCCTAGAAAATGTATTGTATTATACAGCATGCTCCATTTTATCAGTCTGAAGAAATACACAATCGCAAAAAGAGCATGACAATGTTAGTCGACATACATCGATGTGAGAGTTATCGATGTAGTGCGAATTTGAAGACGTAGTTTGCCAATTCGCTGCTAGATGGCAGAGTCTGTCGCTTCCATATGCAGAGACTGTATAAACACAGTGTGGCCATTGAATTGTTTGTTTTTTTAGATTAGCTACTACTATTCACAGATTTGACGTCTAGTGGGATCGGAAACCCATTGAATATCATTGTGGCCATTGAATATCACACTTTTGATTGGTTAGCTCGGTGAAATTCATCATACTCTTGTCAATTCCCATTAGATTTACATCGAGAATATAATTATGTTGCACTTCTAACCTACAATTTGCCTGTATAACAATGTACAGAGAATGTACAGTAACATTGTGGACATTGCATGTCACAGTTTTGACATGATCAATCAAGATCAAATTTCATAAAATACTCGTAAATCATAAAAGTAATGTTCCAGTTCCACTCATAGAATAATACTCGACTTCTGACACAGTAATAATCCTCAAATTAAACGATTCTCTCTATGATTAGTGTAAGATTAGTCTAGATTCTCTCTAAGGTTAAGTGTAAGAGAGGACTTGCGAGTCCTAACTTCGCCTTATATTTTGAAAGACAATAAATAAATAAAATATATGATGACATAGATTTGACCTTATTGGACCTATTCATTGAAATTTACTTAGACTAGGCGTACACCGGTTAGTCAAGACAAGACAAGACGAGATTAGTCACGTTTAGTCACAGTAATTCACATAGTTGCTTATGAAGCAACACACACTGATTAGTCATTGCATCGGTGTGTGCTGCTTCATAAGCAACTATGTGAATTATTGTGACTAAACGTGACTATTCTCGTCTTGTCTTGTCTTGACTAACCGGTGTACGCCTAGCCTTACCCATCAAGAGAAGGACTCGAATTAATCAACATAATCATCTATACAAAAGCAGTAAGAGAATGAAGCAGCCCTGGTTTTTCTCCGAAACCGTAATAAAAGATAGGCTCATTTGCCTATCTAGGATCTGTTAGGCTTCGAAAATGTGTTATATTATACAGAGTGTGCCGTAAGATGTCATTACCATGGAGATTTATGACCACCTTCAATGGAAGTGATATAGTACACAAAATATAGGCAACTCTCATTTTCATGCAAATTCAATGGAAGTCGCACTCATTCAGATTCTCTGGCGATGCCACTGTTATATATTTTCATCGATGAAATATTTTTGGCCAAGTGAAAAATTACCATAGCAGTGGTCTGATTGCGTGTTTTAGAACTAGTTTCGTTACTAAGCTATGAATTACTCCACTATCCAAGAGTCCAATAGGTATAGCAGGATTCTTTTAAATTGTCAGAAAACAACTGATTGATGTACGCTCGTTTAGTAACGTTAAATCAGCTGTTTTCTGACAAGTTAAAAGAATCCTGCTATACTTGCGTTAGAATGAGGACTTTATTTTAACATAACGATGTTAGAAACATAAAAAACATTCTATTTCTTTTTTAGATAGATTTGTCTCTGATTTAGTCTAGTCTCGGTTCCCATGAGCGGTTTTTGGGCGACGTCATAGGTCAATACCATTCGGGAAAAAGTCTGAGGAAACAAACCTTTGAGCATCTGGGATCCTGTCTACATTCCATTGAAGTGTTTACCAAACAGTACATTTATTGTATTATCTAATCAAAACTTGTACTTGTCCCAATAATTCACAAACTTCTGTATTATCATGAAATACTTCGTTTTTACTTTGGTTTCCTCTAATTCACAAACTATTGTATTATCATGCTAATGATATTATTGATTATGCTAAACCTTAATAGAACTGACTCTGTAAAGATAGCTTTCTCCAACCTAGGAATCTTAACAATAAATGGATAATACATATTTGATGTTATTGTCTCTTTCAAAAAATATGATGGTTCAAATTTAAGAAATAGTAGGCTACCCTCAATATTATAATACACGATTCGGTCGTATTACACAAAGACACAGATTGGATCTATTTGAGAAAAAAACCGTTTACAGAGGAAAGAAATATTTTGTGAAGCTACCAACCAGTTTGCAATAGTAAAGGTGGGTTTTCGTTACTGCGACCGAGTGCCGCAGCGGAGCCCGACCCAGTGTTGCCAGGTGCAATTGATGAAAAATCCCAACTATTTATAGTAGAGATTTTTGAT
This sequence comes from Laodelphax striatellus, assembly GCA_017141395.1. Taxonomy (NCBI): domain Eukaryota; kingdom Metazoa; phylum Arthropoda; class Insecta; order Hemiptera; family Delphacidae; genus Laodelphax; species Laodelphax striatellus. The sequence continues at coordinate 33,546,345 of CM029536.1, forward strand.
CAATTGCATCTGGCAACGCTGGGTCGGGCTCCGCTGCGGCACTCGGTCGCAGTAACGAAACCCCACCTTTAGAAGATCCTCATTTATTTAGAAAGAATTTGAAGGAATATCTGGTGAACTTATCGCTGTACTCTTTACAAGAGGTTGGCGTTAATGTTTAAACAATCTCTTTTCATTTTTTAGTCTTTTGATAATATAGGCTAGCCTAGCTTTGTATAACATTAATATTCTTGTCACTATTCTTATGTGCTTGTACGTGTTGTAATAGAATAAATAAAGATTTTTTTTTAATTCAATTCGATTCAATGCAATACTCCCGTGTAACCTACATTGTAGGTGACTGAACCGAAGCTCTTGTGTGGATAAAATAAACAGCGAATAGGTAGTGTCATGCAATGAAAATGGTAAATAATAAGTTTGAACTTCTCTTATGAAACAGGAGAAGAAGGACATGATCATTTTCAGCGAAAAATAGAAGAAAACAAAGAAATCGATAGGGAAATAGGAATAGGAAATAGAATAGGGAATAAGTAAGGAAATGGATAGCAGAATGATCATTTCTCGTAGCCAAATACGAAAACAATGCAAGGAGATAATCAGTTTTCATAGCAAAAAGAGATTTGAAAAGAAATAGCGCTCAATGTTATTGAGTTGCAGTATAATTCAGCTTCGGCCAAAACAAGAATACATTGGGATGAAGCATATTTTTGACCTAAATAGCACGATATGTAAACAACAGTAGGGTGAATTGAATAGTTGAGCCTCACATATGAATATCTTTCTGAGACATAGTTTTCCAACTGGAGCTCTTGGTACTTACTTTATCAGTGTAGAAATAATTGTATTACCTATTCAACTATTCTTTAATGTTATCAATGATTCATTCATGATCTCTTTGTTGCTGATTTATCATTATACTAGAAGCCATCCGTGCTTCGCAATGGAGCTCCACAAAACAAAGCTATGTTATAATATTTCTTTTCTACTGTGTGTATCAAAGATATTATTCATTTTTTTCTGGATTAGGCCTTTAAAATATTTTATAGCCTAAAGCCATGATAAAACTGAACATATAAGGTAGGCAAAAATTGTGGTTTAAATTTATTGAGAAATTCATTTCATCATCCAATAAAGTTATAGTAATAAATTGGACCAATTCAGAAATTAACAGGAAAAATATTAGGAAGGAAATGGAGAGAAGTATTTATTGTGGCATAAGCTCCAAGTTATTCTTGATGGGTAAACACAACTGTATACCGTACTTATTCTAAATAGTATTTACGCTACACATTCATTATTTGTCAAGTAAGTTACCTGGAAGCTCAATATTCCCGTTAGCAGTCAGCATTTATTTAGGCCTCTAATAACTTTTGTTATTTACTCCGGTGTAAACGCAGCTTTATTCTATTAAATTTGAAGAAAAATACAAGCAAGCTCAAACTACGATTCTATGTTTGCTTTGATCATTTCTGTAAGGATAATTTTTTTTTCTCTATAATTAGACAAGTATCAAACACTTTCACTAAGATAATGCAAAAATGTGAAATGTATGATATATGATACTACAACAATGAAAGTGTTTATAATTAGATGGTATTTTCTAATATATATAAGACGAAGAAGCATTGTTTTCGCATTAAAAATTGTATCCCACAAAAATGTTTGAAGTTGTAGTTACTTAGTTCTAGGCCTAAGCAAGAATTATTAGGAAGATTTGGTGCTTGATTACTCCTTTGTTACAACTTGTAAACAAAGCAACATAAAGGCCTACTCTCAATTACTATGACGTCTTTGATCTCAGACTTCATGGAAGAAAATAAGCAGAAAACATCAGCTGGTTTAGAAGAGTAGGCCTAGTGTCACCCTGGGGGCTTTCAAGGCCGGGATACCAAGAAAAAATGGAAACCTACATTATGAAGGCTAGCAGGCCTTGAAAATTCTCTCTGTTTCCCAATATTGCAATTCCCTGGAACATATTTCTTAGCTTATCAGCTGTTCCACACCATGGAAACAGCTGCCTCTAAGGCTAGGCGTACACTGGTTAGTCAAGACAAGACAAGACGAGATTAGTCACGTTTAGTCACAGTACTTCACATAGATGCTTATGAAGCAATACACACCGATTATTCATTGCATCAGTGTGTGCTGCTTCATAAGCAACTAAGTGAATTATTGTGACTAAACGTGATTAATCTTATCCTGTCTTGTCTTGACTAACCGGTGTACGCCTAGCCTTAGACTTTTAAGCCTTTGGATTATTGTGTCAAAGTTGCATAAAATCACTATTAACTGATTTCCAAAACAGCTGTTTTATGACTAGTTAAATTAATCCTGCTATACACGATAAAATTCTGTCTAAACTACAGTATGTTCACTTTGCTAGGACAGCTGGACTGACAATGAGTTACGTCAAAACTTTTATCAATAATTAAATTGTATAAGAGTTTATTATCTATGGTGCAGCGTTATTCATAGTGTGAAGTAGATGAAATCTTTCACGCTTTGAATGTAGTAGAAAAATATGTAATAATGACTATGATTGTAGTGACAATCATTAATATTCAGCTCCAATGTCATTGTAAATTGAACGATCTATACATCAAGATACATTTATGAACATAATATTTGCCTTTATGTTCGATTAATAACATATCCACAAACGCAATGAATAAGAAGACTGGAGTGTTGTCAAAACCACAAATTTATTAAAATATTCAAATACCGGTTTCAGTTTTCACACCATTATCCATCTCTGTTATGAAACAAAACTAGAGAAGAATTAACGCTACGGAGCGAACATTACGATTGGTGGTTGACTGACCTATCAAGGTGAATGACTGCCATTGGCCTGCAGTCGTTCACCTTGATAGGTCATTGAACTACCAATCACAGCGCTCGATCACTATATCTAGTATTATAAAATTCTTCACTTCAGTTTCTAGTTTACCATAGATTGATAATAATGTAACAACCGAAACCAGTATATCGATATTTCAATAATTTGACAACTTACAGTCTTCTTATTCATTATGGACAAGTTATATTCATAACTTTCACAAAAAATCCACAAAAATTTACTCACACTGTCTGTTTGAGCTTTACCAAATCCTTATACAGTATATTATTCTGGATGAACAAAATTTTCCTTCATCATTTGGCTTGAATCGATAACATAGATTAGTAGTAGTTATTAAAAAAAATGTTCGTATGGCTTTTTATTGGTGAGGAGACCCTTACGGGTAGGTTCCAACTCGCCTTATTATTGGACCGATAGCATAGTAATTACATAACTATGTTATGATTATGTAATGATTTTATGTTATGGTTCAGAGTGACATCAATTTTACAGCGGTTTACTGCGCATACTACTCATATACCCTACCGTGTATTCTGGTGTCCGTGGATTATAATGTACCAAATTACTTAAAATCTATGTATCAATTACACAAATCTATGTATCAAATTACCATGAGAATCCGGTAGGCTGTATGGTATCATATAGAAGAGGTTGAAGCAATGAAAACACTAAAAAACAAAAACTAAAGAATCTTTAATGATTTCCCAAGTACGATAAATCAAAAAAATGAGTGAATAATTGATATCTCTTACAATAAATAAGTCCAACTTTACAATTACCTTCCTCTGTCATTTACTCGCACATTTTAATTATACCCTATTTCAATTGATAATTATAATATACACTTCAAAGATCGACATTTCAAAATAGCCTAGCATCTTCTCAATATTGGAAATAATCTCAATATTGAAACAATAATAGCAGATTTGTTCGTTATCCTACTGGAAAAAATTGAAACAATTTACTGCTAACAAATCATTGTGATTGGACTACTTGATTAGAATTTGTTGATTAAACCACTGTGATAGGAATAATTAATTGATTACAATTTTATTACACTATAAGTCCAATTTGTAGAAAATTGTCCGTTTATTTCAAGAAATGAATGAATCTATTCATCCTGCTCAAGTCACTTGTGATAAATTATTCATCAATAATGAATAAATTGGATACATTATTACGTGGCAACCGCTTATTGCTCTGGTATGTTCATCATAGTGATTCTCACCAAAATCATTTGATTCAAATCAATCGAGAGATTCTCTATAGGATTCTATTGATTTTCATCAAATTTACAATTTATTATGAAACAGTAAACATTACCGGTACACAAGTATGTAATGAGTTGCGTTTGAAATACATTGTGAAGCTGTTTTCTGAGAAAGATTATTTAAAGAACGAAAATGAGAAAAATAAATAAATTTCAAGTCTCCATAATTTCCTTATAATGGAACACAGTCATAGAAAAGACTGAAGCAAATACGCTTCAGAATATTCAGAAAAATAGGTTTACTGAAAAGAAGTGAAGAAAAATTTTAAACTTCAATTTTCATCCTATTTGATGATTTCTTCGAAATTTAACTGAGTGATAAAACTCTACAAAATTAGAAATTTAGAAGACTATCGTCGCTACTTTAAAGTTGGAGAAAATGCTGCATTGAATTATCATTACTTATCATACAGATTCGATGTGAAAATTTCACAGCAATATTTTGCACAATGTAATGTGTCCAACTAATTATTGCAGTGACATCAGATCAGTATTCAATACAAAAATATTATTTCCACAATTTTTCATGGAATTACTCACTAGAAAATATAATTACTTTTGAAGGTAATTATAGTAATTAGTGGAATAATTATTTAAAAATATAATTAATCTAAGAAGGTTTAGCATGATTGAGTGGTGAAGTATCATGAGAGATATTCATTAATCATAATTAGGGGTGGTTCATGACTCGGGTTTATCTCTATTTCGAGGCTAAAAACCGGATTTCACGCCGAGTGTTAAAAATCGGGCTTAAGAGCTCGAGATTAGCAAGTCCCAAACGTAAAAGAGCAGTAAAAACCTGAGGTTTAAAAGTTGAGTTTATGAGTCCAACAACAGATCATTTCGGGGCTGAAAGATAAACTAGGTGGACTAGTAAATCCCGAGCTCATAAACCCACCTTTAATAATTCAGAAGCATAATTATATTGGAAATTTAATGTAAAAACAGAGACTCTGACATTATAAATTGAAGGGATCCATAATTCCTCAGTAAACAGCTTCTTATTAGGCTTGAGATGTAGATAAACAAGACCAATATTATCAATTCAGAATTGAAATTAGTGTCTGAAATATTGTGAACAAACAGTGGATGAATCAATCATCCACTCTAGTCTGGTGTTAATACAATTTTACTTTGTTTTTTCTTAAATTTTCAATTTTCGATCAACTGTTTATTTTTAAGTTCACTGTTGTTCTGATTCCACACTCTTAAGGCACTTTTTGCTGACACAAAGTTTGACGTTGGTTAGCTGAACGTCGATTAGCTGAACGCCGATTATCTTCGAATCTTCAAACATTTTAAGCTGGTAACTCAATTCACCGTGGCTGCGCGTTTGTGTGTAACAACAAACGTGAAATAAATTTAGGATTAATTTTCAATTGATTACTTTAGATTTTAATTTACAAGGAATAGTATTCAGAAAATGATGGTTCAATGTAATTAGAAATTTTTGGATAAATTCTATATTCTAAAATTATCTAGTACTGTATCATTCCTTCTCTTTCCCAATTTATTTCCTCAATTCTAAGGCTAGACGTACACCGGTGAGTCAAGACAAGTCAAGACGAGATTAGTCACGTTTAGTCACTGCACTTCACATAGTTTCTCATGAAGCAACACACACCGATTAGTCATTGCATCGGTGTGTGCTGCTTCATAAGCAATTATGTGAATTACTGTGACTAAACGTGACTAATCTCGTCTTGTCTTTTCTTGACTAACTGGTGTACGCCCAGCCTAAGATCCTACTGATATTATAAATGAACTCATTAGAATAGTTTTGATAGGTCTATTATTATGCTCAGTACATTGAAAAAGGTTTTGAAGAAAAACACATTAAAGTAGTGGCAATTTACAACAAATAGTTCATTAAATTGATATTCTAACGTAATTCATGAATTATAAAATAGTCAACATAGACTATTTTCTGGTTTAAAGTGAATTTCATCAAAAAACTCAGTTTAAATACAATAGTTATCAAAATTTAATGATATTCAGAATTATTTTATTCAATTGATATATATATTTTTGCACAAAACTTCACTTTTTGCAATAGGTTTGCAATTGATATAAATCATTCAGAAACATGATTAACTAATTTCAATCCCATCATAATAGAAAGGAAACTAACACTTAGTTTGTGGGACTTCTCCATAGTAGGTGAGAATGAAAACCTATATTGTCTATTCCATATTAATGTATTATAGAAACAAACTTAAGTTTCGATACTCATTGATGCTATGAGGAATAGAATCTTTTGTGGAGTAGACAGAATTGTTTTTCATTCTTACCTATAATAGAAAGGAATAATTGTCCATGATTCGGAGGCTAAACGGATTTTTCAAAATGTCCTTATAAGCCTATCCAATTTTCCATTTACATTGAACCAGCTTACACTTCTTTTAACCTATCAGCCTATTCAATTCGAAAAGGCTTTCTTTTAGGATGATGAAACCAGATATTCTTGTCTGAGTTGGATTTAGTGACAGTATTTTAATATAAGCTCAAATAAAGACCGTCACAAAGAGCTGAAAAAATTGAATGTTTGAATAATTTATCATCAAAAAAACATGAAAATTCAATACGAACATTCGAAGAAAATCAATAAATTATAGAAAAAATGGAGTCGACCAGAAAAGAAACATTGAATCATAAATACCATGAAGCATCACTTTACCCAGTTTATCCAATCTAGGAATGATATAATTGTTCAGTTTGAAGAAATGATAATATCTAGAACAATGTTTCATCACATCTGAAATTGTTATAATTATTGTTCTCCAAATTATTATTGATCAATGCTTGAATTATAGTAATGAAAAAATTTGTTTATAGTGATAGGTTTGAATTGGAATCTCACTTATAATATTCCCAAGGATAACAATTTTTGAATTCATTCCCCAATTTACCCAGCAGTTTGAACAGGAAAGAAAAGAAAAAATAAAGGTTTTCTAAACAAAACTGAACAGAATAAATGAAACAACAAAAACTCATTAATCTAATTCAATTTTAAGAGTTTGCCATTCTTTAAACTAGCGGGCAAGTCCAGCTCATTACAGTATTTATTTTTATTTACTTTTAACATTACATTCTATTAATATTAATCTTGATATGCCTTCTTGTTGGAAACGTTTGAGAAAAGTCTATTTTTACATTATTTGATTCAAGTCAATTCAAGCTAAATTATACAGCTAAGTAATTGCGCTTTAAATAGGATATAATCTTCCTGCAATAATTCAAGTTCTTCCTCTTTTCTAAGCAAGCACAAATTTACATCAAGCCTTTTTATCTAATTTACAATGTCTATTATGTCGGATATTATTAATTTTCTTGAAATTTACAAACATATCCTTCTATTATCCAATCCAGCATTCTTCAGTAAACCTTACTAGAAATATTAAAAAATTGGTCAGAAGTGAAAAATAAACAAAAGTTGAAAAACTCTTTTGAAAGTCAAAAATTGATTAGATTACAAAACAAAAAACATGAAGTTCAAAGTAATTTTATCTTTCTTATTGCTCTGGGGTAAAATTAATCTCTGTTGTGTAATGGTCTGAGTGTGGTGAATATAAGGATAAATGAACATATTTCATTATTAAATATTCATTTAACAATGAAAAAGAGTTTACCAGGAAATTTATCACAAATTTCATTGAATTTTCTACAAAGTTACCTTGAACAATATTCTCGCTTTCAAAGACTTTATCAATCATATCAATCGCACCCCAAATAATCAAATCCTTATGGCAGTGTGAGATTTTTCTTTTGATTACAGAATAATAATTTCATTGACATTCCATGGGAATTATTATCACTAGCGGACCTGTAAGATAACAATAATGACCAAATGATAATTAATTTATTGCTTGACTAGATCTTTACTAAGTTTTAATACGTTTAATTACTAATATCAATTAATTTATAGTAGAAGATAAAGGTAGACTTAAATTTAGTGTGTGTGTATGTGTGGGTGTTTGTGGCCGGCAATTTGAGGAGAACAGTCGCGATCGCATATCAGTCGCTTGTCGGTTGCAAATCAGTCGCGTTGCAGGTCAATTGTTAGTTGCAGATCAGTTGCTTTTCAGTCACAAATATGTCGCTTTCCGGTTTCAGTTTGGTTGCAACCATCGGTAGCCATTTTCCAGTCTCCAATCAGTCACAACAAACCTTTCTTTACTGCCCCTCTATAAAGCTAGGCGTACACCGGTTAGTCAAGACAAGACGAGACGAGATCAGTCACGTTTAGTCACAATAATTCTCATAGCTGCTTATGAAGCAGCACACACCGATGCAATGACTAATCAGTGTGTGTTGCTTCATAGGCAACTATGTGAAGTACTGTGACTAATCGTGACTAATTTAGTCTTGTCTTGACTAACCGGTGTACGCCTAGCCTAATATTTGACAGGTACAGCTCATTATTTGTAAGACAGAGACCTCAGCCCTGACAAACCATCACATCAACACACTCTCTCTATGCTCTCTTCTCTCTATGCTAGACAGACCATGAGGTGTCAGGAATAGTGCGTAGAGAACATAGAGCATAGAGAGCGCTCAAGTTTTAATGTTATTGTTTTGTCAAGGCCATGATAGCCATCCAATATTTGTTCTGCTAAGGTCATTGATTCTGTTTAAGCGTTCAATCCCCTTCACTCTCTCCATCATTTGCTTATAAATCTCAATAATTGAACGTATATCTTCACAATCACAATAAATCTTGAATCGTAGGTACCTTTTTGCATATAGGATCCCATTCATACTTCATTTCCTACACAATTATTGCGTTATCTTCCAGTCCAGTGGTATCCACTTTATTTGGAATGTGAATCAAGCGGCCTTAGCAAAGTAGATGTGCTTAGATCATGGTGGGATACCTACCAAGGTTGACCTATCACAATCCAGTAGTCCAATCCCTGGCTCTTGTGAATCACCTTGCAAGCCACTCCTTGGTTGCAAATAATTATAGCTTCCAAGTTGCAAATCAATCAATTGCTATCACTACTAGTCGATTCAGTCACCAAAACAATAATCAATGCTTCTCAGTTGCAAATAGGATATATTGCAGTTGCTTTCTGATAACAATTCAGTGATCACTCATTCATAAAACCGACCACTATCATTTCTCTATTGCCAAAACTTAAAAGTTGTCAAAACGTTTTGCTTTGTTGAAACCTTGCAATGATCACAACCTTCCAAGTTCTTTGGTCTCCAAACCTCCCAGATCATCAAACCTTGAAGGTGTCCAAACCTCCATGGTTTTGATGGCACATGAAACTGTAAGTGCTCCATGATTGCAATCCAAACCCACTCAGTCACCATCATTCCCAAGATTAGAATGCTGTCACTTCCATAGCTCCCAGTTTCTTGCAAATCAAACCGCAGTTGCTCCCAGGTAGCAGTCGAATTGCAACTCAGTAGCAGTGACACAATGACAGCAGTAACGCGAATGAGGCCGTTGATTGGCTAATAAGACGGTCAGCAAATGAGAAGGAGGAGTGGGGGGCGTCGGCGATGGGCGTGGCTTGGCCAACAGTGGGCGTGGCGTCACCAGCAGTGGGCGTGGCGTCGCCAGCAGTGGGCGTGGCGTCACCAGCAGTGGGCGGGGCGTCAGCAGCAGAAGCAGCAGCTGAGCCCCGTTCGGTCGCTGTCATACGATGAAGATGCGATGGCGTCGACTGTCCTCAACCAATGGAAAGCTCTCCTCACTCCGGCTGTAGTCCTTTGTCAGCGCGGCCTTCCAATCCGCGAGCGGAGACGATCCACGCGGCTCCAGGGTGCGGCATCGTCTGAAAACAAATTCAACACATATTATTATGGAGGAAAAAATTAACAAATTCGAAAAAAATTCAACAAATCAAAAAAATTCAACAAGTTAAAAAAAATTCAACAAATTAAAAAAAAATCAACATAAGTTGAATCATTACAGAGAAAAATACAAATTATCCAAATCTGAAAACAAGTTCAACAGAAATTGTTATGGAGACAGATTGTCTTGTGCCATAAATAAATAAACAAATGATTGGTTGAAAAATGAATGTCACTCAACATTGATTTGAGGAATAAATTGATGGATTCTGACATTTTAAAAAATATTGACAAAATTGAACGAATTCAATAAAGATTGTTATAGAAACAGCATTTCCAAAACAATAGATGTTTGTATGGAAACAAATTTTCCAAAAATATATACTTGTAGGCTATTAGTGATAATCAGATTGGTTTGAGAATGAATGCAGTTCAACATTTCCTATGTCAAAACTTGGTCGACTGCACAAACTTGGTGTCTGTACAGCATGCTGCATAGGACATGTCCATGTATAGAAGATTCTAACCAATGAATTATCTTTTCCTTGCATTGCAACATGATTGAGCCGTACAAAAATGGGATCAAATGTTAAATTAGCTATTGGTTTGAGGAATAAACTCATAGACAAGTACAAAAAATATTATCGACAATCAAAGTAATTTAAGACATATTAACATGGAAACAAGTCATTCGGGGATTATTCATAAAAATCAGATTAAGTAGAAGATGAATAGCATTCAGGATGGTTCGAGGAATAAACTAATGAGAAACAAATTCAAGAGACATTATCATTGGGTAAAAAATAAATGTAATTCAAACCATGGTTTGAGCAGTAGATCAATAAATTTCATGAGTCAATGCAACATTCTTTGACAGAAAAGCCGTGTCATGAAGATAAATCACAATCAAATTATTGTTATCATATTACAGCTCATCTTCATATTGTTGAAAAATTCTTTGTTCCATGTTTTGTTCAATCCATAGAATCATTAGATTATTTATTTTTCCCACCATGTTATAATTAATAGTTGAAATACTATTAGGCTAGGCGTACATCGGTTAGTCAAGACAAGACAAGACGAGATTAGTCACGTTTAGTCACAGTACTTCACATAGTTGCTTATGAAGCAACAAACACCAATTATTAGTCATTGCATCGGTGTGTGCTGCTTCATAAGCAGCTATGTGAATTACTGTGACTAAACGTGACTAATCTCGTCTTGACTAACCGGTGTACGCCCAGCCTAAATGTCGATGCATTTCGTAAACTTTATTTTGTGAGATACTTCAATACTTTCCCACAACCTTATTTCAGCAATTCTTTCTCTCTTCATCTTTTCTGTCCTGTGCATCAACTTTTCATCTGTTTGAAGCTTATAATGATCCATTATCGTATTGCATTAGCTAGCTAAGCTATGCATTCCGTGTCTACATTTATGTGGCGAGAAAGCATTCATTAAAAGCGCATCATAACAACATTCAACTCTTTGTAAGTTCAGCCAGCTATTATTTAATGTCCATCCATCCTGTACTGAAACACCCGTTTACGAGGTCTAATTTCTCATTCGGTATTGTCACAAATTCGAAATCTCTGCCAAGAATGTCATGCTTTGATTCGGAAGCTTCTGTTCATTGAATAAAAGCGGAGGACACCAGTTGTTAGCATAATAGTAATGACAGATCAAAAGTCTTTGAATAGATACTGTTCAAAGTTTCTGTGTTTGTGCGTTTGCCTCTGTTGCATTCCAAACATAATATGTTTGGTATGCAACATATTATGTTCGAGAATTGTATCAGCATTAGGTTTTTGAGCTACTATTGGAATTTGCGAGTTCATTCGAACAAATTTTGCGAATTTCTGGATTTAGCCTGATTTATGGGCTCCAAGTACTGCCTTCAGTTTGCAGTGGTAATTCTCATTTAAAATGGTCAGACTATTAATAGTCCACAGTGTTGGTTCATTACGAGAATAATTATTGCTATTGACAGCTGGATTATGTAATAATTATTATTAACAAGTGACTTGACATTCTGTAAGGCTAGGCGTACACCGGTTAGTCAAGACAAGACAAGACGAGATTAGTCACGTTTAGTCACAGTACTTCACATAGTTGCTTATGAAGCAACACACACCGATTAGTCATTGCATCAGTGTGTGCTGCTTCATGAGCAACTATGTGAATTACTGTGACTAAACGTGACTAATCTTGTCTTGTCTTGTCTTGACTAACCGGTGTACGCCTAGCCTAAGAGCTTGTTAGCCTCTGAAGTAAAAAGCTTGTCGAATTTGAGGAATTTATTATTATTTTTTCAATCAAGAAATAATGTAACAACATTTATAACCGAATTTAATAATCATGAATCAGAATCACGTAAAGATTATTCACAATCATAATTATTGATACTGATGGTTGATGAATACGAAATTGAAATGGTGGATGGAGAAGTATATATAATATAGAGACAAATAGAATTATTTATATTCTAAAAAGTATAAGAGGACCATCAACTTTTCAATTTTTATTGAATTTCGTCATTTTTAACAATCTTTGTAAGATAAGATGGATAGAATAAGATAAGACTAAAAGATAAAATGCAGGCTGGAATAAACATTTTTGATGTAGATTATTGAATAATAATATTTGTGAATGTGAGCACTGTACAGAGGTCACTACCAAGGTCAAGTCCATCCTCGCTCACACAATGGAGTACTCGAAGCTTGAACCAATAGAAATGAATGTCATTGTAGAAGCTCTAAAACAAAATGGTGGCTGCTCGCATATGATTGGTCGACACTTGACAGTGTTGTCAGTTGTTATTGATCATTATACCAATACCGTACTCCATGATATTTTCACATCCTATTTCTTAGTACTTAAAAAAAAAAAAATAGTTTACCCATAATCAGATTCATTCAATTTGACGCTTGGCATTAGATATATAGAGATATTATTTCGTTGACATCATTCTCTATGTTCATCAGCAACATCAAGAAATAACATATCTCTATCTATCTTTTTTCCAAGCTTTAATAAATGATTATCTCTCTAATGCCTTAATGCCTGAATTAAATGAATCTGATTATTCAATAAATTATTGATATCCAAAAATACACATCGTGTTTTATTACTATGAATCTGAAACTTCGAATCAATCATCGTCGAAGCGGATTACTTAATTCGAATGCTCCACATCAACTTGTCACTTTTAAGAAGAAAATGAAGTCTGACATTTTAGATACCATGAATATTTACTCAGTTGCTGAAAAATGCACCCAATCCATGTCGGAAAACCCCTGGTGGGTCACAAGAATAAATTAGCTCCGACTTTGGACAGAAATTACATGCCAAACAAACAATGGAATAATGCAGGTGAATGCATTTCAGATGCAAGGTTGTAATAAAATCGCAATATCGATTCTGGTTTTCCGCATTATTTAATTCCGGACCGAGATGCACTGTACAGCAGCAAGTATTTCTATATTATATTAATATAGTGGGAGCATTAATTCTGATTCCGTGATAACTGCAGCATTGCATTTTCATTCTCATTCTTCCCAGTCCCCCATTCTCCCAACTTTTCTCTTTCATTATTTTATCCCTGTTCAACTCAAGCTCTTCTCCTTCTCTCTTTGACTTCATCTTCTTTCAGCACTTTTTCTTTAAACTTAAACCTTTCTCCTCTTCTCCTATCATTTTCGTCTTTTCCTTCGTAATTTCTTCCATTTCCCGTTCAATTTTTCCACATCTTCTTATATGTCTTTCTAATTATTCTATCTAACTCTTTTGCTACCTACTTTACAATCCTCCTTCTCCTTCTCCTCCATCATTTCTCTACCTCCTCTTATGTTCTACTGATCTCTCTCTACTCTCTACAGACTTTCCGTTTTCTCCGCTCCTTCACTTCAATTCTTGCTCCTTTTTTTTCTTGTTCAATTCCATTCTCTTCTTCTTCTTGTTCTTGTTGTTGTTCTTCTTCTTCTTTTCTTCTTTTCTTCTTTTCATTTCCTTCTTCTTCTTCTTCTTCTTCTTCTTCTTTTTCATTTCCTCCTTCTTGTTCTTCTTCTACTCCTTTTTTTTTCTTCCTCCTCCTCCTTCTTGTTCTTCTTTTTGTTCTTATTTCTTTTCTCCTTCTTATTTTCCCTTTCCTTTACTTCCCTTCCATCTCCTTCGTTCCTTACTATTCATCAGATTAACATGTTCTTATTTTTGCTCATTTCTCCTGAACACTTCTCACATCATCTCCTTCTTCTTATTTTCTTACTGCTTCTTCAAATTGGCTTCCTTTTTCCCCCTTTTACTTCTTCTCCTTCTTTCTTACCAGACTTTCTGTCAGCTGACATCAAATGTCATGGAAGCAGCATGAAGCATCAGTCACTGTAACGATTAATAAAAATGATATTATGAATTATTCATTCCAAAAAAACACCTTGAAAAACTGACAGTAGCCCAGGCAAATTAGACCAAAAAAAGGGTCTAGGTCCTAAAAAATAACATAAGGCTGGAAATGATCTCAAACCACTTTGGGCATCCCAAAGAAGGCTAATATGAGTTTGCGACGGTTTCTGAGTGCCGCGTAATATAGGGTGCCCAAGAAACCTCGAAATTTTGGTTCCGTTTCTAGTTATCTTCAATTTACATCGAAACTAAGCGTTGGACAGAAAAACTCATTTAACCTTTTTTCTAGTAAATAAAATTTCCAAGAGATTGGTGCCTAACTCATTCCTCTAAGTTCAATAACTACCGAGTTATGATTTTTCAAAAAAAGGGTAATTTTTGGAGAGAAACTAAAATTCAAGCATTCTAAGTTTTTGATTGTTCATATCTTCCGTATGATGTATTAGAATTGTGTGAATCAAAATCCCTCTGGGGATAATTTTCTTCTCTACAATTCTAGACCAAGTAGGCCTTCTTATCTTGTCTACTATTTGAGCTAGAGCTGTTAACAAAATTCCTTGCATTTCAAAAAGGACCATATTTTTGGTGTTGAAGTCTAACACACGTTTCTATGTACTTCTATTGAAGTATCCTATTAGAATATTGTTTCTGAGATCATTCTCTCTCAGAATATCTACTTTGCGGCTCCAAAAATCAACTTTTTTAAGAAGTGGGAGGTAAGAAAGGACCCTTCAAGGATGATAAACTGAGGACGCCCCTAACTTTCGTATAAGTGGACGGATTTCAACAAATAATAGCTCATTGATTTCAGCTCATTTTAAAGCGGTTCAAATTCATATATCATATGTTAAATTCGGTCAAATTTAAAAATTTTGTGCCCAAAGAGTCCTTTGACTCTATTCCCATATACCGAGAAAAATGCTATTTTCTGTTTTCAAATACATCTACCTTGAATGCCGTTGATGATAAAAAATTGTATTTGGTCTCAAATTGTAGAACAGAATCTCGTCTTTCATTTGCAATCATTTGCGACCAGAATATCGCATTCTCAAGTTGAAAACATTTGGTTTTGTAAGTCGAAAAATCATCAGAATTCTTCCCTTGTTCACGTTTAGTTCAATTTTTCACCAGACTAAAGGAGTTAAATGGGTATTTGAGCTAATTATACACGTAGAGAATGAAATTTCCTACAATTTGTGCCCAGATACATGTTTTTTACTTCCATTAATCCCAATTTAGAAGCTAACTAGAAACAGCAAAATAATGTAAAAAACGTGAAAAATAGTTTTCTCATCTTTTTAGATTGCATGTACTCAACTTGAGAATGCGATATTTTGGTCGCAAATGATTGCAAATGAAAGACGAGATTCTGTTCTACAATTTGAGACCAAATACAATTTTTTATCATCATCGGCATTCAAGATAGATGTATTTGATGTACTTTGACTTTATTCCCATATACCGAGAAGAAGGCGATTTTTTGTTTTCAAATAAATCTATCTTGAATGCCGTTGATGATAAAAAATTGTATTTGGTCTCAAATTGTAGAACAGAATCTCCTCTTCCATTTGCAATCATTTGCGACCAAAATATCGCATTCTTAAGTTGAGTACATGCAATCTAAAAAGATGAGAAAACTATTTTTCACGTTTTTTCATTATTTTGCTGTTTCTAGTTAGCTTCTAAATTGGGATTAATGGAAGTAAAAAACATGTATCTGGGCTCAAATTGTAGGAAATTTCATTCTCTACGTGTATAATTAGCTCAAATACCCATTTAACTCCTTTAGTCTGATGAAAAATTGATCTAAACGTGAACAAGGAAGAATTCTGATGATTTTTCGACTTACAAAACCAAATGTTTTCAACTTGAGAATGCGATATTCTAGTCGCAAATGATTGCAAATGAAAGACGAGATTCTGTTCTACAATTTGAGACCAAATACAATTTTTTATCATCAACGGCATTCAAGGTAGATGTATTTGAAAACAGAAAATAGCATTTTTCTCGGTATATGGGAATAGAGTCAAAGGACTCTTTGGGCACAAAATTTTTAAATTTGACCGAATTTAACATATGATATATGAATTTGAACCGCTTTAATGAGCTGAAATCAATGAGCTATTATTTGTTGAGATCCGTCCACTTATACGAAAGTTAGGGGCGTCCTCAGTTTATCATCCTTGAAGGGTCCTTTCTTACCTCCCACTTCTTAATAAAGTTGATTTTTGGAGCCGCAAAGTAGATATTCTGAGAGAGAATGATCTCAGAAACAATATTCTAATAGGATACTTCAATAGAAGTACATAGAAACGTGTGTTAGACTTCAACACCAAAAATATGGTCCTTTTTGAAATGCAAGGAATTTTGTTAACAGCTCTAGCTCAAATAGTAGACAAGATAAGAAGGCCTACTTGGTCTAGAATTGTAGAGAAGAAAATTATCCCCAGAGGGATTTCGATTCACACAATTCTAATACATCATACGGAAGATATGAACAATCAAAAACTTAGAATGCTTGAATTTTAGTTTCTCTCCAAAAATTACCCTTTTTTGAAAAATCATAACTCGGTAGTTATTGAACTTAGAGGAATGAGTTAGGCACCAATCTCTTGGAAATTTTATTTACTAGAAAAAATGTAAAATGAGTTTTTCTGTCCGACGCTTAGTTTCGACGTAAATTGAAGATAACTAGAAACGGGACCAAAATTTCGAGGTTTCTTGGGCACCCTATATTACGCGGCACTCAGAAACCGTCGCAAACTCATATTAGCCTTCTTTGGGATGCCTAAAGTGGTTTGAGATCATTTCCAGCCTTATGTTATTTTTTAGGACCTAGAAGTCTAATTTGCCTGGGCTACAGAAGCTGTTTGAAATTCCGTTTTCCTGTCGCAGTAGTTCTAAATCAGCAGCAAACTGAAGCAATCCACGAATTCAGCTAAAGTTTGATCACTTTTTGTGAAATATTATTCTTTAATAAAAGACTATTGTATTATGTCTGTGTTATCATTTCTTGAACAATATTCTCAATCTATCCAAGTAGATAATAATTACAATATGTTCCATAAATACTCACCAGAAACACAATTAATATTGTTAATAGTATCAGCTAAATGGAATCTGTTTCAATTTTTATTAATCATACGCCTACGTATCATTCTCTTCCACCCATGATTCTATTAATTCCGATTTAGTTCTTGTCATGTTCTTCTTGATAAGATCTCTTAAGATTTCATTTTCCTTAAAATTATTCCTTTCTTATTGCAGTCATAATTCATATTCTAGCCGTCTTTTAATTGATTGAATGATTATTATTCAATTGATACCAAATAATTTTGAAGGCGTAATGGACACTCATCTCACAGATAAATGACTATTTTGCATTCTTTTATTTATGCTCAAACTCATCAAGAATTTATCTAAACAACCATATTCCAAGCATATCTTGATTGAGGTCATTTTCACTAACTTGTGGGAAACAATGAATCGTAAAAAGTGTTTCTCAATCATCTGCCTCACACGTTTCAACTCTTTCCCAATTTTCTCTCATTGGATGCAGGAAACTCTTTCCCTACCCAATTCACCCCCGGCTACGATACCCCTGCAGTTAAGGGTTGAACCAGCAAGCATATAGGCCTACCCTCAGGGCAACCGATAGCCATGCCATGCTCTGCATTGCAGCATGTTGCTACTAGTTGGGCATTCAGGACGCGATAGAAGAAGGCAAAGGAAAAGGCATGCCTCACCTCTTGCCTCATTCACCTGCTAAAAATTAGAACCAAGCGAGAGGCAAAGGTGTATCTGCCAGTGGAGCGAGAGGGCATGAAAAAGGCATGCCTCAATTTGTGCCTCACTTATCTGCTTTGAACTGCAGCAGAGGTGACCTCTCCTTTTTTCCAGTAAGGTGGAACTAGCCATCGGTTTCCGTAAATGAATGCAGCCAACCAATCAACTACTTTGTAACCTAGATAGACGTATGCTAGCAACCTGGTCAAAAGATGTTTGCTCTAGAATTACTCTAGAAGGCATCTGAATTTGAAAAAAAACCCGATACAATGGGAACTTGAAGATATCAAGTTGCACGGAAGCCGCCGATTAAGTAATGAGCTATGGTAATGATGAGAAATGGATTTATTATTTATTTCTTATCAGATCAACAGATAATGACCAACACTCCGTGTTGCACAAACGTCCGTTCGCCGTTTCACGTAAATCGAGGGGCACAAACTGGCAACACTGTAATTTAATCTACATCTGAAGTTGAGAAAATTGAAATTTGAAAAATGAAACATTGCTATTATCTCATTGATGTTTTTAATAGTGTGTTGAATAGTTTGATGGACTTGCAGGAAATAGTTAAAATTATGAAAATTCTGTACTTTTGAAAATGTGGACTGTTTCGTGTAATGGTGAAATGGAAATGTTGATTGTTTTAAAGGAGAATGAACTATACTGATGTTCTAAGAAAAGAGAGAATCTATAAAAAAATGACGTAGCCGGCGTCAGTGGCATTTAACGCCGGTTAGCCTGATCAGAGTTAAAGCTTGTAATTGCCCGCTAAAAAACAATCTACATTGAATTCAATCTCCTGAAAATTAAATTTTACTTTGGAAATTAATCGAATTTTGCTGTGTGTCCGTAACGGTACGTTCACCTTTTCACCTACGTATGTATAGATTCCACTGATGTTGATAAAACCAACTTCTAATTCCATCATCTTCCAGAAAAAGGCGTCGACTCGATAAGTGAATATTGATAACTGAGTGAAATGCATCAGCACGCCCAATAAAGAAGAAGACAAATGGCCACTCATCCGCATCTGAATATAGAGTGCATCAGTCAATACTTTTACTTCTATTTTCTCTCCTCTGCTCCTTGCGCACGCTCTCTCTCTCTCTCACACACTCTCTCTCTCTATCTCTCGCTTTCTCTCCCTTTTCCCTCTATTCTCTCCTCTCTGTTCTCTGATAAT
Source organism: Laodelphax striatellus (assembly GCA_017141395.1). Classification (NCBI taxonomy): domain Eukaryota; kingdom Metazoa; phylum Arthropoda; class Insecta; order Hemiptera; family Delphacidae; genus Laodelphax; species Laodelphax striatellus. The sequence continues at coordinate 33,565,647 of CM029536.1, forward strand.
CTCTACTCTTGCACTGTAAAAGCAACACAGAAATCATCTTTTTCATCTGGCATTGGTTCAAGAACAAAGTGATAGTTGCCAATACCTGCATCTGCCAGTTTTGTTACTAGTAGGCTACGATGATCTCCGCTCTTCAGAAAATTGTTCGATTTGTCATGACTGCTTGCTGCAGAACACTGGGGCAGTTTCCATTGAAAGCTGGGTCTTCCAAGTTTGCGCTTTGGATTTCATGAATAATAAAGTCAATCGTATCAATAAAACTAGATTTCTTTCTTAAATATTCTCTGTTATCTTGGAATTGCTTTAAAAGCTAGAAATTATAAAAAGCGAAACTAGCAAATAATTGTGGGTGAGAAGTGAGACACTTTCACAATAACTGATGGTAGAGACACTTTCGACCAATTCAAGGTAATGACTATTCGCCAACTATAGGCTACATACAGAAGGTATTGCAATACATACGGGTAAATAGAAATGATTTTACAATGAGAGATAATATTACTTTATATAACTTCAGATTGAATTCACATAACATATATAACATCAACCACACCAATTTGACAATAGTACGCAGACAATTGAGTTATCTTAGCACTAAACTGATAAATTTCATCCCCGTTAACAGAATCAATAGTTTTTTCCCCGTAGGCAGACGAAGGATGGGGAGAGAAGTTATTGACTGGATAGTTGAAAACTTTTTCTTTGACATCACTAAAATATTATAGTTTTTTTTTTCTCACTATTATCTCCTTTGTTATTTTTCTGTTTGATATTAGCTTGATTTATTTTTGAATCGATACTCTCACTCAGCGGACAGGAGTTTTCCTTTGCTGGGTGGTGCCAAATGGTTTTTTGAAGATGGGTTATTTTTGTTGAAGATTTGTTTTTTCTTTCTTCTTTAAATGTACGCTAATGTATTAGATTTATTTTTTGGGTATGCGCATTTATTGTTTGACATTGATATATTGTTTTCTCTCTCTTCATCGTTGTATTGTGATTTGATGTTCAAATGTTTGTTGAATGGCAAATAAAAAATATTTCATTCCATTTCATTTCATGTGAATCAATTAAAACAAAACATCCAATATCATTTCAATGCAAATCTTATGGGAATTGGTAAAAGTATGGTGGATTTGTCCGAGCTAACCAATCAAAAGTTTGACATTGAATGATCACACTGTTATTATATAGTCCCTTTAATAGATACTATTCATTAGAAAAGCTGATAAACGTTTCCGTAACTGAAGTTTCAGAAATTAACATTGAAAAGTGGTCATCTAGCAAAATGTAACTAAATAAATAAATAATATATTGATTGAAATAATATATTGTTTTCATAAGTTCTCCATTTTCAGAAAACCAACTCATACCGATTTTATCATCCCTCATAATTCTTGTCATCCCATTTCTCACAAACTTGCAGCTTTTAATAGTATGATTCATAGGGCATTAACAATACCTATGAACCATGATGATTTTCTTAAGGAGATAAGTACAATCAAACAAATAGCTGTAACAAATGGGTATGAGGAAATTATGGTGGATAGGCTGCTAAGTAAAATCAACAGACGAATCTCAGTTAATTCCAGCTTTGTAGGGACAGTCAATGACGAAAAGCTTTGGGTAACTATTCCTTATTTAGGCTTTGTTTCTGATAGGATAGGTAGAGAATTGAAAAAGAATGGGTTTCATGTTGCTTTTAGAACCAAACCGATTTTAAAGAATCTATTTAGCTACAGTAAAGATAAAATTGATGTATGGGATAGAAGTGGGGTATATAGGCTTAAATGTGGGGATTGTAATGCGACCTATGTTGGTCAAACTGGTTGAAGTTTCAAAATCAGGGTAAAAGAACATATCAAAGATTGGAATAAGTGTAATGGAGATTCAAACTTTGCTGAGCATTTGATAACAAATAATCATAAGTTCAAGGCCGAGGAGAATGTTGAGTTTCTGCATTTTAATAACAAGGGCAGAATTCTCAACATACTGGAAGCTCTAGAAATAACTAGGGTAACAAAAGATGATCAACAGCTGAGTTTGAATGACCAAATTCATTTCAATCAATACAACACCACTAATCTCATTTTATCATAATTTGTTAGGCAGATATTACGGTATTAGTTTATTCCTTTGTTTTTCTTATTCTTCCGTAATACTGTTTCATTTATTTCTTAGGTTATTGTAGCTATTTATTGTTCTTCAATTGTGTTTTCTGTTTGAATCGCTATTTTGTAATGTTTGATTGAACCGCTAATCGGGGAGAAGCTTGTCTAGGCCAATGGCAGCCGTTCACGGTCATTGGCTAGAGCGTCTACCAATAGCGGTGCTTTACCGTTAGTATAAATACTGCTGCTCTGTACGTTAAATCTTCAGTTTACTAGAGATTGATAATGGTGTAACAACCGAAACCGGTATCTCGATTTTCTAATAAATCAGTGGTTTGACAACATCTTGTCTTTTCATTTATTAAATAAATAATGAAGAAATAATGATTTATTTTCCAATAAAACCTACAACTATTACAAATACAAATTCAAAAATATTTACAGTTAATAACACAAACTGACTTAATAAATACTGACTAGAAAATAGTTTTAAATTGTCGATCTTACACCCGCTCGTATGTGTGGCTACAGGCGTGCGTGCGTACGATACGTATCGAAGTATGAGTACGTCACATGTGTGAGTATGAATATCGTAGAGGTAGGTGGTACCAGAGAGCAAACACGAGTCAAGGAGACGTGTCGGTTGTCGCGTCGAGTTGTACACAGAGCGGAGCACAGCAGAGGTCTCTCTACACTACATCAGGCCCCTTGTTGCTGATTAACATTTAGATACAGAGACGCGGCAAAATGGACTTGGACCGAGTTTTCACAACATCTTGTTGTTAGGGCACGACTCGAATCTATAGAGGGGGGTGAGAAGTGCTGGATCGGTTTGTAAGGGGACGGGTGAGAGGTGTGTGGAGGGATGAAGTGGTGATGGAGGAGTAGGGGAAGAAGGAGGATGAGGAGGAGGAGGAGGAGGAGGAGGAAGAGGAGGAGGAGTCAGTATGGATAACTACCACAACATCACCTTCACTACTACACAGAAAGGTTTTGTATTATTATATTTATTGTTGTATTACATTATTATATTTATTCATCTCTCATGAAAAATAAATTAAAAGTAAAAAAAAATAATGCATCATCCTTCCTTTAATATTAGAAAAGTAATTTTTGACGTTGGTTCTCTCAAAATAAAAAAATTGGAGAATGAGTAAATAGGTTCCTGTTCGCCTGTAATCTCATTTTATCGAAATTAAAAAAAAATATGGCAATTATATGGCGGGAAAACAATCTTCCAACACATTCTTATGGACCTTTTCACACCTATGACCACACTGTTATTATACAGTCTCTGTTGTTAGCACTGCTAATTTTGTCCGTGGACAGTAATTTTTCCAAAAGTCATATTTAAAAAATGTTCTCGATACTAATATAATACCGGGTGATTCAAAAAGAATACCACAACTTTAAAAATTTGTATGTTATGAAAGAAACATCATAGAACCTTCTGTTATACATCTTTACAAAGAGTATTTAAAGAAGTTTTTTTCAGTCACAAACAACTTCAGAGATGTTCCATATGACCCCTCCAGACACTCGAGCAATATCAATCCAATAAACCTTCCTCAAACTTGTTCCACACAATCTGTAGCATGTCAGGCGTAACAGTTTGGATGGCTGTTGTTATTTCTTGTTTCAAATCATCAATGGTGGATGGATATTGATGATTTGAAACAAGAAATAACAGCAGCTTATCAAACTGTTACGCCTGATATTCTACAGTGAGAGTGGAAAGAGTTTGAGGGAGGTTTTGGGTTGATATTGCTGGAGTGTCTGGAGGGGTCATATTGAACATCTCTGAACTTCTTCGTGAGTGAAAAAAAACTTCTTTAATTACTCTTTGAAATGATGTATAACAGAAGGTTCTATGATGTTTCTTTCATAACATACAAATTTTCAAAGTTGTGGTATTCTTTTTGAATCACCCAGTATTATTATCAAGAACACTTTTTAAATATGACTTTTCAAAAAATTACTGTCCAAGGACAAAATTAGCAGTGCCAACAACAGAGACTTCTTTTTGAATCACTCTGTACAGTATAATATTTGATATCACCTGTAAAAAGAAGCAAATTACCATAAGCAAGACAACTACGTATATGAGGTCCTTGGATTGCCGTGACTGCCTCTCTCTTGAATTGAATTGAATTTGATTAGGTTACTGTACCTCGCTGCGTGGCGGGAAGGCGCGAGTGAATGTTACGCGTCCTGCATGTCAGTCTTGTGATGGCCGAGACGCGCTGCCAGTTCGTGCATGACGTCACGAAAGATGATGGCGTCTATGTTCTCGCCCAGCATGTAGAACAGGAACCAGTCGCCCATCTTGGAGCGGCGCACTATGGCGTCTATCGCGTCGCGTCTGATCAGCCGGAACCGGATGCGCAGCAGGTAGACACGCATGCGTGGAGACAAGATTATCACTATCCTGTCAACACAGAAATTCATCAAGTCATTTAATATTTTCTTGTATCTTTCGTGTTCTTGTGTTGTGCTTGTGGTTTATGAACTTTTGGACTTTTATGTATCAAAAATAAATGCTTTCAAAATTCGAAATCATTCTGAAATATGGATAAAACTTCAACCTAAGTGGAATTAGGTTAAGCACGGCGAGGTGGAACAACCTTCGGGTCTCCCAACCGACAAAAGCCATACGCTAAATAAATAATAATAATCAAGTCATAAACGTCATCCTCGTGTCATCAGTCATCAGTCATGGTCTACATTCTTTATTCATTACGGTATATGTTCTTTACGTTTGTCTCGATAGGTTAGTGGGTTAGGAGCATAGAGAGCCCTTAGTACATAGAGTCAAGGCTAACGTTTGTCGATGCTACGGTGGCCACCCGTTTCAGTTCAGACTTGGCTAAATCGAGCTCATGAACCGACGCCTTAGTGTGACATAATTATGTTATTGCTCAGGCCGGTTTCTCAACGACAGTTTGTTTTAACTTAGGTTTACATCACTAGAAACATTTTTGTCAGAAAGTTCGATGTCCGAACAGCTGACCATTTGATTCAATGATGCTAACATTGAATCAAATGGTCAGCTGTTCGAACATCGGACTTCTGACAAAAAAGTTTCTAGTGAGTGGTAAAACTCAAGTTTAAACTAAAAATTGGTTTAACTGACGTTGGAGAAACCGGCCCTAAGAGGCAATATAATTATGTCACACTAAGGGCCGGTTCATAAGCTCGGGATTTAGCCAAGTCCTAGACTGAAACGGGTGGCCACCGTAGCATCGACAAACGTTAGCCTTGACTCTATGTACTAAGGGCTCTCTATGCTCCTAACCAACTAACCTATCAAGACAAACGTTTGTCGATGCTACGGTAGCCACCCGTTTTAGTCTAGGACTTTGCTAAATCCCGAGCTCATGAACCGGCCCTTAATCTTATGTATTGTCGGCATAAATGTGGTGCTATGCCGTATTTAATTTAAATTCAATTAGTCCCTCAAATAGCTCTAAGCCAGAGGGACATCATTGATTGTATTGTAACTGAACTCAATAAATTATAGGCGATAAGAATGAAAAGCTATAAAGATGAACAAGATGAGAGATTAGAGAAAGAAGTTTGATAAAAAATATAACCTATAAAGACTTAAGACTTAATAAACCTTAAAGACTTCTTTAACATTGATGTGGGCATAGAGAGCCCATAGTTCATAGTTTCGAGGCTAAAGTTTGTCGATACTACGGTGGCCACCCGTTTTAGTCTAGGACTTTGCTAAATCCCGAGCTCATGAACCGGCCCATAATCTTGTATAAAATTATACAGAAGTTGTTTGAAAAATTCCTGAATTGTGTTTATTGTGGTTTATTCATTTCATATATTTCACTTTCTAGTTGTTTGGCGGTTGACTGAACCGCCATTGCTGTGATGTTTGTAGAAACCGCCCATCGTGGGAGGAGCTTATCTAGGCCAATGGCAGTTGTTCACCTTGATAGGCCATTCAACTGCCAATCGCAGCGCTCGGTCACGAGTATAAATTCTGCTAGAATTTCCTCTACATTTTAATCTATTAGTTTACCAGAGTAACAACCGAAACTGCAGTATCTCGTTGTTTTATTAAATATGTGGTTTTTACAACACCAAGTCTTCTTATTCAGTATTGATAACTACCACAACATCACCTTCACTACTACTCAGAAAGTTTTTGTATTATTATATTTATTGTTGTATTACATTATTATTTTTATTATTATATCTCTTATGAAAAATAAATCAAAAGTCAATAAAATAATTATTGAAACTGTTGAACTACAAGCGACAAAAACAATAATTCAGGAATTACTTCCCTAAAATAACCAGCTTAGCTTCAGGAAGGAATTCAACTTTCTAGCGAGCTGAAATGAAATATCGATTGATCCTCTAGTTTTAATAAAGACAATAATATTAACGATCAACAATTGATAGGCTTACGTGCTGATTGCAATATCAATCAACATTCAATACATGATCCTCATTTAATTGAGTTTATGTTGCTTCCAATCGAAATGCTTATTATTATTTTTTATTAGTTTTTTTTATTGTTTATTTATTAATCATTTAATCTTCTGTATTGTCGGCATAAATGTGGTACTATGCAGTATTAAATTTAAATTTAATAAGTCCCTCAAATAGCTTAATTAAGCTAGAGGTAACTCTAGCTTAGAGTATTGTAACTGAACTCAATAAATTATATGCGATAATAATGAAAAGGTATAAAGATAAACAAGATGAGAGATAAGAGAAAGAAGTTTGATAAAAAATATAACATACAAGACCTCTTTAACATTGATGTGGTCATGGTCAGGATCGGGCCGTATGAACTCAATTTTCTAATCATTTTATTACAAAAGAAAAAACAATATTTCATAATGTTATGTGCAATTTTGAAGGTTTTAACAAAAGCTTGTTTTTTCAACTTTGTGCTACATGTTGCCAAAAGACATATTTGTCTGAATGATGTATCTCATGGGTGTCACCCGTAAGGCTAGGCGTACACCGGTTAGTCAAGACAAGACAAGACGAGATTAGTCACGTTTAGTCACAGTACTTCCCATAGCTGCTTATGAAGCAGCACACACCGATGCAATGACTGATCGAAGTGTGTTGCTTCATAAGCAACTATGTGGAGTACTGTGACTAAACGTGACTAATCTCGTCTCGTCGAATTACTGTGACTAAACTTGACTTGTCTTGTCTTGACTAACCGGTGTACGCGTAGCCTAACATCTATCAGTCAAAATATAATCATCCGGTTCGGCTCGAAACACATTATTATTTTTTTTGGAAACAACCGCTTCTAGATTGCAGTATACCTATATAGGACGACGCCGAGCGTCAGTATGCCGAGTATGAGGAACCAGAACCAGAGAAAGATGTAGATCTTTTCGTTGACAACGTTGAGCGGCAAAATGCAGACAGCGTCGTGACGCTCTACCTCGCCAGAGACGCCGTACTTGTAGAACGTGCACTTGGTCATGCGCGGAAAGATGAAGATCATCGGGTCGATGCGCTCCTCCTGGTCGGACTCCATGAATGTCACCACGTCTATGCCAAACGTCAGGAACGCCCCATCGAAGAACCGGTTCATCAGGAACATCTGGCCTGAAACACACCACAAGAGTCCCGGTTCATAGAAATAACACTAGATCAACAACACTATTGCCCGGTTTTTCAGTCGTTCAATAAACTTATTGAATCAATAACTTTTTTTTGCATTTGAAAACACATGGTTATTGATTCAATAGTGCTATTGGATCCATAAACTGTCTATTGAGCGACTAAAAAACCGGGCATATACCCTGTTCATCGAGAGTTGACAGAAAGGCTCCTCCTAAAAATTAAAAACTAACGGGACAGAGCGCTGGGCCAATACAGAGCAAGGTCATTGTCCGAAGAGTGACAGTTTTCAGGTCACAGTCATCACAAACATTCCTATCCTAGTATAGCAGTAGAGAATAGCGCTAGGACCGCTTGTGAATTGGCCTGACGGTGCCGATAGGAGGAGCCTTTCGGTTAACTCCCGATGAACAGGGTATAGATCAAGCCAGTCCCTTAATGTACCCCGTAGCAGGCTCCATAAGACCGACCAAAGTCCCTCTAATGCCGCTATTAGACTTATGAATAGGCTCCCTATTGAAGTGAGGCTACTTGATTATAGGAGGTTCAAGATAGTATTAGAGAAATTTCTCCTAAAGAATCCATTCTACTCCTTCAAAGAGTTTATGGGAAAAAATAAATTGTAGGGGATTTCGAAGTGTAGCACAAATATCGCTGTATTATAATTTGAAGTGAGGCTACTTGATTATAGGAGGTTCAAGATAGTATTAGAGGAATTTCTCATAAAGAATCCATTCTACTCCATCAAAGAGTTTATGGAAAAAAATTAATTGTAGGGGATTTTGAAGTGTAGCACAAATATCGCTGTATTATATAATATTGTTGTTGTATTGTCTATATTCTTGTTTATACTTCATTGTAATTCAGTGTAATATAATGACTGGCCTATATGTCAATTTGTGATGTCTTTTGTGGTCAATAAAATATTCTATTCTATTCTAAATCTTCCCTATAATAAAATGTAGATGGGGTCTCTATGTTCGATCATCAGGTCTAAGGCTAGGCGTACACCGGTCAGTCAAGACAAGACGAGATTATCACGTTTATTCACAGTACTTCACATAGTTGCTTATGAAGCAACACACACTGATTAGTCATTTCATCAATGTGAGCTACTTCATGAGCAACTATTTGAATTACTGTGACTAAACGTGACTAATCTCGTCTTGTCTTGTCTCAACTAACCGGTGTACGCCTAGCCTAATACGCATACGTGCCCATATTTTATAACCAACACAATATGGCAGAGTAAATGATAAGCATTCCCATTAGATAACGTACCAATTTGGCCAGGGACCTTTATCCGTGGAATGCACTATAATCTATTATCTTAGCTGATGATACATGATTGTATTGTAAGTTGAGTTCCACCAATATTCATATATTAAATATCATGCTAAAATATTGACTCCCAATTTCGTCAAGAGTTTTCAACTTGAATCCCAACCTCAGTGAAAATTGGAACAGCTTATTCTCAATATTCAAATCAAAAATGAATGAATCAATCAATCAAACATTTTATTTCATGAAAAACACATTACAAAACGGTCCCACTAAACCTAAACAAATTTATTCACAAAGACATGTATCACTACCCAACAGCTAGAGCAATCTAGCGGCAGATTTGGAAACAGACACGTTTCGAACTGTCAACCAATGAAGAGAGAGGCGTGTCTAAGGGCGTGTACATGATTGAGTTCATCACCCAACAGCTACTGCCACCTAGTGGCAAACTTTGAAATGAGCACACCTCAAGTAGTTGAGCAATGAAGAGCGATTACGCTTTTCAGTAGGGGTGGACTAATATTGGATTCTTACAAAAATCAATTGTGAAAAATGAATGTTATTTTCTTAGTTTTTGTTCTATTTACTATGAATTTTATGCATTATGATGTTGGTTTTGTGTTTTGCAATGGGGAAATTACTCGAGTAATAAGTTACAAATATTGTAATATTGTATCGTACTCCATCTAATGTTCGTTCCTCATTTTTCGCGTTTTTCAAACTATTTCACACTCTGGTTCTAACATTAGTTAGGTAATATTCCAGGATTATGGGTCTGCTCCATGAAAATTGAATGTAAAAAAGGCAGACACTCATCAGACTATCAATATCTATAATAATAAACTTGAAAGTCTATGGACCAATTACGCGGAAAACCAATTTAATTTAAACAACTAAGATGACGCCATTTTGAATTGAAATGAATTGCAAAAATCTTTATTCGTCAACGTGTACAAATACATATGAATATTATCGAAATAGTATGTACCTACAAACAAAGTTAATAACAATATCATTGAGGAAAGTTATTCTACAAACTGAATAGGTATTTCAATTCATTGGTTCCGTGAGGCTAGGCGTAGGCTACACCGGTTAGTCAATACAAGACAAGACGACATTAGTCACGTTTAGTCACAGTAATTCACATAGCTGCTCATGAAGCAGCACACACCGATACAATGAGTAATCGATGTGTGTTGCTTCATGAGCTACTATGTAAAGTACTGTAAGTAAACGTGACTAATCTAGTCTTGTCTCGTCTTGACTAACCGGTGTACGCCTAGCCTTAGGTGGCGTCATTTTAACGACGATTGACTTCAATTATTGGCATTTCATGCAACTGGAGCCTTTAGGTAAGCCTTTTAAGTTTTCTCATCGATTTGTTATCGATGTCCATTGTGTGTCAACATTTCACCTGTCTTACAGGTCTTCCAATTTCCATGTAACAGGCCCATGAATTGAAAAAAAAAAATGATTTCACAGCTTGATAATCAGTATTGTAGTCGAATTAATAAAGCGCGTCGCGGCGGTATTAGAAGACAGTTGATGCGTCCGCAATTCGTATGCAGTTATTAACTTTCAGCCGGTTTAATTTGCTCCAGAGAGCATGAAATTGTACATTAGAAGAGCAGAGCAGCCAACACTGCAACCAGAAACAAATAACTGTTGCGGTTAAGACACTGGGAAGAATTCTCCCTTGGGGCCGAAGCTGCACAAGAGCGCGAGGCTGACTTCAGACAAGGCTAGACAGGGAAAGAAAATCACCAGCTGGGCGTTAATTGGAATGCTTTACATTGCAATAAGTGTACTTTCCTAATCTCTTCCCTATTGTCTCTCTCTTACTCTTTCTCCCTTGATTTCTATCTTTTTCTCTGTTGAACTTGAACAGAAAGTCTTTGTAGGCACAGATGAGACAACAGTTAGTGGCGAAGCGTGGTATACTTATTTGGTCATCGCCGGGTATATTTCCTATAGGAAATACTGTTGTCAACAGTGCACACTTGACTACTTGTACAGAGAATTACAAGGATATACGAAGAAAATGATCTGAAAATGTTTGAATTTGTTCGGAAAGAAGCTTGAATAGCATTTTATGCGATGGTTGAAATATGAGAGCCTTTAAACTACGATTGAGATTCTCACGAGTGGTTTAAAGGCCGAATAAAAAAAACAATACAAGGCTTACGACTAACAAGAAACAGTAATATTAACATTATCAATTTAAACTGGTTTCACGATACCAGTAGACGTGTAGTGAGGCAGGTTGGTCATATGATCTTCCACTCTATACAAACAAATAGGGCAATGCATACCAGTCAGTGTGCATTGTCCTATTTGTTTGTATAGAGTAGAACATAATATGACCAACCTGCCTGCCAGTAATCTACCCGTCAACTGGTATTGTGAAACCGCGCCATCATTTGGTAGTGTAATTGGTAAGTGTAAACTGGTCTTATTCATCTGGTAGTATAATTGGTGAGTGTAAACTGGTCTTATTCATCTGGTAGTGTAATAATGGTGAGTGTAAACAGGACCTACAAATAAAATTTGATGTTCATGAATGAATCTAGACTGTATTGGTTAGGATATTGAATGTATTCTTGGAGTAGGAATACCGCGCCATAAGACCAGTTCACTCTGACCGTGGCAATGGCGTTTCTAAGAGCAGTTGTCACTCACCAATGACGTTGCCGAACGAGAGCAGCTCGCAGAGATAGTAGCGATAGCACCACCAGTTGTGATAGCGCAAATTCTCCCACAGATAGTCGAGCAGCAGTTTCTTCTTCTGCTTTTTCTCCACTTCGGAACAGATGCCAATGTCCAGGTCCATCATGAGCGCGTGGATCTTGCCGCCTTCCCAGTGCTTCCACAGCCATCGCGGCGTGTAGAACAGGATCGCCTGCCGAAAACAGAAAATCAAACAGGAAATTAGCTAAGTTTCAGATTAAACAGGATTTTAAACAAACTAAACAAATTTCCAATGCAAAGCCATATAGAGTGGAAATGAAAATATAGATAGAAAATGAAAATGAATCACCATACACTAACCAAATGTGAATCTCTGCTGTCACCTACGCGTAAACACGTTATAGAATGGACTTAGGCTAGGCGTACACCGGTTAGTCAAGACAAGACGAGACGAGATTAGTCACGTTTAGTCACAGTACTTCACATAGTTGCTTATGAAGCAGCACACACCTATGCAATGACTAATCGGTGTGTGTTGCTTCATAAGCAACTATGTGAAGTACTGTGACTAAACGTGACTAATCTTGTCTTGTTTTGTCTTGACTAACCGGTGTATGCCTAGCCTTGGATGAAATTCTTAGTCATAATGAAAGAATTTGAATATTTTTGTACTGATCATAATAAACTCCTGAAGAGAAGCTGAATCCTTTTCTGATAATAATCTTTAATTCATAAAAAGATGGTGGATTATCCATTCATTCATTTGAGCATTCATTATTATTTTATATCCTTTGAAACCGGAACAGGTGTAATCGCCTAATCTTGGAATGAAGAAGAAGAAGATCTTTAATTCATCAATGAGTAGACCATTCTGTAAAATACAACACAGTAAATTGGAGTGGCACCCTCACGGGTATATTCCACCTCGCTTTATTCATTAGTTATCGTGAAAGTTGCGTACCTCTCTCAATTTATTGATTAATGAGACATCATCATCATGATAATAAGCTCCGGATATCATTTATTCGACTATTATCTATTATATAGAAAATCTTGAATCACAATTACATACAATACAATTTGTATTTTAGGATTTCGAGATACTTGATTCAAGCGTATTGTATTAACAATCAAAGTTTGTTCTCTCGGTGTTTTTCTTGAAGTGTCCAATCTTGTGATTCCTGTCACGTTCCCAATTCTTCTCGGTTAGTGAAGACGACCAAAGGCTGCATGCAATTGAAGATAAACAAACGCCAAGAACCGGCAATGAGTATGCAGATTTTGATGGATGCAATTAAGTGCAATTGCACTTGCATCCAGTGCAGTATTTAGGTTAAGGTGATAGGCTTCTTGGCCTGGATGCGCTCTGACGTCATCACAACTGCCGAGGCCTGTTCTACTGTTCCTTGACTACACCCTATTGCACAGCCAAAGCGTGAGATTAGAGAGATACAAGGTTGCGGGGATGGAAATCATAGAATAAAGAAGGAAGAAACTGGATAGGAAGAGTGGAAAAAGAAAAGAGAATAAAAGGATGATGAAGGAGAAGGAGAAAAAAGGAGGTGCATGGAAAACGAGGGAGTAAGAGAAAAAGAAGCTAGATTGGGATAGTGAGAAAGAAAAGAAGAATAAACGGATGATGAAGGAGAAGGAGAAAAAAGGAGGTGCATGGAAATCGAGGGAGTAAGAGAAAAAGAAGTTGGATAGAAATAGTAAGAAATTAATGAAAAGAAGAATAAACGGATGATGAAGGAGAAGGAGAAAAGAGGAGGTGCATGGAAAACGAGGGAGTAAGAGAAAAAGAAGCTAGATTGGGATAGTAAAAAATGAAAGAAGAATAAACGGATGATGAAGGAGAAGGAGAAAAAAGGAGGTGGAAAATGGGAGAGTGAGAGAAAAAGAAGCTGGATAGAAAGAGTAACAGATGAAAAGAAGAATTGAAGAATACTCACGGAAATTCTTTAGCAGAATTTAGCAGATTGAGCTTGATAAAATTGAGGTAGGCTACGTTAAAGTGGGTTGATCCAATAATTATTATCACAAAAAGGGAAATTACTTAGGCAATATTATCACAAGAAGTATGGGAAGAAAAATGTGAAAATAAGAATCAAATCAATTCAGTTGAATAAATGAAAGACACTTTTCGACAGTGAATCCATGTTTACACGAGCCCTAACAAACTAATTCCTCGATGTAACGGGTTCATGAATTTCATTGGCTGTGATTGGTGAGAAATTCAGTTTCAGGAAATTAGTAGTATAGTATCAAAACCAACAATCTCCACTTTCTTTATTATAGGCTACATACAACATAATAATATACAAACTATATGATATAGTTTTATAAATAAATACAGTAGGTCTTGTTCGGACTGGGAAAGAAACCATACTAATATCCTAGACTCACTCTAATGCCCGGTTTTTCAGTCGTTCAATAAACTATTGAATCAATAACTTTTTTTCTGCATTTGAAAACACATGGTTATTGATTCAATAGTGCTATTGGATCTATAAACTGGCTATTGAGCGACTGAAAAACCGGACATAATAGATATAATATGAAATCTTGAAAGGTAGAAGGTATGGTTAAAGATTGAGACAAGTCATAGAGTGGCCTTCAAGCAGTTCTCCAATGTATATTGAATTTTTATTCGAGATCAAAAATGAATTAAAATTAAGATTAATGATTTTGATGTATTCAATGATATATTCAAAACTTCTGAAAAAGTATAAGCAAATATTGCAAACTTGACCCATTGAACCATTCCATCACAAACGGCAGTCGTTCGACTAAATTAAGCCGTTTCCTGTTTCAAAAAAGAAGCGAGAGAAAATGCGGAAAACTGCAGGTTGAGCGGGGAAAACTTGGTGAAAAATTGGTGCCATGTTGAAATTTACGAGCCGAGTTGATTAGTGCCCGAAAAAGGACAACGCGTTGGTATATGTCGTGTCGACTGACTGGCCAAGTTCACAGCTGAGAGGTAATTGGCCTGTCATAAGTTAAGGACCGGCGTTTATGGGGTGCCAGACCCCTTCTCTCACCCTAAACTACCCCCAAAATAACCACCCCCGAATCCGTCTAAACCACCCCAAACCACTTACTAAAACATTCACTAGTCGTTGGGGTCCCCTAACCCTTATTTTGAAACACTCGTAATAAGCCTTGCAGCCCGTATGCACCATCGTTTTTCATAATCAAGTTCAACTAAACTTAGTTTGAACATGGTTTAAACTCTCAAATTCATTGGTTTAAGATTGTGCATATTACCTGAACTAATTAACAGCACTTCTTCAAGGATGTCACGTGTAGGGAAGCTCAATGTATTCAATCAATCAATCAATATTTTATTGCCAAAAAGAAAAGAAAACAATACATAAGTGAATTGGTACAACACTAGAATAAAATACAAAATAAATAATTACCTTTAGATTTGATAATGAATTTTAAACCATCAACAATATCATTAACAATATTAGTCGTGGATTCTACTACTTTTAATAGTAGTTTATGCAACGGTTGTATTATGAGAGCCTTTAAACGACGAGTGAGATACTGAGATTGAAATACAAGCGGCAACGCGAGTTATTTTAAGGTATCTCAAGAGTCGTTTAAAGCCTAAAATACAATCATTGCATTCACAAATTTATCTACGATCAACAAAAAACAACAATATCTGCATTATCAATCTAAACTAACCTTGATTCAAACTATCATTAGAGGTCGAACGACGATCAGAAAGAAGAAAGAAATGAATGTAGAAATTGAAGTATAAGAAAGAAGAAGAAGAAGAAGAAGAAGAAGAAGAAGAAGAAGAAGAAGAAGAAGAAGAAGAAGAAGAAGAAAAGAGTAGAGAAATTAGTTGTAGGCCTAAATGTATCAGGATTGGACTCTGAAGAATAGTTGGGTGGTAGCGTGATAATATAATTATATACAGTTAGTTAGGTGGTCGATAATCCAAAATATAATACCTCACGTATACGCGTGAGTGTGGTGTTACAAAAATATGCCTGCCGTGTGCCCCCTATGGGGGTCCCACACAAAAGGCGGGGGCTTCACCACTATCATTCACCGCAAGCTAGCTATAGGCTCTCCCGAGACTAGAGGCCTTCTAGCTCCACACACACACACACACACACATATTATCACCAGTTCCACACATGTGTGTGAGCATTACATATTTGCAACACAAAGCATTGTGTGTGGGGGGGGGGGCTTCGAAACCTATTACCACAGAATAGTTGTATTACAGGCTCTATCGTTATTACTACCTTCCCAACACACAAAATATACGTGGCAGTGTATTAGTTTTCGAGCTTGGGTTATGTATGTGTTTTGTACAGCGGAGATTGTATATATATTTGTATTATGTAGTGAGCATTGTATATGTGTATTGTACAGCGGGCATTGTATATATTGTATTGTGTTGTAGGGAATTTAATGTTGTAACAGAGTTGTATCTTTTCGCGGGGTTTGTGGTCTAGGGGTGGAGGGGGGTAGCCGAGTGATTTATATGCTTTTGTAAGCTAAGGCTGTGTGTTTTGCAGGTTTTTGTTGTAATTGCTGTAGAAGAAGAAGAACTAGATGTAATAGGTACCTGAGATTAAGGTGTGTTGAATAGTGGCGAATAGTCTTTAGAATCATATTATTCACTTGTAAGAAATAATTGGTTAAAGTTATTGAAACTTATAAACAGCAATATCAAAAAAAAACTTTGTATAAGTAAGGGCCCGACAGAGTATTGTAATTAGCATAATCGCTAAACTATTTATCATTTTTAAAGAATCTTTCGCCACGTTTTATTTCTAGTTTTTATTGAAATTCTCTCCCCTACATCAACCGAAATTGTCTTCTATGGTTCACGAAATACGAGAATAATCGTGTGAGGTGTACAAGGTGGGTTCTCGTGACTTCTAAACTTCTATTCTTAAATAATCTTCCGTTATGTTTTATTTCTAGTTTTTGTGTAAATTACTTTTCCTATACATCAACCAAAATTGTCTTCTATGGTTCACGAAATACGAGAATAATCGTGTGAGGTATACAAGTAACTCGTAACTTCTAAACTTTTATCCTTGAATAATCTTTCGCCAAGTTTTATTTCTAGTTTTTGTTAAAATTATCTCTCCTACATCGACCGAAAATTGTTGTCTATGGTTCACGAAATTCGAGAATAATGGTGTGAGGTGAGTCACATTGGATTCGATAGTGAGTGAGTAGCAAGCAACTGGGACAATTCAGAGGCCTGGCCATAAACGGCAAGGCTAATGACTATTCAGTGTTTGTAAATGACCGCAGTAAAACGTGTATGCGCGCGCATCACCACCCTGCATACATGCATTTGTGCATGTGCAATAATGCAAGTGTTAACAGCTCAACTGCACTGCTATGCTGTACCTAACGGTGTCGATTGCGAGCTATTTAATTCGATTAATTTTAATCTAGGCTACGCATAGGCGTGTTTGTTGCAACAACGAGGAGGCCTACCAACATAACACTGTTTGAATGAGTTGTGTTCTGTTTTACAAGGTTGATATAGAATGAGAAGGTTTTGTAGTGTTTGTATTGTATGAATATATATTTATATTCTAGTGTTTATATTGCCTATTGTCTCTTGCAGTACTGATTAATTACTGAAAGTAATTCTTAGATTATCCATCGGCATTAACATTGTCATCTGCAGTACTGCAGATTAAACTTAGGCTAGGCGTACACCGGTTAGTCAAGACAAGACAAGACGAGATTAGTCACGTTTAGTCACAGTACTTCACATAGTTGTTTATGAAGCAGCACACACCGATGCAATGACTAATCGGTGTGTGTTGCTTCATAAGCAACTATGTGAAGTACTGTGACTAAACGTGACTAATCTCGTCTTGTCTTGTTTTTACTAACTGGTGTACGCCTAGCCTAAGCAACTATGTGAAGTACTGTGACTAAACGTGACTAATCTCTTCTTGTCTTGTCTTGTCTGACCGGTGTACGCCTAGCCTTATACATCCATCGAAATTACCTTCAACATTATTTGAACTCTCATCCAGAGCTCAAGCATTATTTTGCTTTTCTGGGAGACCCCATTATTAAAATAATATAAAACTTTCTTCGATTATGTTTTTTAATTCTACATAAATATCAAATTAGTTTATAAGAATGTTTTTGTTTCAATTAATTGTGAAAAAATGGCAATAAATATGATTTGATATCATTAACTATAGGTACGCACGCTGTGCGACTTTTTATATCGGCTTTTACGTATGGATAATAGCACGTCGTGTATTCGCTGTGTGCACATAGGTGGTGGGGATAATAAAATCGACACCTGCGCTCACGCGGAATTTTAGAGAAAGAAAAATTTAAGATTAACATGGGAAAGGATAGGGAATAAGCGAAAAAAATGAGTAACAAAGTGTGTTGTTAGCCAAATTGTAAAAATAAAGGATACAATAGTAATGTTAAATTCTACACTTTTCCTATTTCCAAACATAAAATGATTCAACGAAGAAGATGGATTACAGCTTTGAATAAATATTGGTAAGTAAACATAACCTTGCATTTATTTACAAGGCAGACGACACCTATTCCAGTCTGTTATGAATGTGATTTTGTGAATAAGATTTTATGTTTGATAATCATCCAATTTCAATAAATATTATGTAGGCCTATGCATATTTATTTTATACAGGAATATTAGACTCGATTCTTGAACTTGATTTGATAACTTGAGTTGTTGAACACGGTACCGTATGTGAATTAGAAGTTACCGGTACGGGCTTATTTCATGCCTAACTATTTATTTCAGAAATGAAGAGCCGAAGTAAGATTTGTATTTATTGGAACTTATATTGTAGTAATTACTAGTCCATATATAATTACCGGGTGTTTGAAAAAGAACTCCCTAGTTTTAATGTGTCATAGAATCTGTAAAGAGTGATATACACAATTCTAGTTTGTGGTGTTTGATTCAGCAACTCTCAAAGTTTTGTCCCCCTGCAGTTGCCAGACCAGCTTGACCTTGAGACGGCGCCAGGGAACAGTTCCCTACGTTGTGATCGGGCGTGCAGTGCGGTGCAATGGCTAATCCGCAACAAAAAGCGCAGTGTGTTATTTGGTTAGTGCAAACTGAGTCTGTTATAACAGATCAATGTCTTTCCCCAAATGGAAGATATTGAGGAGTAAAAAGGGCTTGTGTTTTTCCAACAAGGTGGCGCCCCTCCTCATTACAGTAACCATGTGCGCGCGGCTCTAGACAATCGCTTTCCAAGGTGGATAGGGAGAGCTGGCCCAATTGCTTGGCCACCACGAAGCCCGGACTTAACCCCTCTATACTTTTTTTTTGGGGACACATAAAAAATGTTGTGTACAGTGAAAAAATCCGAGACGTGAACCATTTACGGGAATGAATCGTCACGGCGGTTGGGACAGTTACACCTGATAGGTTGGTGAATACATGGCGAGAATTTGAATATCGCAGTGTGCAGGGCAACAAATGGATCCCATGTTGAAGTTTACTGATGTTAAACAAAACTTGAAGTTTCTCTCTTTCACTGTATGTACTTGTTGATATATTTTTTCATTAATTTACACATTAAATTTATACCTAAAACTAGGGAGTTCTTTTTCAAACACTCTGTATATTAATATCAAACACCAGAAAAGAGCATACCGGTAACCTATTGATAATGTCATCACATTTATTTTCGTACTCGCTTACTGGAGTACAGCTGTTATCCACGGAAGTTTTCGTCTGCACAATCATAACGCGAACGCGTGAAACATAACCTTTAAAGTTCGTTTTAAATCTTGAATTAAACATTATAATAATGTTTAAGAACATGCGATATGTTAATTTTATAATTCTAAATATAATTCCACAATTATTAAAGTAGGAAAAATAGCGACAGAGAATTCTATTTCAATTATAAACTAACTTTTACGTACATAAGCCTATCCTTCCCCATGTTAATCTTCCCTCGTAGATTCATACGATTATCCGCCAGAGCGCAACACGGTAGATGCACACAGCGAATAAGTCGCTTTGAATATAAGCTGCTCTTATATATAATCCAATATTTTGTTTGAGATATAATTTGAATTACAACTATCAAAATGTATTTAGAAAAAAGTGTTCAGGATTTTGAAATGAGCTTGAAACGAATATGAAGGCATCTAGCTGTGTGTACGAACAGTATAATAGACACCTACAAACAATATCCTTCCCCGCAGGGGGCAGAATTTATTCTGTCCGGGGTGTGGCAATCCTCCGGGTTCCTGATGCAAGTGGTAGATGTAGGCTGGTTGGCAACTAACACCGTTGCGTCCCAGCTTAAGTAGGGTGTTCAAGTAGGAACACCTGAAGCATCAACTGCGCAAGCCAAGCCAACATATGGTGGAACAGACGGCTGCATGGTCAGGGGAGTGCCTGACATGAGTATGCGAACTCTGGATACCAGGCGACCTCCAGTTTCAAGAAGCCTTCCCTGGGTGAACGCGGAGCTCTGCCCAGGGTGACTGAATAAGTCTCCAGCTACTCGTGGGAACAGGTTTCAGAGTTATTGCTGACTCAAACCTGCCGGGAAACGGTACATGCAGAGGAAGGCACTATAACTGAAGATTCCGCAATGGAATCTGAGGAGTGTGCAGACCCATCCCTGATAGAAGTTGAACAGCTTCGGAAGGGTGGGTCTATAGCTGAAATCAGCAGCACATTTGCTGCTGGAATGTCCAGCACTCTTGCAAATGAGGAGGAGACTTCTTGGAAAGGCAACCCTCCTACCAGAGGAGGCAAGAGAACTGGACTTCAAGGCCCTAAGTAAATTCTGCTCTGGCCTTGGATTATGGAACATGGCATAAGCCACAAAAGATCGAATAGCGGTCGCGGTGGCTAAGGGTTACAAAGCCCAACCCAATAAAAAAAAAAAAAAAACAATATCCTGCAGACAGACTATAGGAAATGTAAGGTAAAGTACTGTACTGTAAAGAACGGTAAAGTACAGTTCAATTTCAATTTGAATAATAGAACCCGCATAGACAGTGCCGTCTGTGTGCGGGAGCAGTTCTTCTATATTATTGATTTGTGTAACAAGTACTGTCAAGTACGGTAAAGTCAAGTACGGTAAAGTACAGTACTGTCAAGTACGGTAAAGTACAGTACTGTAAGGTGAATTACTGTACTGTAAAGTACGGTAAAGTACAGTACTGGTAAGGCGCAAAGTAGGCAACCCAGTTATACACAAGCCGAGAGGATTATTGACCCACTTCTTGAGAGGGGACTCTGTCGGTTGTTGGTAGGGGGGGAGGATAGTGTTGTGACAAGGCATTGGGCCAATTACAACAGCACACGTGAGCTAAGCGGCGGCGGCGACCGTTCAATTCTAACCGACAATAATTTAAACTTTTGTGTCGCCGCGACGCACCGCGCCGCTTCGCTTGAGTTCGCGCCAAAAAGTTGCTGGTGTCTTTCTCTAACCCCCTACCACCCTCCCTCACTAGCAATGGTCTACCTCATGCTTCCAACACAAACAAGAAAAGTCGAAAGTATCGTCAGTGATCATTGACGGCAATTATTGGTTCGTGAGAGTGTGTGCGTGCGTGCGAGAGTCAAGGTACGGAGACAGTGCTGTTGAGAGTCCTTAGGCCCGATTTCCTAGCTGCCTAAGGCTAGGCGTACACCGGTTAGTCAAGACTAGACAAGACGACATTAGTCACGTTTAGTCACAGTACTTCACATAGTTGCTTATGAAGCAACACACACCGATTAGTAATTGCATCAGTGTGTGCTGCTTCATAAGCAGCTATGTGAATTACTGTGACTAAACGTGACTAATCTCGTCTTGTCTTGTCTTGACTAACTGGTGTACGCCTAGCCTAAGAGAGTATCAAATATCGATGAACTATATTATATAGACTTTTAGATAGACTTTTATATAGACTATAGAATTTTCAATATTTAATCAGAACTATGTGAGTCAATAGGCAAATAAATTTAATGAGATGTAATTATTGAATAATGTAGTTATAGAAATTGAAAATCCAGAAAAATTCTGGGGGAGTCATCTGACAATCCTTCTGTGCGTTTTGAGATACAATGAATGGAGAAAAAGAAGAAGAAGAAGAAGAAAAGAAGAAGAAGAAGTCAGAATTTCGAAAAAATGAATTGAATATAAAATTTATTTCACAAAGAGAAACATGATGTATCATAGGAGAAGTTTAACATAAGGCAGAATATACGTTTAAGACGCAATTTTCACAAATCTTCGGAAATTAAATTGTTTAAGTGACATTCGAAAGGTAAGTAAATTTTGTAAGACCATGTTTTAAAAAACAGAGCAGGGATATTGAAAAATGAAAAGCCTATGGTTTTTAATAATGACGAGGAAATACAAAAATAAGTGGTTGATGGGATGAACACTAATATAGGCTGGAATTGAGGAAAAAAAGATCAATAGAAAAATAATTAAAATTGGATTGGATCTAGAAAACTGGAAATTGGGAAGAAGAATAAAGTTTGGGAAAAGTTGAAGAATGGATTAACGTAGGTGAAAATATGGAAAAAGTGATATTGGAGGACAGTGTTGGGAAAGAGAAGAAGAACAACAAGACGAAGAAGAAGAAGAAGAAGAAGAAGAAGAACTAGAAGAAGAAGAAGAAGAAGAAGAAGAAGAAGAAGAAGAAGAAGAAGAAGAAGAAGAAGAAGAAGAAGAAGAAGAAGAAGAAGAAGAAGAAGAAGAAGAAGAAGAAGAAGAAGAAGAAGAAGAAGAAGAAGAAGAAGAAGAAGAAGAAGAAGAAGAAGAAGAAGAAGAAGAAGAAGAAGAAGAAGAAGAAGAAGAAGAAGAAGAAGAAGAAGAAGAAGAAGAAGAAGAAGAAGAAGAAGAAGAAGAAGGAGAAGGAGAAGGAGGAGAAGAAGAAGAAGAAGAAGAAGAAGAAGAAAAAAGAAGTCAGAAGTAAGTCATCTACTACTGCGGCGTTGAGGCCTCTACTCTGCTGCGACCTGTTTACAAAACACCGCATCGAGGTCAATAAACCCCTAAACTCCTTTCTAGGGGGTCCAGTGGTGGGGGGGAAATAACCCGGTACTGTGCCACCTCCAACTATCACCCCCACCCCCAAGGGGGGGGGGGTCTAAACTATTCATGTGCCCACTTGACTCTCTCTATATCTGGAAAACTAGATCTGGATTCACACCAGTTCTCACACCTCCTTCAAACTCAAACCAGAACCTTTAACCTGAAACTTCCAATGTTAACCTTGAAGCATGAACATTTTTGACACTCAATATTCAACCTAAACCTGAGTTTTGACCCTAACCTTCAATTTGCATCCCTGAATTGTGGAATTTGAACCTTAAACCTTAATCCGATAACAATTTAACCTTGAAAGGAAGAAAGAAAGAAATATTTTTATTGCCAAATCATTAATTTTAATAAATTTAATAATTGAACTTTGGAACTTGAACCTTCAAACCTGAGCTATCAATATTAAACCTCCATTAACCTTAGCGTCAACCTGATTCATGGAAAGTTCTGAAAACAGAAAAAGACGACTACACATGAATAGTTCGGAACCCACCTGAATCTGTAGGTCCATTCATCTCTCATCATCATCCTTCCCATTACGCAAGCAAAAGCTTAGAGCTTACGTGGGCGTCATCCCCAACAAAAAAAAGGAAATAGCAAGGCGTATTATGTAAGAAATGTGGAAAATCTAGTGATTGCCCGCCCATTCTTGTATTATAAGGATAGTCATAAATCAAAGAGAAATTATTTATCATGAATGAATCTATCAACTTTGCTGCAGGATCCAATAAGGATATTCTTCCAGCAGCCTTTGGGTTATAACTTTGACTGAACACAAAATTTAATCAAGTTTATCAATTTATGGTTCATTTTGCTGGATTGGAAAAGGATTATAAATTATTGTCATTTCAACTTTTTACAATGTTTAAACAGTATGAGAATTCATAATTATACTATAAATTAGTCAAGTAGTCGTCATCTCTCATAATTTCCCCCCCGTTTTCCAAGCACAAGCCCGACAGCTCATGGGGCATCTTCCTCATAAAAAAACAACATTACTGCATCGTAATAGATTACTTCACTTTGGAAACTTTCAAAGCTCTTAGCATTTGCGTGGGTAATGGGAAGGATGATGATGAGAGATGCATGGAACTACAGCTTCAGGTGGGTTTCGAACCACCGGGAAGCTCATAAATTATTGTATTTAGAGGAGCCGGTCACCGTTACAACAGGAGTGGCAGGCGCTGTCTATAATCCAATTTCACCGAATAGACTCGCCTCTGCCACTGGGACAAACGCTTTTCTATAAATAATTGTAGAAAGCTTTAATGATGCGGTTCATTATTGTTAGTCTACGTGCTTTAGCAAAATGGATCAGCTATAACTTCCTGAACTGGTACAAGAACATTTTGTGGGTGTTAATAATTGTTCATCAAAGAGAAATAGCTCAATAGTATAGCAGAAACATTTCAAATTGTCATAAAACAGCTGATTTATGTACGCTCGTTTACTAACGTTAAATCAGCTGTTTTCTGACAAGTTACATCACCTTCATTCATTAAATTGTCCACCATTCATTCCTATCAACCTATACCCATGATTAACCTATAAACTGTACTCAATAAACCAAACAAAACCCAACTCAGTACAATTCATTTTTATCACAGCCACATTACTTATCTTTCCTGGACAACCAGCCAACTTGCAGCCTATGAAAACAATGCGAGCAACATTATTCTCCAAACAGAGATAGGCTAGTCTGAGTGGTGGTGCATGCTCGACTACACAAAAGTGCATCAGTGCATTCATTATGCACAATGCACCCACCAGCTGCCAACAAAGTTGCTTGCAACTAGCTTGCCCCACCCTTCCTCAAGTAGTACGTCAGTTTTATCAAAACTAACGTGCGCGTTCAATAGCATTGTAACTCGCGAATATTGAGTAGGTTACTATTCGGAAGTATATTTTCTGTGCAGTAGTGAAGGTGATATTATGGTAAAAATCCATATTGGAGTTCACTCCAATACATTGTAGTCGAAGCTTGCAATTATACAGTATTTTCTATATCTAGTTTTCTTTTAAATTTACTAGTTTGTGATAATATGTTGTCTCCATTGCTAAATAAATAAATAAATATCATTATCTTATAATATATAATTATATGAAAAGAATTTTGTGTCCTACTCTGGAAAGTTCGTGGAGAAGATTGAGTGGACCGATTTTGATGTGGTTTGCGCCAAAAGATAGATAAAAATTCTATATTGTTTAGAAAGGGTTTGTTTTTGCATTATTACTCAAATTCATACAGTTATTATTATATCACATTCATAGTGTATTTAAAAATGTGATTGAATCTAGAGGTCAACAAGGATTATACTCTTGAAAAACGTACTTAGTAAAAAAGATTAGAAAAAAGGTTGCTCATTAAGGCTATGTAACTTTGTTATAAAACATTTCTTATATAACAAGTTTTCTGTAACTTCTATTATATAAAAACAGCTGACAATACACAAAAGTATTCATTTTGTTATATAACATTTTTGTGAAACTTGTTATAATAACGAATGTTTCTAAACAAAGTTTAATATCGCGTATCGCGTATAAACGCGCCTTAAGTCTAAAATCACGATTGAAATTCATCTTTCGTAAAAAAAATTTTCACATTTAAAACTTGATCGTTTCGAACTTCAACGTCGACAGCTATCTCGTACTATGTCAACGACTTTCAACTTTTCAGCCATTTCAGCCGCCATTTTGTTGCAGACTTCTCCCATCTTCATGGAAGCGAACCGAGGCCTCTGATTGGCCGACTGTACTGAGCTCAATTGGATTGGAAGCCTGGACACGCCTCCCAGCCAGCTCGCTCCACCCATTCCTATTATTTATTTTTATTTATTTATTTATTTACTAGCATCCTTCGACCGCCTTTAAAAGGGGCATATGGATTTGTCAATAATTATTCGTGTTATCATATTCTACTCAGTTATACTCTATGTCATATTTCTCTGTGTCTCACAATGAGAAAAGAATATTCCTCAATGGAATATGGAGACACATTCAATAATTCTTCCCTCATTCTATTTCTAAATTTTTCACCTGTGAATACCTTGAGATGTGCTGGCAATGAGTTGTACAGGCGAATTCCAGCACTCTTCACACCCCTCTCATACAAACTGGTCCGATGTATTTCATCCCTTAAGTTTTGTCTGTTTCTGGTATTATATGAGTGGAACAGCTCACCTGTGTTAAATTTATCTTTATTTCTATCAATAAAGCAGAGGGTCTCAAAAATATATAAACCTGGAAGTGGAAGAATCTTTAAATCCTTGAAATAAGGTCTACAACTTGTTCTAATGGATTCTCCACCATTATCCTAATTGCCCATTTCTGAATTCTGAATATCTGCACTGCGTGGTTTGAACTGCCCCAAAACACAACTCCATATGACAGAAGTGAGTGGAACAGAGCAAAATAAACGTTTCTAAGAGTTCTTGTATCTATCAATTGTTTCAAGGTCCTAAGAACAAATACTACAGAGTTTAATTTGTTTTTCAAATAATCTAGATGAGGTCGCCAGGAGAGTTCTGAGTCCAACACCACTCCAAGTACCTTTGTGTCATTTACTGAGCCTATGTTGCCATCTCTTGTCACTAACATTGCTTCTTGGGCCGTTCTGAATGGAATTTGCTTAGTCTTATTATAATTTAATATTAACATATTGGAAGCTAGCCATTCTTCTAGTTTTTTAAGAGCTATTTTACATTCAGACTCCATGTTATGCTGACTATTACTTTTTAATAAAATACTCACATCGTCGGCATACAAAACACAGTGTGCTGGTTCAAGGTACGGAGGCAAGTCATTTATGTAAAGGAGGAAGAGCAATGGACCGAGAACCGATCCCTGAGGGACCCCACTCCTTGTTTTTACCCATTCCGAATGATATACAAAAGGGTGAGACTGTATTTCAACCTGCTGATATCTCTCATCAAAGTAAGATACAAACCATTTGAGTACTGCATTGTCAAAACCATATAATTTCATTTTTTTCAATAAAATTTCAATATTCACCAGGTCAAAAGCCTTAGAAAGATCCGCAACTAAGCCACACACTCTGGATCCGCCATCCACAGAATTCAGCACTTCATCCATAAAAGAAAAAAGTGCATCACTTGTAGAAGAGCCCGGTCTGAACCCAAACTGTTTAGGGGACAGTAGTTGAAGCTGGTTCAAATATTTTCTTAAACGGTGGAGCACAGCATATTCGAAAATCTTCAGAAATACAGGTGGATTGGCCACTGGTCGATGATTTTCAGGGAGTTGATGATTACCTTTCTTATATATAGGAACTATCTTAGAAAGTTTTAACTTTGATGGTACATACCCAGCTTGCATTGATTTGTTAAAGATGAATGTTAGAGGCTCAATTATATGTTCTGCTGTTTGCTTTACTAGATAATTTGAAATATTATAGCAGTCACAAGATCTTTTGTTTTTCAATGATTTGATTATCTTTCTAAGTTCTGCACCACTAATTGTATCAAATTTTCTAAAGTAAGTACCAATCTGTTGAACATTGTTGAAAATGTAAAAACTATTGACTCTTATGTCTTTTGAGATTGATTGCTGTATTTTAAGAGGAGTGTTTATGAAATAATTGTTCAATAGATCGGCAGCATCTTTGCCTTTTTATAATTCCAGTTTCACTTGCTATATGAGTCTCTAATGTTAAAGTATTGCTCTTACCTGATTCAGTCTTCACTAATTTCCATATTGCTCTTGCTTGATTTGAGGAATTTTAATGAATGTACTAGCGGCAATTTTTGGCAGCATTCAACACTTTCCTATAAGTGTGTTTGTAGATTCTATAATAGGATACTAAGCTAAAAGAATTTAATACCTGAAGTTGTGATTATGTGAATCAATTTACCTTCTGAAGATGGAATCTTTAGAAGTAGGCTCAAGCCTTCAGTCTGTCGCTGGATATGCTAATACCTTTTGTAATCAACGAAAGCTTATGTTTTTGTGCCTTACCTGCTGACCTCTCTGGAACATAGTGATTACAGTGACCTACATAGGAAGTCATGAAGTTATTGAACATAGCTTCAACATCAAAGGAACTGTAAACAGAGTGCCAACACTCATTTGATAAACCATTATTCAAAGCTGTTATGTTCATTTCATTAACTACACGGTACTTCTTTCTTTTCCATATTTCAAACATTTATTTACATTAAATTTGGAATTTAATTTATGTAGTTTCAACCCGACACTACTGCCATCGTGATCAGAAAAGGAGCAGGGAATAGTTTTGCTAGTACAGAGAGCAGGTGGGTAATTCGAAATAATGTAATCAATTTCTGTGGCTGTTCTATTTGTTATTCTTGTTGGACCACTAGTTGTTTTATTTAATTTAAATGTTGATAATAAATTTTTAAAAACACAACTGTTTCTGTCGTCCTTATTGTAATCCACGTTGAAATCACCGCATAAACATACTATTTTACCTTTTTCTTTTGTTACTCTCGATAAAACGGATCTAAGTAACTCAATAAAATTATCTCATTAAAAGTATCTCATTACGGTGTAGAATGAGTTTGCCAAGCATTATTATTGGGTTTGACGATTTTACAAACATGATGAGTTAATTATAAATTCAATAATACATTACATCTATAAATAAATCAAAACAATATTGAATAAATTAGATAAATTTCGAAGCCTACATAGAGCTAAAAGTTCACTCATCTCTCATCATCATTACTAGAGCCCGGATGTTCAGACATTTATAATACTTGAAATAGGCAGGCAAAGAGGCACTAAAACACACAAATAGGCACTTTAAAATCGAAAAAGGAATAGTGTATTCCTGATACAGTTATATGGTCAAATAATACAAGAGAATTTAAAAAATTATATTCTACTAGTTGCACTTGATTAATAAGTATTTCTTAAAGATTTTTGACTCTGAATTTTTTTCTGAAATAATATTTTTCAGTATGAAGAAAGACCTTTCTACATCAGCTGTTGTTACCGTTGCATATCTGAAGTAGGCTACTCTATTGTATTTGAACTGAACTGGAGCTAGATTCAATAGAAGGTTTACCTTAAAATATTGAATATTAGCTTTATTCTTGCAAAACTTTCGTTCTAGGAAATCAATTATGTCAATTCATGGATTGAAATGAACATTATTTATTTATTTCCAAGGTTCTCGTAGCCTATAGCACGCTCGTACCTTTCTCTGTTTATGAATGAATACACGACCACTGACTACAACAAGCTCTATTTTATGGGCTCAAGGATATGGGTAGCCTGCATTAGGGAATTCACAAATCTAATATCATATTCACTAGAGATCATAGACATAAATTCTCATGTATTCATCTAATACTTTTTTAAGTAATCATATAGGCAAAACATATGAAATTCGATGAAATAAGCTATTAGTATTGAAATACGCACTAACACCCAAAAATGGCAGAATAGGCAAAATTAAGGCATTTGGCCTAACGTCCGGGCTCTAATCACCCACGCACAAGTATCACCACAGAAAAAAAATGAAATGATTGACTGATTGGAAATTATTCCCCTACTCAAACATATTAGCATGATTTTATTACTTCTTTCATATTCATTCCCCCATCTCATGCTCCTGTATTCATTTCCTATCCTCTCATCTTCATGCCTTCATCTTCAAGTCCATTTGTGCCTGATGAAGGTGAGTGAATATTTACCGCATAAGCCAGTAGCATTATCTTTATGACTGGAAGTGAGAGCCACAGCCCATGCTATAATGCTTTTTATTACACGCGTTTTGTCCAGTTTTATTGTTTTGTAAGTAATGAGAGATTATCATCGGTGCAAAACATCTAGTTCTCAAGACAATCACCAGATGGCGCTAGTGCTGCTAGGTGTTGTAGGCTATCTTTGCCGTTCATTGTTAGCTTGCAAAGTGTATTATTTCTATGGGATTTGGAAAGCTTGTTTTGGAGCATACTTCTTCACTTCTCAACACGTCTTGTGTGCAATATTAGAGCGAATGCAGATTATATTTTAATACATCCGCATCGAGCTTTTGTTTCTGGTATATTGGAGTAAATTTTATGTTATGACCTTTTCTATGACTACAAAAAACGCTTCAAATATCGTGTACGCACAGTTTGAGGCGTTTCTACCCAAACTCTTACTTCCTTACTTGGAAAAATATTTTAATTTATTCCTGAACAACTTTCTCGCTTTCACCACCCACTTATCTTCTGAAACAAAAACGTTTCTAGCATGTCGAAAATGTCATGTTTTCGGGTAGAAATGGCTTGACTTTGACGAACATATTAATTAATTAGAATAAACCAATAGGTAGGATAAAAAATATTCAGATACCGATGGAAAGGAGACGTTTCCCCTGTCATTTTTATATGAATAACTTATAACTTCATATCATGATTCAGAGAGGAGTGATATTCGAAAGAAAACCATATTTCCGCAATTTTTCAAATTCATCAGGAAAGTTCAATTTTCTTTGAACCCTTCAACCCTAAAACTTTTTAGCACTACTGAACTATCGGGGAGGATATTCTACATACAAATCTGTGGTTTAATTGGAAATTTGAAAAAGTTGCAATTTTACACAATCTGACAACACCAAAATTTCGTCGGCTGGTGGCTCAAGTGACTACTATAGTGCGATTCACGTCAAGAAGTCAGCATTGCTTATATGAGGAGCATTGATGCCAAGTTTCATTGAGAGAGAAAGAGAAAACTGCACCAAACGTGTTTGTTGGGACTGTGTGCGACAACAAAGCACAGTGAGGCCAAGATTACTAGACAAGTTGTCTAGTAATCTTTGTCTAGTAATCTTGCAGTGAGGCAACTATGCACAGTGCGAATAGGATAGAGACATCAGCCACTGCCTTGTGCTGAACAAGGATAGCAATCTCCCACCTGAGCAATGCTGACTTCTTGACTTGAATCGCACTATAGTTCTATTCAAATTGTAAGCACGTCAACAGAAAAGCTTCATTGTTGTATCTAGTGGAAGATCAATATTTTTGTCCGGGGAAGGATCATAAAGTAGTTGATTGACGTTATGTATCGATTGTATCGATATTGACGATGCAAGGTGAATGGCCAGAGGAAAGATCAGTGACATAGCAAATTATACGTGGCTAATTGTCATGTGTAGTGGGTGGTAGTGTTAAATGGAGCAGTTGGCGTGATCGGTCACGTATCGTCCAGTCAGCTGGAACGTGCCACCAGCTGGAGTCCTGTCTATCCTGCAGGACGCACATAAATCACGAATCTTTGTTTTCTGTTCGCTACGCATACGTATAACTCAACTCCACTAACCTAGTGGCTTCCGTTCTGTAGGCTGTCTGCGATCTGCATTGTGATGCTATTGACCTGGATTTTGATAGAGTGATTCAGAAAATGGCTTGAGAAGAAATTCCTATAGGTTTAGTCTACTTATTATTCTATTTAGCGTATGGCTCTTGGAAGTGGGGAAACCCGAATAGGGTTGTTCCACTACACTAGATATAATTTAATTATAGTGTAGCTATTAGTCTAGGTATTGGGCTAGGCGTACACCCGTTAGTAAAGACAAGACAAGACAAGATTAGTCATGTTTAGTCACAGTAATTCACATAGTTGCTTATGAAGCAGCACACACTGATGCAATGACTAATCGGTGTGTGTTGCTCCATAAGCAACTATGTGGAGTCCTGTCACTAAACGTGACTAATCTCGTCTTGTCTTGTCTTGACTAACCGGTGTACGCCTAGCCTTAGAAAAGAAATCAACAGAACTTCACCCGTTACCATAGAAATGTTGAATGAAATTTATTCACCATCCGTCAAATTAAATGAATATTACAATACTTAAATTGAATCATACACACTGAAGATTGACAAAATCACGATTTCTTGTTGTAGATAAGAAATAAGATACTGTGATACAGTAAGTCTCCGACATCGACAATAGTATAATTTTGTTGATTTTGAGTAGCATGTTTCAGAAACTTAGAAGATTTTAACACATAGGCATCTTCATCAGTAGATCTACAGTATGATAACAAATTAAAAATTTATTAATGATTGCTCATTAGTCCACATAGACTAGACCAAAATATAAGGTGGGATGAAAAAACTAAATCATTATAATCACTAATAGTAATGTTCATTTTCTTATTTGTTATCCAAAATATTTTCTCATTTTCTTAGCTTTCCTGCGCTCAGGCTTATGTCTCTGGAGGATTTTTCCACATTTTCTAAAGAAATTTTAGTACTTAAAATTTTGAACTGATCAGGAGTGACCTGATAACTCTGACACCAGACCTGAGCCAGCCAGGTTACACGGAATTATTATTATTATTGGTACTTGAAATTTTCTTTCATTTTGTATTGTGGCAAAAAAGAATTAAATTTTATTTGTTAATAATTGAAAATCTTCCATTGTGACACAATTTTTGTAGACTATCCCTTATTTTAATGTTTGACAGAAGAGTATCAACCAATCTAGCTTCAATGGGATTGACCTGTTAGTCAATCACACGTGACGTCACAATGTACAGTGTCAGGACACAATATTATGTCGTGGACCAACCAGTCTCTGACCGGGTTCTCCAATATTGATTGGTTGTTGTAGGCGACGCCGCGACAAGCCGTGTCCCCGAGGAGGCCGCACTGCACTGCACTGCAACAGAGCGCTCCTGTCCACAACTCATTAATCTTTCACGCCAGTTGATAGTAGTCAAAACCAATAGAAAGGAACGCTCTTTCACTCGCGATCACATCAATTACCCCGCTGCGACTGTCAAATCGCCGCTCAAGTTTAATCGTCGGAAAACTCTTCGTTGTCAGCTGATCTATCAGCTAACCACAAAATTCTCCTCTACAAACCTACAGATTTTCCTCAACAACCATAAAATTCTATTTTAGAAAAACAAATAGAGCCTGCAAAACTTCGATTCTTCATCTTTCTTTTGGCGCAAACCGCATCAAAATCGGTCCACTCAAACTTCTCCATGAACTTTCCAAAGTCGGACACGAAACTCTTTTCAAATATATAGGCTGGGCGCGAAAAGGGTATAAGTGAAAATTTGGCAAAAATAGGATAAGTCGCTTTTTCATGTAAATAGTGCATTATTTACAACCTGGCACTAAGGCTAGGCATACACCGGTTAGTCAAGACAAGACAAGGCGAGATTAGTCACGTTTAAGCAAATATCTGAATTACTGTAACTAAAAGTAACTAATCTTGTCTTGTCTTGACCGGTGTACGCCTAGCCTAACAGGATAAGTAAATATGTTTCCATGCCCAGTTCAAGTGAATGGGTGCTGAAAGAATAAGACTCTGCCTTTTCGAATTGATGGCACAAAAAAGATGAGTCCAGTTACTATCAGAGTTACTATCAGAGTTACTATCCAGTTACTATCCAGTTACTTATAAAATCAGAGCCATTGAAGAATCTCTTATGAAAAATATCAAAACTAAAATACAACCATTAATGCAATCACAAAATCATAATGTTATAATCTAAATGAGTATGAGAAACACTAGGTTGAGCCTGTACTTTCTCTCTTCCAAAATCATATCACAACATCTCTCCCGAATTCATATCACAACATGAGAAGTCTATCCTCATTCATATTAGAAGTTATGTGTTGTCTATGGATGACAAATGAGTAACAGTCACGTAGCCAACTACACCATAAATTTTTAGTCTGTTGGTCAAAAAACCCTGAATAAGAGATCACAATCAACTACGGTTGGAAGATTTCCCAAAACAACTACGATAGTGTCTATCAGATGAAACGAAAAAATGTGAGACACGATTTGTTAGGTGGAGAATACGAATGGAGAAAAACGGAAATTGTAAGAAAAGAGAGAGAATCATTGAACAGTGCGTAAAGTTATGGATGAAATAATTTGGAAGGTAGATGCCAAGTTCATGGTTTGAGCAGCACTCATCTTTCTTGTGCCAACAATTTTAATAATTCACTCGAAACTATTCTGGTCTTTTATTTTTTCAAGTGGGTAGTTTGGGGACTATGATCTGCAATGAGCTATTTTTAATGCTGAATTTGATTCACGTGTTTATTGTATTGTTGACACGATTAAAAATTTATGTAGGCTCATTTACTAAGGCAACTTAGATGAGATATTTTGAGCCTAGGTGATGGTACGTGGATGAGTGAAGCTACAAATTGATACGTTTATGGTGTTCAGATGGATGGAGGAATGAAGTGGTGTGAATGATGTCGCAGAGATGGGGTATTGTAAAGTTTTCATTTTTATAGTATTTATGGGTACGATCATGGGTATGACATTTCAGAACGGTTACTCAATAAAAAAATCTAGTTAATGTAAAACCGTGTTCTGATGATGCAGCACAGCACTGCTAAATGACAATCAACTGTGAGTAAATTCCCACTTAAGGTGGGTTTTCGTTACTGCGACCGAGTGCCGCAGCGGAGCCCGACCCAGCGTTGCCAGATGCAGTGGGGATTTTTCATCAATTGCATCTGGCAACGCTGGGTCGGGCTCCGCTGCGGCACTCGGTCGCAGTAACGAAAACCCACAGTTAATAAGTTATTACAGTGAATATATTTTGATCAAGTGAAAAAAGTGTATTATTAATTTTTGACTATTTATTTATTATTATTTCTCAATTCTAAAAAATGGATAAAACTTCAACCTAAGTGGAATTAGGTTAAACAAGGCGAGGAGGAACAACCTTCGGGTCTCCCCACCGACGAAAAATTTATCCACAAAAATTGAATAAAAAAAATCTTTCCTCACAGTTTTGCAATAATTAATTATTGATGGAACGAAATTGCATTCATTAGTTATCGAAGAAAATCATCCAAATGGATTAAAGCATTTAACAGTTCATTAAACAATTGGAGTTGAATAATTATTAACCCGGTCCAGGATATTCACATAACTAGAAATCAATCCTGGCCTCTTGATTTCCGGGCTAGCTCTGTTCCATTTCGGGGTGCAGATTGATTAACATAGAAAAATGATAGGGGGGCCATGAATAATAGTGTTATTATGCGGAACAGGTCTCGCGTTGCAGAGTTGGCGTCTGGTGGCACGCATACCCCTCCCCCCCCCCAACCAACTTATTCAGGGGAAAGGGGCACGAACGGTTTTGGGGCAACCCTCCTCCCCAACACCCTTAAAACTCACACTGAAGTAGACCACCGTTTATAGACTAGAGCGGCGCGACGAACTTGTCCCCAATATTGAAATGCTAATCCCCTTTCTACAAGGTCGTGAAATCGATATTTCCAGCTATCGATTAAGTCGACTATCGATTGTTGTGTCCTCGAACGTAAATCAGGTTTTCGATGCAAAACGCCCCAACAAATAACAGTTTCTTATTGCGGTTGATTTGGCGAGTAGAGGGGTTTGAGGCTCACACGACACGAATAGTTGGTAATCGAACGGACAGACTGTCGGCAGAGCTTCTGCAGACTACATTGGAATGTGTTTTTGGAATGATTGTGATACTTTAGATGTCATGAATTTCTAATGGATTTATTATTTTTCACATAGGTCTGTATTAGGGCTCTATAATAGTAGTTTATCCAATGGTTGTATTATGAGCGCCTTCAAACCACGAGTGAGATACCGAAGTTAAAGTACGAGCGGCGATGCCCCGAGTTATTCTAAGGTATCTCAAGAGTCATTTAAGGTTGAGCGGTCAATAAATTATAAATTTTTAATATTTTTTTTTCTTCTTCCAAACCATAAGACATATTATTAGGACATAATATATGCAATTAAAAATTTTTTTTCAACTTCCGTTTCCTCAGAATAGGACTTCAAAACTGGCTTTTTTGAGGCTAATGGTACACACACCACATAAAAACTACTAATCGGAAAAATTTAAAAAAAATATACAAGGACTCCTTTTCACTATAGCAAAGAATACATTAACTTTTTTTTCAAGAATCTCAAAAAAAAATTTTTTTTTAATCCATTTTAAACACTTTTTTTGTATTAAATACTTGTTTGATAGACTTCAAATTTATTGGAACTTGTAGCGCTGTTCATGATGAATAAATTGGATGCTCATCCCTTTTTATCGTCGCAAAAATAACCGCTTGGTGTGCGTACCTTTCAAGCACGGTTTTTCGCGAGTTTGGCTCCTTACGCACACAACGGATCATATACAGCACCCGCACTCGCAAGAATGGCAGGAGCGCAGTCCAGCCACCTTCCTCCTTCCACATTCTTCTCCCCATTCACGCTTCTTTGACTCAAAATGACAAGTGCTGGTGCTACTACCACCGACCATTGACCCCATTGTCATAGTTTCTCTAGTTTGTGACGAATAGGCTGGCTCTTCATTGCCTACTACTATGCCGCGGAAACGTTATGTGTGTAAAATAAGAGACCCACCCTCCATCGTAGAAGCCCCCCCAAAAAAAAGACAACATTGAAGAGAAATAGTTGTGGTAACAAACAGTTGATAGTTATATATTTAAATTTCATTTCAATTTATTTATATGATAGGATATCAGATAGGATAAGAAAATAGTTACAAAAAAATTAAAGATCGAAAAATAGTTGCTTCTTATCCAAATACCTACAGTATGTTATGTTTTATTTTCTTTGTAATGATTTAAAAGATGAACTGGAATTTTATTTATTATTTATTCATTCATATATTTACAAGCAAATTATTCTAGAACCCAAGTAAATAAGTTGTCTTCTGATTGTTTCATTATTGGTATTATATATTGGATACCTATTTGAGATAGGTTTAGGGTATATTGTCTGTTTAGTGTGTTATTAGTGCAAGGAAAATTATTTCTATTATATATTTAACAACATTTTCTACATATCACTGCTTGATTGTTAAGACATATTCATCAAATATTAGTTTTTTTAAATCTTGGTTTATTTAAAATTAATTTGATAGTTAATTACTGAGTCATGAAAAATTCTTCCAAATGAGAATTATAACAGCCTCCTCAGAAGGTTATTCTATACTTCATTATAAAATTTATATTCAACTACATTTATAATTATATTTTAATTAGACTGTAAAATTTCAAAATACACCATTGGGAGATATTGTGTAAGTTTATTAATTTGCAAATATTTATTGTAATTGACCGAGCGAAGTGAAGTCTTGTTTCAAGTCGATTGGCTTTCGTCTGTGGATTTGTGTGTCTGTAATGCATTTACGGCTAAACGTATTGACAGATTTCAATAAGATTTGGCAGGAATGTTCATTTTGTAACTGCACGACGATGTATATGTAAGGTTTTTTTTAAAAGTTTGCATTACTTTTAAGGACGAAATAGAAGGAAAAGAGAATGGATACAATAGATATGGAACACGTGATTTTTCCGCTGTAGTCAGGTCCCCAGACGTCGCAGTAAGAGGGGCGCCCGCCCCGGGCGCCGCGAAAGCGGCGGCTTGTGGGACGTCGCGTATGTTTAAAAAATAAATAAATATATAATAATCTATATTAATAAAAGAGAGTTGGTGTCTGTACGCTCGCTTATAACTCGAGAACGGCTGAACCGATTTAGATGATTTTGGATTCGTTTGAATTTTTAAAGCACTGGTTAACATAATATGTATTAAAATATAAGAAAATCTCTTTATAATTAATAAATAATTAGTAAATTAATGACCTAACCTATCAAACACGACATCCATTTTGATCCAGTCCAAACAATAATGCTCCTATGAAATCGATGTGTACTTGAAGATGCTACTTTAAAGGTCTTCTCAAAGACGACCGCGGTGGTGTATTGGACAGCGACTCTGCCTTCCACGCAGACTTCTCGGGTTCGATTCCGAGACGGGTGGAATTTTTTTGGCAACTTTCAGCATTGATTAATATTGATTATTATCCACTCGCTTTATAAAAATTAGTATATTGCAGATTTCTTTTAATTTTCCATCAATAAAGCGAGTGGATATAGGTATTTTTACTTCGTGACATTTTTCGTGGGGGTGATATGAAGGAGACATTTGGGGGAAGAGGTGGGTGACATGAAGGGGGTTATTTGAGGGTGACATGAAGCGGGTTATTTGAGGGTGACATGAAGGGGGACATTTGGGGGGGGGGGGGGACATGAAGGGGGCCAATTGGAGAAAGAGGGGGAGTGAAATTTGGTGGGAAAGAGGGGGTTGACATGAAGGGGGATTTGTGGGGGAATGAAGGGGGACATTTGGGGGATGACATTTTTTGGGGCTGGCATGGAGGGGGAACATTTGTGGGGAGATGAGGGGGGGAACATTTGGGGGGGGGGGAGGGTGATACGAAGTTCGCCGGGACAGCTTGTAAAAAATAAAAAAATGAAATGAAAATTAAATAAATTAAATTATCAAAATAAATTATTAATACATTTACTTTATCTTATTGATCCTCTGTTCCTCTCATTCTCAACATGTATATATAAGTACGGTAGCTTCAAAAATTTCACTATTCAGATTATAATTAAATTATATTAAAATTAACCTTATTAAAGAAACAAAACACTGTAATAATTGGTTTTGGTACTTGTGTATTATCGCTATTGGTATAATTCAAAATCGATTTAGCTGCGGTTGTGACAATACACAAGCGGAGAGTATAGAATAGAAATACTTCTATTCTCTCTGTAGGCCTCTACTCCTGGCCTAGGCTCCTGAATTGAACAGTCAATGATAGAGCCGTGAAGCTCGCTTCTGTTCGAGTGAGGGGCATGCTATTTGTCTGAGCGAGAGAGTGGATGAGAAAGACGATGAGAGCTAGGAATATTATGAAAGGGAGGGGGAGCCTCACCACTACAAGCGCAGCAGCGCGCCCACTCGCCGACAACAGCGACACTGGAGCGATCTATCGGTCAAACATTGTCCCTATTGCTGATCGCACCACCTTAAAGGTATCAAGACGTTTGCAGCATATTCAGTACAAAATATCGTACCTTGCAAGTTATCTGTTCAATACAAGGTTATTTTTGGATGGAATTTGATGGAAACCTAAGGCTCTACTTACACTTTTGATACTGAAATCGACGATGACTTTCAGGCAATACGGTTCCAGGATCGTCTAGAGCTAGTGTCATCAATTGAAAACACATGTTTGTTATTCCAGTAGCCGAGCGACGCGATTTGAGTATCGTGAGAGTAGAGCCTATAGTTCACAAACGACTCAATAGAATTTTTTTGAGAAGGACTGGCTTGTTTCAGGACTTATTAGGTCAATTTATATATTTTTATGAAAATCGATTCTCAAATAATGTTGAAGAAAAGGAAAATTACATTTCAATTTCATTGATAAATGAATACGTGGATTATATTTTTAACAATGGAAAAAAGTGTTATCTTTTGTTCAATTAGTTGTTGTCTTGTTGTCTTGGGTTTCAATTAGTTGGTTGCAATTCGTTCTTTAGTTGTTTGCTTGAGCCAAACAAGACAAGAAAAAAGACTCTTGTTTGTTTACTTCCTCGAATTGCAGGTCATGGAACGAACTTCTGTTGAAACAAGGGGAAAGCAGTCATATTACGTGAGAAGAAATTTATTTAATTCAGGTTACTCACAATATTTTCAGACAGGAACTGTGAGAAAAATAAGAGAAACATTTTAACGACAACAACGATTTTTAACGTACTAACGAAGTAACGAATAAAATAATTTGAAACGCTACCTATAGAGATTTTGATTTCTTGTTACAATTTGTGTAAAATAATCCTATTAAGCTTGGTAAGCTTTTTTCCTTTACTAATAATGATTAGAAACAGGTAATTTTAATTAAATGGAACCCGTGTTAGTGCCAACGTTTGGATTTTCATAGATTATGACTTCAATCAATAACACAGCACCTTAACGAAAAAATATGTAGTGATATGACATTGCATCAATAAAATGAATTATTTTTTGTTTATCATGATATTCCTGAATTGAATTTGGAATGACTGATAAAAGATGGAAATCTGATCAATGTTTGTTTCAACTGGTTATCGAATTGTTTCGAGGATTGTGTTTGATAACTAAGTTCCAACAATACTTAACTGTATACGACACTGGATAGCATTAATTCTGAGCTGCTATTCCGATCAGTTGGTAATGTTATTACAGTGTTGCCATCCGATTAAGCTAATCGTCTGCAAGCTACCGCTGTTGGTAACAGTGATAGCTTGATGATGCAGAATTAGTTCAAAGAATTAATTAATCCAACTGACCTAGAATTGTCAAGGACGTACTCTTGTCGAATTCGGTTCCAAGAGAAATCGAAGCTTCAACACTGATTCGACATCAATACAAATTATTGATGATTGCTCCAATAATCATGGAATTGATATCTCAAAAATCACAACCTGTAACGGCTTATTATCCTACTACATGATAGCTTATTAACTTGCAATAATTGACAACTTGAAAAACCTCAGCTCATTCATGATATGAATGGAACCTTACAATCTGTTTCTATTCAGTCGCATTTCGTAGCACTAAAGAACGAAAGGCCGGCTAAAATTGAACAGCGACTTTGGATTTTATGCAGAAACCAGTGTGCTGTGTGCGAGCCAGTGTCTGTCGAGAATAAGCAGACAAAGGAGAAGAATGATGAGAGAGGCTGACAAAGAATAGTAAGAAGAAGAAGAAGAAGAAGAAGAAGAAGAAGAAGAAGAAGAAGAAGAAGAAGAAGAAGAAGAAGAAGAAGGAGAAGAAGAGGAAACAGGAAAAATAAGAAGAAGAAGAAGAAGATGAAGATGATGAAGAAGAAGATGAGGAAGGATTTGAAGAAGAAGAAGAAGAAGAAGAAGAAAAAGAAGGAGGAGAAGAAGAAGAAGCAGAAAAAGGAGGAGGGGAAGAAGAAAAAGGAGGAGGGGAAGAAGAAGAAGGAGAAGAAGAAGAAGAAGAAGAAGAAGAAGAAGAAGGAGGAGGAGAAGGAGTAGGAGGAGGAGGAGATAAAGAAGAAGGAGGAAGAAGAAGAAGAAGAAGGAGAAGAAGGAGAAGAAGAAGAAGGAGAAGGAGAAAAAGAAGAAGGAGATAAGAAGAAGATAAGAAGAAGATAAGAAGAAGATGAAAAAGAAGGAGAAGAAGAAGAAGTAGGAGAAGTAGAAGAAGAGGAAGAAGAAGAAGAATAAGCAGCAGCAAAAGATGGATAAGGGAAAGGAGAAAGGGGTAGAAGGGAAGTGATGAATAATTGACATGGAGAAATGAATGAAATTTGGCAACTGTGGCTGCCCATAAAACATGAATAAGGCCCTCAGGTACACGGCCTTGATGGAAAGAGGAGAAGGAGCAGAACAAGAGATAGGAGGAGAAGTGAGGAAGAGGGAGAAGTAGGAGAGAAGATTTTCGATAGAGAAACAGAAAAATTAGGATTTTGATAAGAAGAAGAAGGTGGATGAGCGACGAGGGGTGGTGAGGATAGGAGGTGAAGTATAGAAGAGGTAGGAGACGGTGGAAGGAGGAGGAGAGAGAGAAGATGAGGGAGAGATGTAAGAGAGAGACGATTGAGAGTTTGAAATGAGTAGAAGAAGACGATCAAGAGTTTGGAAGATTAAGAAGCAGTGCAGAACATGGAAGAGATGGAAAAGAAGGAGGAGAAGAAAAGAACAAGAACAAAAAGAAGAAGACCAAAAAGAGCAAGAAGAAGAATAAGAAGAAAAAGGAGAAGAAGGAGGAGGAGAAGGAAAAGAACAAGAACAAGAAGAAAAAGAAGAAGGGAAGAAGAAGGAGGAGAAGAAAAAGAACAAGAAGAGGACGAAGAAGAGGAAGAAGACGAAGAAGAAGAAGAAGAAGAATAAGAAGAGAAAGAAGAATAAGAAGAAGAAGAAGAAGAAGAAGAAGAAGAAGAAGAAGAAGAAGAAGAAGAAGAAGAAGAAGAAGAAGAAGAAGAAGAAGAAGAAGAAGAAGAAATAGAAGAAGAAATAGGAGAAGAAGAAGAAAATGAAGAAGGAGAAGAAAGACAAGGGGGAGGAGGAGAGAAAGAACAAGAAGAACAAAAACAAGAAGAAGGGGAAGAAGAAGGATGAGACGAAAAAAAACAAGCAGGAGAAGAAGAACAAGAATAAGAAGAAGCAAGGACAGAAAAGAGGAAGGAGGCAAGGGATAGCTAGAGGAGGAAGAAGGAG
Organism: Laodelphax striatellus; assembly: GCA_017141395.1. NCBI lineage: Eukaryota > Metazoa > Arthropoda > Insecta > Hemiptera > Delphacidae > Laodelphax > Laodelphax striatellus. The sequence continues at coordinate 33,607,443 of CM029536.1, forward strand.
AATGAAGCAGCAAAGAGAACGTCAAATAATAAGAAGGAAAGAGAAGTAGAGGAGAATGAAGGAGAATAATAAGAAGAAAAGAGTATGAAGAAGAAGAAAAAGAAGGGGTAGAGTGGCCAAAATCCAGCTAGGTACTACAACAGGAAGTGCAAAGTGGTCTAAGGGGCAATTTCGTTGAATGAACTCAACCCCCTTCTTTCCGGATTGCTACAGCTGTTTTCTTTACCCCCTCTCCTCTTCCCCTCCTTCACCCTTCCTTCGCCATTCATCACACCCCATCCCCAATGTCTCAATCCACCTTCTTTCCCTGATTTAGCGGGTAGGGAATTTCCCTTAGCTCTAATTTCTGAGGTTCACTTCGGGCCTGTAGCCAACATCGTTCTCAACTTATTTACTCTTGTCGCACACTTTGGTGTGAGCTAATATCAATATAAGTGATGACTTTACAAGATGCTAGTAAGCGACTTGACTAGAGCCAGTAGTAAAGTAGCCAGTAGTCTGTAAGTTGTTCTTTACTTTAATTTTAGAGATCGTTAATAGTGAAATAATCAGAGCCAGTATTACTATTCATTGATATATTTTTAATTGCGATAATAATTTGTAGTGGAATTATTCATCGAGGAGGAGAAGGAGAAAAAAAAGAAGGTGAAGGAGGAAGAGGAGGAGGTGAAGGAGGAGGAGAAGAAGGAGAAAATGGAGGAGGAGAAGAAGGAGGAGGAGAAGAAGCAGGATAAGGAGGAGGAGGAGGATACTAGAACTATAGAATGATATTGTAATACTTTACAATATTCATTTTTCCTATGCATGATATTTTACTGGATTGAATTTGATGGCAATTTTGATCGTTTGTAGAGGGCACAATCGGGTGGAATTGATAGGAAGGAAGTAATAAGGGAGAAACTGAGAATATGGGGAGAAGAGAGAGGGTGGAAAAGGGTTAGTAGTAAGTTGGGGTGTGGGAGGGAAGACGTTTTAAGTAGAAAGAACAACAAGAGATTTGCTTGCATGTGCAATTTGCTGATCACATCATCATCAGCTCTCGTGCAGCTCACTTTTCTCTCTCTTCCTTCAGTCATCTTTAAAAGGAAGAGAGAGAGAGGGAGACAAAAAGAACAACGGCAACTTGTCGTCGCCTTTTGAAAAAGTTGTTGAAAGTAGAAAAAGACTGCCACAAAAATGACGTCACACTCTGATGATGAGAGGAGCTCCATGATAATGATATCGATGGACTGACACGTTTTTTATCTTCTTCTTGCTCTTCTTCTTCTCCTTCTTCCTGCTCTTCCTCATCTTCTTCAACACCTCCAGAACGTTCTTCTCCCTCTTCTTCGCCTGTCTTCTCATAATTTTTTCCTTTCCGTTTTCTTTTCTCCATCTTGTCCTCCTCCATTTCCTCCTTCTTCTATAAATCCTACTTTTCCACCATCGTCTCTTTCTCCTCCTCCTACTCTTCTTACTTCTCCTCCACCTTCACCTCCTCCTCTTTCTCCTCTTCGTTTTCTTTCCTCCATCGTTTCCTCCTCCTTCCCTTCTTCTTCTTCTTCTTCTTCTTCTTCTTCTTCTTCTTCTTCTTCTTCTTCTTCTTCTTCTTCTTCTTCTTCTTCTTCTTCTTCTTCTTCTTCTTCTTCTTCTTCTTCTTCTTCTTCTTCTTCTTCTTCTTCTTCTTCTTCTTCTTCTTCTTCTTCTCTTCTTCTTCTTCTTCTTCTTCTTCTTCTTCTTCTTCTTCTTCTTCTTCTTCTTCTTCTTTCTTCTTCTTCTTCTTCTTCTTCTTCTTCTTCTTCTTCTTCTTCTTCTTCTCTCTCTCTCTCTCCATCTCCTCCTCCTCCTCCTCCTCCTCCTCCTTCACCTTCTCCTCTTTCTCCTCTCCGTTTTCTTTTCTCCATATTGTCTTCCACCATCACCTTCTTCTTCTCCACCACCTTCTCTTTCTCCTACTCCTATCCTCCTTCTTCTCCTCCTCCACCACCTCCTCCTCTCTCTTCTTCTCCTCCTCCACCACCTCCTCCTCTCTCTCTACTTCTTCTACTTCTCCTTCACCCCCTCCTCTTACTCTTTCTCCTCTTTCTCCTCCTCCTTCTCGTCTTCCTTCTCCTTCTCCTCCCCTTGTTTTTCCTGCCCAGCGTCCTTTTATTAGTCTTTTCCCTCTACTTAAAAATGAACAGCAAGTGTTAGTAGAGAGGGTGTCGAAGGCTAGTCTCAAGCACCTACCATACATGCATAGTCTGGAGATTATTAGTCTGGCCCTGTTACTGGTTACAAAATCCTTATTATCTTTTCAGACTCAGTGGGATAAGGGGTCGATGAACGGAATTCCACATTTGTCGGCATTTTCCATACACAAGCCAAGCATTTTGGTGAGCCCACATCACTACATTAGAAAAAGTGTCATCAATAATGAAGATTTAACACGTTGTGAATGAAATGAGCAATTCTGCTATTCAGGACTCCAAGACTTTAGGTACAGAGAGTCATTTATTTCTCGAAAATAATATATGTGACATTTGAGAGTTACCGAATCATTAATGTTACTCATTCTAATTAATAATCCTCATCCGCCAGTTGACTGGCATCGTATGACTGACGAAAGCACTTGAAAAATCATTTTCTCAAAATGATTTCTTATTCATTGCTTATCCAATTTATTGGTTTCCATTGTTATGAATTCTATATTGAGTTTAAGCATACAACTAATAAAATAGGATTAAAAGTTCTATGTCTCTCAAATTATTCTGATCACGTTACGCATCAAATTATTGGAAAGGGGATGGTGAAGATAAAAACCTCTCATAATTCGCAAAATTCGAGTGAAATTTCAATTTTTTTTCAAGTGATATTATTTATGGTTTGTGGTTCTGTGCCTAACATCCATCGTAATCTTTCAAAACTCAAAACTGTAAGTTAATAGTTTTTGTAGACTCAAATATTATTAATGAAATTAAAATAAAAAATATCAATAAATTCAATTTAATGGAATAAATAATTAAATATTGCAGTAAATTGCAGTTAACAACGCAATCACGTCATTTTAATTGAATTTTATTGGATTTTCGTGCAACTGGCATAGAGAATTTCACTTTTCATCCATGTTTTAAAATTAATTACAGTAGATATTATTCACATAAGCCCAAACTAGAATTATTGTAGTTTATAATGACACGCCCACTCAAGGCCACTTTAATCGTGGTCCTATTGTTTAAGGAAAATTGGCGACCCAGATAAATAGGCCAAGCTCCACCACTTGAGACATTACTTGCGTGCCAGAATCGATGCAAGCGCAAGACATTGCAACCACTTGGCTCGTGCATCAACGATGCAAGCAGGTGCACTATGCAAAAGTGCATCTCGAATGGAGGCAACCTACATTTCTATTCTGCTGATAATAGTTTTGTTGTTCTCGGAACAACAATGGCTCCATCTCCATCTTACTGTACCAATGGCATCCGTATTACTGTACTACTTTTGACGAATTTTCGAAAACAAAGAATGCACAACTGTTTCAACTGCACATATTTTGGTAATATTCCGGAGAGACTATCTAAATATTCATTGCAGTTTAGACATGAATTGCTGTGTAGGAATATTGAGAGTTCTCCTGTTTCAACTGCACATATTTTGGTAATTTTCCGGAGAGGCTATCTAAATTTTCATTGCAGTTTAGACATGAATTGCTGTGTAGGAATATTGAGAGTGATTTCAATTCAAATTCAGTTTATTGCCATCAAATAAATACATTAAATAATTAAAGGAGAAGTAGGATAATTTCAAGGGAAATTATACTTATTTCTATAACTCATTACTCATTGTCAATTCAACATAATGGAGAAATTATTGAATATTCTGAAAAGTGATAGCGAACTCCGACCTCAGTGAAAAATAGGTTATACATACACGGCGAGGTGGACCTATTTTCAGGTCTCCCCACCGTTCAAAGGCAATACAATTATAGTAATTCAACAAAATATTACCCATTACAGCTTCTTATACTTATACTGCTTCAACTCACCTTCATTATTATTGCAGAGAGAAGTTTCAGTGAACTTTGTTTTGATTGGTTAGTACTATCGATTCTGTCTCGATATATTTATTATCAAGCATTGATATAACTAGACTAAGACTAGGCGTACACCGGTTAGTCAAGACAAGACGAGATTAGTCACGTTTAGTCACAGTAATACACACAGTTGCTTATGAAGCAGCACACGCCGTCGCAATGACTAATCAGTGTGTGTTGCTTCATAAGCAAGTATGTGAATTACTGTGACTAAACGTGACTAATCTCGTCTTCTCTTGTCTTGACTAACCGGTGTACGCCTAGCCTAAGTGTTGATAAACAACGAATAAAGTATTGATTCACACAGATCAAGTGATGGTGCACTACAATCCAAGTACTGATACAGACAAAGGGTTGATACACAGTAAACCAAATATTGATAGTATACACTCAATAGTTCACACACAATAAACTAGTATTGATAGGAGTACACATAGACAAAGATTCGATACACAATTAACATTCAGTTTCTGTGAGTGGGATACTCGTGCAGGGATTTGGAGCTATTAGACACAAAATCTTGCTTCAGCATTCACAACACATGTTTTCGCATTCCAAACAAATGAAAGGATTACGACCATATATTATTGTTACAAAGTATCACACTTTGTAACAAATTAACTTATTGAATTACTTGTAGAAAGTTTGACACTAAGTCTTGGTATTGCAGTCGTTCATTTGACAGAAAAAAATGTGACACTCAAAAATAGTTTCAACCTACATGCATTACTAGTACACACATTACAAGAAAGTGCAATTGGAATGCGTTTTCTGATGAATTAGTTTATTTTTTTATGCTTCTGTTTGTGATGAGTTATACAAGTGTTTTTCCACCTATTTAATACGATTTATTGATTTATTTATACGATTTAACCTTTCTTGGTAGGCAACCTCGCCAGTAGGTTAGCAGCATAGAGAGCCCGTGCCACATCCTTAGTACATAGTGTCGAGGCTAACGTTCGTCGATGCTACGGTGGCCTCCCGCATACAAGCCCCCTCTTCCACTTAACCCACATGTGGATTGTGGACATGTTTAGTACGCTCAGGGCCAGTTCATGAGCTCGGGATTTAGCCAAGTCCTAGATTAAAACGGGGGGCTACCGTAGCATCGACAAACGTTTGTCTCTACAGTTTAGTGGGTGAGCAGCATAGAAAGCCCTTAGTACATAGTGTCGAGGCTAACGTTTGTTGATGCTACAGTGGCCACCCGTTTTAGTCTGGGACTTGGCTAAATTCCGAGCTCATGAACCGGCCCTTAATGTCAACATGTTGAGTATATTAAAAAGGTATTGTTATTAAGTAATTGTCACTTCTCATCAAAAATTGACATAAATCAGCTATGATTAAATCATATTGTGTATATTATTGTAAATCATATTATTGTATATTCATTGGACATGTTTAGTATGCTTAATGTCAACATGTTGAGTATATAAAAAAGGTTTGTTATCAAGTAATTTTATTTTGATGAAATGATGTATCAACGAATTTTAGTTTTAATGAACATAGTCTTTGTATTTTTTGTTTGTCTTCTGTAAGGAACTCTTTCCTCTTCTACAGGCTTCTGCCCATAAGAGGGAATTCTTCGTTGCTGTAATGTTTTTATTGCTGTAATGTATTTTATGAAGAAATAAAATTCAATTCCATTTCATTTCAATTTCATTTCAATTTCATTTCATTTCATTTCAATTTGATTTCATTTCATTTCAATTGTCACTTCTCACCAAATAGTGACATAAATCACCTATGTTTAGTGAATTATTTAAGTTATAGTGATCACCTGAAAGAAGAGACAGAAGGCAACCCACTGGTAGAAGCGGTAGACGTGACGATAGCTATGATATACTGTATTTATATTGGACATGTTTAGTATGCTTAATGTCAACATGTTGAGTGTATTTAAAAGGTATTGTTATTAAGTAATTGTCACTTCTCACCAAAAATTGACATGAATCGCCTATGAATTACTATATTTATATTGGACATGTTTAGTATGCTTAATGTCAAAATGTTGAATATATTAATTAATTAAGCTTATGGCTTTTTTGGCGGAGAGACCCTTTCGGGTGTTCCACCTTGCCGAATCATCCAGTTTTCCCTAATGGGAAATATGGAAAACATTATAGGTTAAGTCCAACACTGAATTTTCAACTTATAAGTCCCGAAAAATCTTCAAAATCAAATTCTTTCAATTTATATATTAACAGCACTAATACGAGTATAAAGTTGAGTATAAAGGTATCGTTATTAAGTAATTGTCACTTCTCACCAAAAAGTGACATAAATCACCTATAGCAGGATCCATTTAACTTGTCAGAGAAAAGCTGATTGATGTACGCTCGTTTACTAACGTTAAATCGGCTGTTCTCTGACAAGTTAAATGGATCCTGCTATATGTAAAGTAAATTGCTTATATTATAGTGATCACCTGGAAGAAGAGACAGAAGGCAACCCACTGGTAGAAGCGGTAGACGCGCCGGTCGGCCGGGTTGCCGCCGCGGGTGTTGTCCACGCCCGGATAGGGCACATCAACCCCCACCTTGCGCGTGAACGCCGCCTGCACCGTGTAGGTGGAGTGTATCCAGCACCAGGTGTCAATGACCTCGGCGGGAATGTCCTTGCCATGCACGCACTCTATCGGATTGCCGACGAACTGTTTGGCGGCGAGCATCAGACAGCAGGCGATTAATGCTGACGTGGTCACGCGGTAGTGAAGACGGAAAATGGTGCTGTCGATGTGCGTGCGTCGGATCTTGAACACGCTCTTCACCCCGCCGAACACGTCTAGCATGGTTCCGATCGTCATGATTATTCTGCGGCTGAACGGTGGGAAGTCACGGGCCCCGCACTACGGCGGCCCGTGCTCCCAGATGGCTAGCACAAATTACACGCTGGCACTCGGCTGTGCGCCGAAAATTAAACAAATTCCCGTAAAATACCATGTTTTGTGTGCGGGGATCATGTGTTAGGCTAGGTGTACACCGGTTAGTCAAGACAATACAAGGCGAGTTTATTCACGTTCCGGTTCCCCAACGCTGCTTAAGCAATACATCTGGCTTAAGCCTCATTCGAAGAATAGGAAAACTATAGAAAAAAAATTGAGCGTCAGCTGTTACTTTACTAAGCAGCGTTGGGGAAAGCGGCCCTTAGTCACAGTACTTCACACAGTTGCTTATGAAGCAACACACACCGATTATTCATTGCATCGGTGTGTGCTGCTTTACAAGCTATGTGAATTACTGTGACTAAACGTGACTAATGACTAATCTCGTCTTGTCTTATCTTGACTAACCGGTGTTGTACTGGTGTACACCTAGTCTTTCTGTATCTTAATACCTAGACTAAAAGGCTAGGCGTACACCGGTTTGTCAAGACAATTTCAAGACGAGATTAGTCCCGTTCAGTCACAGTACTTCACACAGTTGCTTATGAAGCAACACACACCGATTAGTCATTGCATCAGTGTGTGCTGCTTAATAAGCAGCTATGTGAATTACTGTGACTAAACGTGACTAATCTCGTCTTGTCTTGTCTTGACTAACCGGTGTACGCCTAGCCTTACTAATAATTTTGTTTGTTTGCTTTGTTGTGTGAATGAAGTTGGTTGGAAGTCAATGCTAGTTGGAAGAGAGTTGATATTTTCTCAAATTGCTCTAGTATGACTAATGTCGTCTTGTCTTGACTAACCGGTGTACGCCTAGCCTTACTAATAATTTTGTTTGTTTGCTTTGTTGTGTGAATGAAGTTAGTTGGAAGTCAATGCTAGTTGGAAGAGAGTTGATATTTTCTCAAATTGCTCTAATGTGACTAATGTCGTCTTGTCTTGTCTTGTCTTGACTAACCGGTGCACGCCTAGCTTTTCAGTTCGAATAAAACTAGTTGTCACAGTCATGTCCTGGTGCTCAAGAACCACTTACTAGAATTGTTTTTGTCAGAAAGAGTCCGATGTCCGAACAGCTGACCATTTGATTCAATGTTAGCATTTCAGATGATCGGTCGTTTTCTGACAAAAACAGTTCTAGTGAGTGGTTCTTGAGCACCAGGCCAAGTGACAACTATTTTTATTTAAACTATAAGTGGTTCGTTGGTATTCAAGAATTGCCAAAAAGTATTATGTGGGTAAGGGAATTTCAAAAATTTTCAAGCAATTTTAATTGTTTGAAAAAAGTTGAAGAATTGTCAAAAAGTTCATGTTAAGTGGTTCTCATTAGCAAATAATGATACCATGTTTGTTTAGAGAAATTGTGTGTTGTATAGTTGAGAAAGTATCAAGCATAAAGTAAAAAGTGTACACAATTGTTTGTTAAGTGGGTGAAAAAAGCTCAATAATTTCGAATTCCAAAAATATTATGTTATGTAAGCTTGGGAAATGAGTGAGAGAGGTTCCTGAATTCCAATTCATCAATTACAATTCTTGAAAAATGTAAAGTTTCGTGTTTAGGAATTTTACATTGAGTGGGTGAAAAACGTTGACGTTTTCACGTTTTCAACACGTACGTGAAAATGCGAGAACTTTCAAAAAATGTCATGTTTTTTTTCCGGGAATTGTTTGCGATAATTTTATTATGTTAGTGATAATATTATGGGAAAAGCAATCTATGTTGTAAGTAATGACTTCCATCGATAGAATTTGAAGAAAATAAAAGTAGGCTACCATTACAGATCAATCACTTCTATTCGCTTTTTGACATTCGATAGAAAACGGACAGGTAAACTGGATGTTTCAATTAGTATTTTCTTGAATTCCCATCAATGTTATAACATAAAATGCGAGCTTGGTTTGATAATCGATGCGGAGCACGAAAGTGTTTTTATATCTATAGTTCAAGTGTTGAAAACATTCAAAAGAATTCCAATCTAACTGCACTTCACTCCCAAATTCCTAATTATTAATCCGTTCATGCAAGTCTTGTAGGATAAGTGTTCAAATAACATGGACATTTTAATACAAAATATACCACAATCATTCCTCTACTCACGTCTTGTGCATTGAATGATATATCACGCAAAGTGTTAAAAAACTTGATGAATATTGAATGATTGATTCATAACAGATGGTTAGAGCAGTTAAGCAGTGTTTCGCCTGTTTATCGCGATTATGAATAGACAGGTAATTCCACTCCTCTTTCCTAGTACCTCTCTAGTTAATGATCCATGATAAGTGATTCTCGAAAATGATTATGAGCAATGAGCATTCCAAGTGCTTGATACATCAATCTCTTGCAGGCTCAATTCAATTGACACAACAATAATTATTATTGTTTTCAATGCAACATAGTCAAAACAGTTCAAATCGAGACGATGCAATTCAATACATAAGTGCAATAGTCACAAACATTTGAAGAATTTGTGCTGTTACACACTCATGAGCAGTGCAAAATTGTTCGATAATTAGTGCTCACATATATCATTCTGGTAGAAAATAATTAAGTTTAACTTACAATATTAGCCTGTCATCAGTAGATGCGTCGCTGAAGATTCGATGCTCAGTCTTTTTTAATAAATCAAGCGTAGAATACACATCAAGTAAAAAGTTTTACATTTCAATTCCACACCAAAATACGTACATAATCGAGTTATTAGACCTATTATCACAATATTAGGCTAGGCGTACACAGGTTAGACAAAACAAGACAAGACGAGATTAGTCACGTTTAGTCACAGTACTTTACATAGTTGCTTATGAAACAGCACACACCGATGCAATGACTAATTGGTGTTTGTTGCTTCATAAGGAACTATGTAAAGTACTGTTACTAAACGTGACTAATCTCGTCTTGTCTTGTCTTGACTAACCGGTGTACGCCTAGCCTTATTCTCATTAATCATCAACTAACTTACGCTGTTACTCGAACCCTAAAAAATGATGAAGAAATTATCAACTCAACAGTATATGTTTCAAGGAAAACATTTCATTCATGATCAACTTCAAGTTTCAACAACACAGTGACTAGTGACACTTCATTTGATTAGCTCTCAACTAGGAATCACTATCAATGATTTCTTGAAAATCTATATCATTAATGAGTTCTACATCTAACATTCTACAATCTAAACATGAATATCTAAAGTTTAATCTACTCAAGATGCATAACAACGAACATGTTAAGCTACATAGATAACATGTTTATCATTTCTCTACAAATTGAAAGCTGTAAGCAAGTTGGCTTAGCTATATATTGAATGTTTGAAATAGTATAGCAGGATTCTTTTAAATTGTCAGGAACAGCTCATTGATGTACGCTCGTTTACTAACGTTAAATCAGCTGTTTTCTGACAAGTTAAAAGAATCCTTCTAGCCTATATATGAGCTTCAAAGTCTCTACAGTGGAGTGTTTCACCAGAAATTAATGGCAAAAGGTGATTAGTTTACAATGATTAGGTTGTTTAAAACATCCAATGGAAGTAATGTGAGAACAGAAGAGGTATTGAACTGTCTCATTGATGAAAATCTATTCATGGAATTTCTGAATGAAAGAATGGGACTATCGTAGTAAAAATACTATCATTATGAAAAGCTAATTATCTAACTTTCTGTTGCAAGAGCTTGGAATTTGAAAGAGTAGATCTAATGGGAAATCTCTTGTAGACTACTTTTTCTTATTAAGAACTTCAAGTGACAATGAAATCATGGTTAATTATCCACTACTCCGATTGTCTGGTAATTGAATGGTTCATATGATGAGGCTGTTATTAAGGAAGCTAGATCTATCATTAGACATGGATTTTGATGGAATCTAAATTTTTATTAATGAGTCTATTCACTAGTCTTAATAACCTTGTATGTTTTTACAGGTATGAGTTTCTAATCCTCTATTTTCTAAATTCGGAAAGTTCAATGAATTAATAATAATGATTCCTTTCGAATATAATATTGTAACTGATTTGAAATTCTATATATCAATTGAATATATTTTTAATAATTGTAATCAATTTCACTATTTATCGGTTTTTGTGATAATATTTTCCAGAGTTGTAGGATTGAAATGAAAACAATATTTTTTCATATTTTTTATTATAAGTGAACAGCATTCAATTAATGCATCTAGTATAATATTTTGATCACGCACTTTTGACATAAATTATATCAATCAAAAACTGGAGCATTTTGTACTGAAGCTTTAACATCACTTATTAAATGTTTAGTAAACACTGTCTAAGATATCTCACTGATTTATTCGTTCTATCACTTAGCACTGAGAATCCAAAGTTAATTCAACATATTATAAAATCACTTTCATGCTTTTTCTGGATGAAAATTGATGTGAGTCAACAATTTCGGGAGATCTGCATTCAGTGTATATCATTATGCCAGAATAATATTATATAGTGCAATGTTGTATTAGTTAATTTCATGCTGTTATGTTCATGCTACAGTGAATTTTATGTTCATGTTGATGTTCTGTACATGAATTATGTGAAATATGTTTGATTGATGTTGAAATTTGTTGTAGATTCTTCAATAGTTCTGTTGTTATCCTATTTCACAAGTGCAAAGGAATGGATTCATAATTTATGTTTAGTATTAATGATATTGTCATAGTTGAATTCATTTTTATATTGATGATTAACCTATGAACTTCACAGTAAAGCAAGCCAAAGTATGAACATGCAAGGAAAATATGACATTTGTAAATGGAATGAAAGAAATAACAAGGAAAAAGTAGGTATAAATTTTTTGAAAAGGCTAGATTACCTTCATGAAAAGCATAAGATTGATAAATAATAATTAATATAAAAATTTCTCATTTCATTTATTTTTATGATATTGTTTCTATGACTTGAAAATTGAGGAAGAAAGATAGTTGAAGAAGAAATATTCAATAGAAATTAATCTAGAGACAAGCTCTAAGTTAGGCAAATATTTATAAATGAGTTAAATTGAAAAATAAAGTAAATAGTTCTCAAAGCAGTAAGCAGCAATGTAACAGGCCTATTCCTTTTCAGGGCTCATTAAATAATGATTTTTTTAAACTAAAATTTTATTTGGAAAACAACATTATTATGAATGAAGTAATGTTTCAAATATTTTCACAATAACTGACAATTGAGTTAAATAATTTAAGACTCACATTCCGAGTAGAAATTTACTGAAAAATCCAAGAGTAAGAAACTTCATCAAAGTTAATTTCAAGCTTCAATTATAATTGCAAGAATCGGAATAATTAGTGAGATTTATTATTTGAATCTTCTACGATATTATTATTTCCAATTATTTATTTTTGTAGTCGATCTTTTATTTGTGATATTTTAGTGTTTAAAAAATATTTATTTATTTTAAAACTTGTTTAATTTTTTCCGTGATTGATTAGCATAGATTAATTTGTTTGTGTTTAAAGTGTATAATTTATAATTATACAGAATTCCACTGTTTGGTTATCCTAATATGCCTTCAAATGAGAATGAAATGATTCTGTTTGTGATTACTAAGCAAGTTTTTAGAGGAATCAACATTCCAGTGATTAGTGTTTTGGGGTAAGAATTGTGAGTCATTGAGATGAATATTATGTATTTTAAAATCACAACCCTTCAATTTTTTTTTTCATTATTAGGAGTATATAGTCAACATAATTCATGTCTCTTTCTAACTGACTAGTGTTTGAGTGTGATTTATCCATGTTTTTTAGATAGATTTACAATAGAATTATTCAGTTTTTGATGGGTAGGCCTGGCTAATGTGATGAAATTGTTTTACCACCTAGTGTATGATTTTTGAGAGATTATAAAGGGATTTTGATTTGAGGGAGTTTTAAAGATTTAGGTCATTATTACTCCTAATAATGTGTAGGAATTCATTTTCTGGTGTGTCATTTGTGCATGTTTTAAGAAGGATTTCAATTCAAGTAATTGTAGGTTTTGATCGGTGACAAAATAATGACTAAATGGACAGTTTTGTCTAAGGCTAGGTGTACACCGGTTAGTCAATACAAGAAAAGACGAGATTTGTCAAGTTTAGTCACAGTAATTCACATAGTTGCTTATGAAGCAGCACATACCAATGCAATGACTAATCGGTGTGTGTAGCTTCATAAGCAACTATGTGAAGTGCTATGACTAAACGTGACTAATCTCGTCTTGTCTTGTCTTGATTAACCGGTGTACGCCTAGCCTAATGTTTACAATGTTTTTACATTTTACTATCTAGTGTAATACAGTACCTACGTGCATGTTTTTAAAGGGATTTCCACTCATGTAATTTTGTTAGTTACACCGGCTAATGTGTACAAGTTACTCCTAGTTTGTAATTGGTGCTCAGTTTTGGAGGGAGTTAGATTCTAGTATCTGAGGTTAATGTTTTTAAATCTTACTGTCTAGTGTAATACAGTACCTACGTGCATGTTTTTAAAGGGATTTCCACTCATGTAATTTTGTTAGTTACACCGGCTAATGTGCATACTTTTCTCCTAGTGTGTGATTGGTGGTATCTGAGGTTAATGTGTATAGAAATCTCTGTGTTTAGGATGGATTGTCACTGTGTGAGGGAGTTAGATTCTAGTATCTGAGCTTAATGTGTTACAAATCTTTGTGTTTAGGATCGATTGTCACTGTGTGAGGGAGTTAGATTCTAGTATCTGAGGTTAATGTGTATACATATCTCTGTGTTTAGGATCGATTGTCACTGTGCGAGGGAGTTAGATTCTAGTATCTGAGGCTAATGTGTTACAAATCTCTGTGTTTAGGATCGATTTTCACTGTGTGGGGGAGTTAGATTCTAGTGTCTGAGGTTAGTGTGTATACAAATATCTCTGTTTTGGACGGATTGTCACTGTGTGTGGGAGTTAGATTCTATTTTCTGAGGTGTTTGTGAATACAAATATCTGTGTTTAGGATCGATTGTCACTGTGTGAGGGAGTTAGATTCTAGTGTATCTGAGGTTAATGTGTATACAAATCTCTGTGTTTAGGATCGACTGTCACTGTGTGAGGGAGTTAGATTCCAGTATCTGAGGTTTTAATGTGTATACAAATCTCTGTGTTTAGGATCGATTGTCACTGTGTGAGGGAGTTAGATTCTAGTATCTGAGGCTAATGTGTATAGAAATCACTGTGTTTAGGATCGATTGTCACTGTGTGAGGGAGTTAGATTCTAGTATCTGAGGTTAATGTGTATACAAATCTCTGTGTTTAGGATCGATTGTCACTGTGTGAGGGAGTTAGATTCTAGTATCTGAGGTTAATGTGTATACAAATCTCTGTGTTTAGGATCGATTGTCACTGTGTGAGGAGTTAGATTCTAGTATCTGAGGTTAATGTATACAAATCCCTGTGTCTAGGATCGATTGTCACTGTGTGCGGGAGTTAGCTTATATTATCTGAGGTTAATGTGAATACAAATCTCTGTGTTTAGGATCGATTGTCACTGTGTGAGGAGTTAGATTCTAGTATCTGAGGTTAATGTGTATACAAATCTCTGTGTTTAGGATCGACTGTCACTGTGTGGGGGAGTTTGATTCTAGTATCTGAGGTTTTAATGTGTATACAAATCTCTGTGTTTAGGATCGATTGTCACTGTGTTAGGGAGTTAGATTCTAGTATCTGAGGCTAATGTGTATACAAATCTCTGTGTTTAGGATCGATTGTCACTGTGTGAGGGAGTTAGATTCTAGTATCTGAGGTTAATGTGTTAATCTCTGTGTTTAGGATCGATTGTCACTGTGTGAGGGAGTTAGATTCTAGTATCTGAGGCTAATGTGTATACAAATATCTGTGTTTAGGATCGATTGTCACTGTGTGAGGGAGTTAGATTCTAGTATCTGAGGTAAATGTGTATACAAATCTCTGTGTTTAGGATCGATTGTCACTGTGTTGGATTGAGATTCTAGTATCAGATGCTAATTTGAATACAAATCGCTGTGTTTCGGATCGATTGTCACTGTGTGAGAGAGTTAGATTCTATTAGCTTATGCTAATTTGTATACAAATCTCTGTGTTTAGGATCGATTGTCACTGTGTGAGGAGTTAGATTCTAGTATCTGAGGTTAATGTGTATACAAATCTCTGTGTTTAGGATCGATTGTCACTGTGTGAGGGAGTTAGATTCTAGTATCTGAGGCTAATGTATAGAAATCTCTGTGTTTAGGATCGATTGTCACTGTGGAGTTAGATTCTAGTATCTGAGGTTAATGTATACAAATCTCTGTGTTTAGGATCGATTGTCACTGTGTGAGGGAGTTAGATTCTATCTGAGGTTAATGTGTATACAAATCTCTGTGTTTAGGATCGATTGTCACTGTGTGAGGGAGTTAGATTCTAGTATCTGAGGTTATGTGTATACAAATCTCTGTGTTTAGGATCGATTGTCACTGTGTGAGGAGTTAGATTCTAGTATCTGAGGCTAATGTATAAATCACTGTGTTTAGGATCGATTGTCACTGTGTGAGGGAGTTAGATTCTAGTATCTGAGGTTAATGTGTTACAAATCTCTGTGTTTAGGATCGATTGTCACTGTGTGAGGAGTTAGATTCTATCTGAGGTTAATAATACAAATCTCTGTGTTTAGGATCGATTGTCACTGTGTGAGGAGTTAGATTCTAGTATATGAGGTTAATGTGTTACAAATCTCTGTGTTTAGGATCGATTGTCACTGTGTGAGGGGTTAGATTCTAGTATCTGAGGTTAATGTATACAAATCTCTGTGTTTAGGATCGATTGTCACTGTGTGAGGGAGTTAGATTCTAGTATATGAGGTTAATGTGTATACAAATCTCTGTGTTTAGGATCGATTGTCACTGTGTGAGGAGTTAGATTCTAGTATCTATTCAATGCATACAAATCTCTGTGTTTAGGATCAATTGTCAATGTGTGAGTTAGATTCTAGTATCTGATTAATGTGTTCAAATCTCTGTGTTTAGGATTGTCACTGTGTGAGGGAGTTAGATTCTAGTCACTGGTATATGAGGTTAATGTTACAAATCTGTGTTTAGGATCGATTGTCACTGTGTGAGGGAGTTAGATTCTAGGGGGTTAATGTGTATACAAATCTCTGTGTTAAGGATCAATTGTCAATGTGTGAGGGAGTTAGATTCTAGTATCTGAGATTAATGTGTATACAAATCTCTGTGTTCAGGATCGATTGTCACTGTGTGAGGGAGTTAGATTCTAGTATCTGAGGCTAATGTGTATACAAATCTCTGTGTTTAGGATCGATTGTCACTGTGTGATGGAGTTAGATTCTAGTGTATCTGAGGCTAATGTGTTACAAATCTCTGTGTTTAGGATCGATTGTCACTGTGTGAGGGAGTTAGATTCTAGTATCTGAGGTTAATTTGCATACAAATCTCTGTGTTTAGGATCGATTGTCACTGTGTGAGGGAGTTAGATTCTAGGGGGTTAATGTGTATACAAATCTCTGTGATCGATTGTCACTGTGTAAGGGAATTGTTACACATTCTGGCAAGCAGCAATGCAGACAAAAGGTAGTTGAGACTGCTTGGAAGGGATTGTAGTTCACCTGGAAGAACAGGCAGAACGCAACCCACTGGTAGAAGCGGTAGACCTTTCTGTCGGCGGGGCCAGCGCCGCGGGTGTTGTCCACACCGGGATAAGGCACCTCGACTCCGATCTGTTTGGTGAAGGCCGCCGGCACCGTGTAGGTAGAATGAATCCAGCACCACGTGTTGATCACCTGCGGAGGCACGTCCAGACCATGCACGCACTCTATCGGAGCACCCACGAACTGTTTTGCGGCCAGCATCAGGAAAAAAGCGACCAGAACCGGCGAAGTCACCCGATAGTGCAGACGAAAAATCGACGAGTCGGTGTAGGTGCGTTTGACCTTGAACAAGCTCTTCACCCCCCCGAAAATGTCCAGCATAGTACCGATCGCCATCTTTGATCAGCTGTTTTTGTGAGCCTAGGTGACCTTGACCTAGGCTCGCGTCCTTCACTATAGAAACGGCGGCGCGCGGCTAAACAGATAACACACGACAACTGGTTTGATATCTTCGAAGTTTAAATATTCAAGAAAAAGTGAGGTGTCAGTTGAAATTCTCATGTTGAATCATGTTATGGTGCCTCAACACGATTATCAATGAGGTCTCCTAACCACTTTTTTTAAACAAAAAAGCTATAGGGGATTGGAGTACTGTGAGGATGGAGCTCAGAAGCTTAAAACGCGTTTGAATAGATCGATGTACTTTGTGCTTTATCAAAATCATAAAATTTTTCACGTGTATTGAGTACAACAAAAATCTGGTTTTCTGTGACTTGGAATTTTCATTTAAATCTCTCAGAAAAATATAGTAAGATCTAAGACGTTTGTCAACGTTATAATGCGATTCACGTCAAGAAGTCAGCATTGCTTAGATGGATTATTGATTTTTATTATTTTTCTAGTATATGTTTTTATTAGGCTTATCAATTAATGACTCAAGTACGGTTAAGTGTTTTAGTCTAGTTTCTATCAAGTCTATTAATTCATTTATCTATTTATTTTATAATGTATGCTACAGATCCTTCTACACAATGATTTCGAGAGATGTTTTGGTTATCAAATTCTCCTATTCTTTACAATCTATTAATAAAACTATTATCTTCAATAGAATATCTATTCAATAGAATGTCCATTATGTATTTACTTTTCGAGATGTTAATCAATTTGAACGTATGCATAAAATGACATGCTCTGCTCTGTTTTAATCTATAAGCTGTCAATTGGCTAAAAAATATAAATTATTAGTATAGTTTAGTGAACTTTTAGCTCTAGAGTGTGGTGCGATTCCAGATTTAAAGCTCAGTGTGAGTTTATTTTATTCAAATAATTAAGCATTGATGATTCACTATGACTAATCGCGATAGCCTTATTCTAGTTTTGCGTGAAGAAGGTGTAAGCATTTCATTTTCAAGAAATCATTGTTTCTAAAATAATATTTTGACCTTGAAATCCAAGTGGTTTCCGAAGCCTCCGGACAGGATTGGGTTATCATGTACCTGTTTGAAACAATAATTCAATTTCTCCCTCCATAATTTGACATGAGAAACTGTATATTTCGACTTACTTTCTATATATTATTATTTCCAGTAATAATATAATACTTTATTTTTCCATGATCGAACTCTGATAATAGGCTAACGCTGCAGTACATCGTTGTCACAACAATTTCCATTCATCGAAAATGTAAACTTTGATTTTCAAATCATATTTCATGTTGAAAACTCATTTCATTTATAATTTATTTGCTAAAATACCTGTAGATAACATTGTGGAATTTCTTGAAACCTGGCATCCTTTGAATAAGTAGATCATATCATTATTGAGAGAGAACTAGATAAGAGTATTCATCATTCTTTTACAAACTTCATAGGCCTATTACTCGTAGCATTTTCCAATTCTTACATTTTTTTATTAAATTTTTCTGTAATTTGTGGGATTAATTTCTCTTCTAAATCGGACAATACAAAATATTATCACAACAGTAATAGCCTACTTGTAGAAAAACAGTGTTATTATTATAATGATGTCTTCTTTAACAGAGAGATAATCTTCAGAAAAAAGGTAATGAAGTTTTATAAGTCATAGCTCTTGAACGATTGTACCGCCTACTAGGGGCGTGGCTAATCTAAGCCAATGACCGGCCTTCTACGCGTAAGACCTTCAGCCAGTAACATCACTCTATTTATATAGCGTAAATTGGGAATGAAATAGAGTGATCAATTATATACTGAACAAATAAAAAAACTATTGTTCATTGGAACATATTTATAACAACAGAAGATCAAGGTGCCCTGTTCTCTAGTTATTCATTCTCGTGATTGATAACAGTTCTTTTTTTATAACTACTGAAACCAGAATCTACTTGTTCCAATAAATTTGTCTGAAAAGTCTTGGAGTTCATCATTCTTTTCTCTTGGAAGCATAGACCAACCAAATGGTTTCATCTTATTCAAAGGCCTAATCTTAATGATGGTATTTGGAAATTTAAGATGGACACGAATTCTCAGCTTTATTTCATAAACTTTCAAAAGAATATTTCATCCTTGAGTAGAATAAGATTTTCACATTTATACTGATCAGGCCACCACAATCATGTACACTGTAAAGGAAAAACAAAACTTTCTTTTTTGAAACGCTCGCCATTCATTCGGTAGGGAACCACTCATACAGGAATTCATTTAATTTGAAAAGTTTGATTTTAAGGTTTTAAAACTACGTATACTAAGAACGCTACAATCTCTACCACCTGAATGGCGCACATTTCAAAAAAGCAAGTTTTTCTGCTGAACCCTGTACAATGTAGGCTTCTATTCGGTGCTGAATCATCAAGGATATCAACCACAACATTACATTTTCCACTACAAAGACAGTATCAAATTCTTTAAAAGTGTAATTTTATTATGTCACATGAAGAATCTTCAGTCTTGTACTATTTTTTCGAAGTAGAGTGAGTAAAAATCATCCATAAATATAAGAAAATAAGTTTTCAGAATTCTTCAACATTAAATTTATCTTAAAAAATTAGTGCACATTAATTCACACGTGTCCATTAATTGTCTGATCAATGCTTCTCAAATAAGATTGGATTATAAAATGCCCAACTTCAAGTTTCAAGTTGCTTCAAATTTGAACAAGGTCCAAGAAATCTTCACAACATACTTCAAGTATGGCGAAGAAGTCATACAGCTATGATAATTGGAGATGATAGTGTTATAATGACAATGTGATTGCACAATGAAGTACATTGGCACAGTAATTGAAGTTACAAAATGGTGATGATCACGACCAAGTGCATTGACTGAAGGTTTTACAGTAATTGGAGACAAAACCGCTTACGAACGTATTGTACTTTTGTTGGTCAAGAAACAATATGATAAGAATGAATAATCTTTAACAATGCAGTGTAGATGGCAAAAGATTTGTTGGGAAATTATTTCAAAATTCTAATAAAAATAAATTCTAATGTTATCAAAGCCATTATTTTGATCCAACTATGGCCTACTAAAAACTATTTTGAACACATACAGAGATAAGTGCAGAATGAATAGGTTTTGAACAAAAATCAAAGTTTATCCTTTGGTATATCTACTAGTAACTATATAGCATTCTTCTTTGATATTGTTCGTTCTCTCTTTCTCTATTCTGGCAAAGAGGGAAGGTACAGAAGGGAGAGTACAGGAATAGAGTCGATAACAAGTCTATTTGAAGTTTTTTTGATGGCAGAAAATGATATTCGAGTGCTTCGGACGAGCACCAATCGAAGTTTGAATCGATCTTCAACTGCAATTTTATTCTCGGAGTGGGGCAAAGGTCATCCGCTGACTATTTCCATTCTACTGTATAACATAAACGCTGAAGAGCTGAGCAATGGTCAATATTCCGATATGCTTATCTCTCTTTTCCATTCTCTTCTCTCATTTGTTCCTTTGTTTTCATTCTACCCCTTCAATCTTACTGTATTTCCTCTATTAATCATCATTTTATGTACCACCCTTTATTATATTCTGTTTACTTTGTTCTCTTCCTCTTTCCTGTCCAATCACCTTCTTCTTCTTGTTCTTGTTCTTCTTCTTCTTCTTCTTATTTTTCTTCTTCTTATTCTTCTTTTTCTTCTTCTACTTCTCCTCCTTCTCCTTCTGCTCCTCATCCTCCTTCTTCTCCATCGTCATCTTCTTCTTCTTATCTTCTATCCTCTCTCTTATTCATTGTTCTCCATTTTCCTTTCTTTCCTTTATTATCTCTCGTTCTTCACCTTCATCTCTCTTACTCTTTACAACCACATTCATTTTTCTCCTCTTTTGCTTCAATCATAACTTTATTCCCCTTTCTCATTTATTTTCTTCTCCAACAAAATATGACGTAATTTAGCGAATGATAATATTGTTCAGAATATTCTGATTTTTTGTTTTCTCTCTCACATTTTCTATAAATATAATATATTCATTTATTTCTTTTTCAATACTTCCTTTATTGCTTTCTTCTTCTTTTCCACTAATTCTTTCTCTCTCTCTTTCATTATCCTTCATTCCTTCATTTTCAACTGCATGTTGAAAATGAAGGAATGATTGTTTTTCAATTGAAATGTTGTCTTTCCTTTTTTTTTTCATATGTGTTTCATATCCTGTTGTTCTCCATTATAGGTCTCCGACCTGGCAAGAAGGATAAACAATCAATCAATCTCTCTCACTCTCTCTATTTAAATCGCTCTCTTTAAAGAATTAAATTAGACTCTCTTTAAAGAATTAAATCGCAATTCTTCCCAGCTCAGTAATTCCCCTACATTTTTCAGATGAAAGTTCTTTTATATACAATTTTTTCACTATACAATGAGCTGTGCTCTGTTTGGTTTCATTTTTAACTCTTATTTTATTATTTCATTTATTTTATGCTATTTAGTTACACTTTCTTTCTCTTTTTTCATCATCAACTTTGTATCAATCTAGCTTCTGATTATTATCTCATTGTAAGAATGTACTTTTAGTTTAATCAATTATTTCACTTGTTATATATGCATATTTTGTTTTCTTTACTTTAAATTAATAGTGTTGTATTGTTTTTTCTTTTTATTCAATATTATTTGTTAAATATGAATTTAGTAATGTATTGGAGGGTTAAGTGTAAGAGAGGGCCGACTGCGCCCTAACTTCGCCCTACCAGGTTAAAATAAAGGCAGTAATAATAATAATAATAATATTTATCCATCCCTCTTATTCTGTTTTCGTTCCCTCCTCCCCTTTCTTCTTCGAATTCACCATTTATTTTTTTCTACCTATTTTATTTATTCATCCCTATTATTCTTTTTTCGTTCTCTCCTCTTCTTCCCTCTTCAAATCCACCATTTTTCTCTTCCCATTCCTCTTCCACACAACGCTGAATCAGAGGCCAAAACCATTACAAAAATACAGTTCTCCGCTGCGAAATAACTCCGCATTGATACTCCAATGAATTTGAATAAAAATATTCACCTCGATTTTCAATGAAATGATACAGGCACTCTATGCAGTGAATGTAAAGACCTAGTATGTGTTTCACATATTAGAACAGAGTACGTGACCAGTGAGTGTAGCTCATGCTTGAATATAATATGTGGCGAATTCCTCTAGAGAAAAATGCTTTTGGATGGATTTCGATTACAAAATCGAAAGTAAATTTTCCAACCAGCAAAATGGATCGTTACTTTTCCATTGCTGTGTTGATAACATGATTATACTAAGTAGTATCAAAGATGAGAAATTTTGGATTGAACAAGGAATCTTAATTCATTGATTGATTAGTTCAGACACTTACTTGGTAAGAGAGTTGTAGTATCGAGAAAACTCCAATCATTGAACAATAGATATAGATATAACTTCCAAGGGCCACTATCGTGTTTCGGAGGGCACGTTAAGCTGTCGATCTCAACTGCCTGGGAAGTAGTCGTTAGAATTAATTATCATGACCCCTCCCACCCACGCACAAGTCTACAGCTCATGTGGGCATCACCCTCAAAAAGAAGTTGCAACACTACAGACTTGGCCGGCTCGCCAAAACCGATTAATTTTGCAAGATCCAAATACAAAACAGTCCAGACTACAAAAGAAGAACTGGAAGATTCAAAATATTCATCCACACACATTCGGAAATAGCTTCATAAAACGCCGACAGAATTTATTAATAAATGCAGCCTGGAGTATTCAGTGTGGCAGCATCGAGTCGATATTATTTTTGCACACATTGTCTGGGTCAGGAGCGAATTTTTCAAGATGGCCTATCGCTGCTGGTGATGAAATTAGGTGAAGTAGCGCTCCCGATCTTGCTGACTAAGCACTATTGCACAGCCGCCGAGGAGGCGTTCCTTTGTGCGCCCGCTGAAAATGCTTCAAATTGTCGCAATTTGCAAAAATTGTCATCTGGCACTCCAGCAGCGAAGTGATAATAAGATTGGAACATTGGTTGATTGTCATATTTAGTTTGGCGGTGGGAGAAAATAAGTATCATCCGAAAAAGTAATTCTACTCGACCGTACATTGATTTTTGTCATTTTTATGGAAAAAAATGTGAGTGAAAGTCAATGAATGGATAGAGGAATGAGATATGTTTCTATCCTATCCTATATTTACGGTTGAGTGTTGATGGGAAGGATGTCCTTGCATATCCTTCTCCAAGAATGGACATTTATATGTCCAAACTCCGCCATTTCTTGTAGATGCAAAATCATGTTGCAATTAGTTCTATTTTCAATGACGTTCATTTCAACATAAAATATATCATAAACTAGAACTCAAGTCGACTTCAACAATCTAGAATTGAACTTACACCATATATTTTCATTTAAAATCTCCCTTATCTCATGTTTTGTTCAGTGAATCCGATACTGTAATTACTATTTTTAAATGACGTTCATTGTAATAATCATCATCACCTAGAATTTAAGCTACATACTTTGTAATCTGCATGAATAAAGTGCATATTCTATTCTATTCTATTCTATCCCTTCAAGCTTACTTCATTTTTATCATTCTATGACTATTATTACTCCACCCTTTATTATATCCTGTTGACTTTGTACTCTTCCTCTTTCCTGTCCAGTCACCCTCTTCTTCTACTTTTCTTTTCTCCTTCTTTCTGTTCTTCTCCTTCTTCGTCTTCTTCTTCTTCTACTTCTTCTTCTTCTTCTTCTTTTCTTCTTCTTCTTCTTCTTCTTCTTCTTCTCCTTCTTCTTCTTCTTCTTCTTCTTCTTCTTCTTCTTCTTCTTCTTCTTCTTCTTCTTCTTCTTCTTCTTCTTCTTCTTCTTCTTCTTCTTCTTCTTTTCTTCTTTTCCTTCTTCTTCTTCTTCTTCTCCTTCTTCTTCTTCTTCCTTCTTCTTCTTCTTTTCTTCTTCTTCTTCTTCTTCTTCTTCTTCTTCTTCTTCTTCTTCTTCTTCTTCTTCTTCTTCTTCTTCTTCTTCTTCTTCTTCTTCTTCTTCTTCTTCTTCTTCTTCTTCTTCTTCTTCTTCTTCTTCTTCTTCTTCTTCTTCTTCTTCTTCTTCTTCTTCTTCTTCTTCCTTCTTCTTCTTCTTCTTCTTCTTCTTCTTCTTCTTCTTCTTCTTCTTCTTCTTCTTCTTCTTCTTCTTCTTCAAATTCAGATTTCCATTCTTTTTGCATTTACACCACTCACGTAAATAGGGGACAGATAATAATTGCAAGCCATGACAACCAAGTCGGTCCACGAGTCGTGCAAAATTTCTGTTCTGAAAAAGTTCATAGGCCCACCGTTAAGAGTGCGGGCATCAAAAGAAAAGCACTCTTTTCCCCCCTAAGAATGCTTCTACACATTATAGGGGCGTGTATAATACAGGGTGGCAGCCTCGTTCCTCTGTAATAATAATTAGCCTCAAGCATTTTTGCAGGCTTTGGGTCGAAAACTCAAAGAAACCATTGTGATGATTCATCATTGCGGGATGCTGGTTCCAAGTACATGCGTTGTCTTCAAGTTTCTATGTATTTAAAAAGTTCATTGTCTCAAAAATTACTCAATTTTTGTGTATTTTCTATTAATTTAAATGATCTTATCGGATCAAGCTCTACTGATTACAAGACGAATTACCGAATTCCAATTACTTCTCAAGTCTTTGTTACTCGATTAGTATAAATAAATTATGATTTATTTGAGGTATAACACAATTATTTAAAAATAAAAATTAAGCTCATTTGAGATTTTTAATTGAATTTGATGCTGCTTCCAATGGATGAGTTTCAACACTATCTTAGTTTCTACATTTGTTTTTAAGAAGCAAAGTTAATAATATTATGGAATTCTTAGTCTTTCTGTTAACAATATAGCCTATATTGAATTGTTGGTCTTTTATTTTGTGTATTCTTTTTCTAGTGACATGAAAACATTTCACATTATATATTCTATTATATCGGTGAGATTAGATAAGAGACCGCGCCTTTCACTCATGTTGTAACGGTGACTGGCTCCTTTAAATACAATTTATGAGCTTCAAAATCGCTTCCCGGTGGTTAGGAAGCCACCTAAAGCTGTAGGTCCTTTCATCTCTCATCATAATCCTTCCCATTACCCACAGACTAAGCCTAGAGCTTATGTGGGCATCATCCCCAGCAAAAAAATATGCAGAAGATTTCTAACACACGAAGCTACACGAAACCTCAAGTTGACAGAACGCAAGAAAACAAACATAATAATATTAGTATAATTTACAATTACCCTGTTTTTGAAACTTGATGGACTTATAAAATTGATTGATGACGGTATAAAACCATTCGAAGATGTTGTTTGTGCATGCATTGGCCTATAATCTAAACAGTGAAACACAAGTTTCAACGTTTAGAAGAACTTGATGGAGAATCTATAAATAGCCGATTAGAAGAATTAGGAAGCACGAAGCAGATGAGGAGGTGGAGATGAAGAAGAAGAAGAAGAAGAAGAAGAAGAAGAAGAAGAAGAAGAAGAAGAAGAAGAAGAAGAAGAAGAAGAAATAAGAGCGCGTTTAGTTTTTACGCGAGCGTTTAGTTCGACTTTTGGCCGCAAGACAGAGCGCGCCAATTAAAGTAGGCAGCGCCCCAGTAATTAGCTTAAAACACAATAGAATGAAGCTCTACTCTTCACTACTTAAAAACGTCTACGCAACCCTCGCAAGCGGCCCGGTGCCGTCTATACAAACGCTGAAAGCTGGGAAAGATCTCGCCCCTGGAACATCTGTCAACGAAATCCTCCAGTTACAACAGTCGTTATTAACATACACTCTCTGTAGTTTAGCGTAGTTTGAATTTGCAATACACTAGACGACTAGACAATGGTCTGTTAGGCTAGGCGTACCCCGGTTAGTCAAGACAATACAAGATTAGTCACGTTTAGTCACAGTAATTCACATAGATGCTTATGAAGCAGCACACACTGATGCAATGATTAATCGGTGTTGCATCATAAGTAACTATGTGAAGTATTGTGACAAACGTGACTAATCTCGTCTTGTCTTGTTTTGACTGACTGTTGTACGCCTAGCCTAAAGCCTAAGGCTAGGCGTACACCGGTTAGTCGAGACAAGACAAGATGATATTAGTCACGTTTAGTCATAGTAATTCGGATAGATGCTTATGAAGCAGCACACACTGATGCAATGATTAATCGGTGTTGCATCATAAGTAACTATGTGAAGTACTGTGACAAACGTGACTAATCTCGTCTTGTCTTGTTTTGACTAACTGGTGTACGCCTAATTTAAACAAAGTTGAGCGTACACCGGTTAGTCAAGACAAGACAAGACGAGATTAGTCACGTTTAGTCATAGTAATTCGGATAGATGCTTATGAAGCAGCACACACTGATGCAATGACTAATCGGTGTGTGTTGCTTCATAAGCAGCTATGCGAATTACTGTGACTAAACGTGACTGATCTCGTCTTGTCTTATCTTGACTAACCGGTGTACGCCTAGCCTTATAATGCAGAAAATATTATGGATGTGTTGGGTGGGGGGGTGCCTTAACTAATCAGCTGCTTGTTCAAGGTTATTTAATTGCATGAGATTTGATGAAAACTTATGAGCTTTTGAAACTTTTGATAATGGTATGTGAATAGGAGCATCAAATAAGCCATTTATTATTGAATGAAAATTATGATAATTATTTCCATCAAATAAGCCATTTATCATTGAATGATAAATTATGATAATCATGAATCGTCAAATGAATAGAATATTAGTAGCTAACTATCAGCAACCTCTTCTTGTGTAGACAATATGAAGTTGGTTGAATAGTTCCAGATAGCATCAGAACTAGAAGCTTGAGAACTTCGTATCAGAAGGCTAATCTGTAATGAAGGAACTGGCGGCGTATTATCACTAGAATTACAAGGTTTGTCAGTGAAGAAGTCGAGTAATACAATAATAACCGTGAATGCATTCTTATCTGATGACTAAGTTAATAGGCCACAATCATCTCGCCTGCCAAATGTTTGCCTATCATTGTTATGAGCTTATTGTCTAGCCGCAGTCTGGAACAATGGCTCTTTACAAGAAAGGAAAGCTCGTGTTTCCTCTCAGCATAATATAGTGCATTGGTATGTGTAGTACTGCTAAAGTATCACCATAGATAACATATTAGGATAGATTTCCCATCGTACGTTAGAATTTGTGACCAGAAATGAAGGGGCCGATCCTAGCGACATCTCTTAGAACTCAGAGTAACTAGAAAGCTCACGTGTATAGACTCGAAACTTGTGATGAGACAGAGAATGGGTGTGCGACTGAGAGTGAGTGAGCGATCGATTGAGAGAGACGCCAGCGTCAGCGCTATCTTACCCTCTGAAACAGAACTACGTGGCCAGCACGATTAGATTTGAACACAAAACCGGCACACAGTTCCCTATGCCTTGAACGATCAACTCCTATCTCTTATCTATGGTAACAGGTAGTACTACCATAGAGAAGAGGAAGGATTTCTGGTCACAAATTTTAACGTACGATGGGAAATCTATTCTAATCTGTTATCTATGGTACTACTCTATTGAAATTGCCATTGCACCACAACACTTTCCATTCAAAAGTTTTGGGATGTAGATGAACCATCCTGGAACATCATGGTTTTCCACATTAGAAAAATCCATGACTGGTGCATTGGTGGTATCTTACACAATCACAAATTGAGTTACAAGTTATTTTATTTGATGCAATTTGATAAGAAATTTGTTCGCAAACGGCTTTGAACCTTCAACTCAGAAGCTGTGTATTGAAGATGACTACGAAACTTTCTCTCCCACTAAGATAGGATTAAGTTCCTGAATGATGAATTAACTTGATTAAATTTTGTTTAGTTGGAAGAAGCCGGTACTCTTCTCATCAAAACGTATTTTTTTTTAATAAAGAATGTAAATCCTCGTTGAAGCTGAGTTGTTGAAGCTAACTATAATCTTCAGACTATTTGTTATTTTGGTTCCATGAAACATTCTCTCAAAGTTCTGAAAGCCAAAACCGCTTCTACCTTCTCCAATAATTCATTTCCAGTCCAGATGCTATAGGAAATGAGCTATATCATGTCTTATACAGTTTGTATTAACAGCCCTGGAAAAAATAGACCTTCAGCATCCCCACCCTCCAGAGGAGGGTTTTACACCCCTCTTATCATCCTCCTTCCCCCTTCTCACCCCCACTCTAATTAAAAGTCGTGCTTCCCACTGTAGTGGTTTCACCCCTAAATACGTTTAGACAGCTTTTAAAATTTCCCTTCTCTCAAAACGCTAGACTAATAAAGCTAAACTTTTGGTTTTTCCGATCGTCAAAGTCTGGTTTGTCGGCTCAATAACCAATCCTATACAATTATTTGAGACTTGGAGAAGCGTTTATCCTATCAGCGTTCAGAATTTCAGCTATTGGAGATTTGAACTTTTTTTTGTTAGGGATGATGCCCACATAAGCTGTAAGCTTGTGCGTGGGTAATGGGAAGGATGATGATTTAGATTTTAGATTTATTACTTTATTATTTCTTTGCCATCGTATCCTACGGTCATCAACAACATCGAGAAATGATATTTCTCTATCTGTCAATCTATCTAATGCCAAGCGTCAAATTGAATGAATGTCACAGTACCTCCACACAATATCTCAATCCTCATTCACTAATTATTGTTCTTGAGAATCTTTGTGGGTTTTGTTATATTGTAGAAATAAATAAATTAAAGTAATATTATTTATTCAAACACTACCGAGCTTCTGTCAGCGCCAACCTGAATAAGAGTTATTTCATTCACGAATTCACTACACCAACATGAGTAAACAATCATCATCAGTTAAAAGCCAAGCAAAAAGTTTAATGGTATAATCTATTCATAGTCGTATATTCCCCAAAGAATTCTACACACATCAAGAGTCTTATGAGGCTTTCGGTACATCTCATGTTTCCGATTTCTTCCGCCAGAGAGAGCGCACACTGGAAAAACTCGTGACCCAATTATGCCTGTTTATGAATGAATAGACAAGTTGTGTGGTCTGTTGCCAAAACTGTCTCACACAAGTTGCAGGGGCAAGTCGCGCCACATGTCATGACACTGAACAAAGAGCTGGCTAGTAGTTGTCTCCTGCCACAAGAGTAAAATGTCAATAACTTTCTTTGCAACGCCTTCTATGTTTGGACTACCGCAAGAAACGTTTGTTCTGTTCAGTGTTCTGATGGTTCATTCACAAAAATATCGATTTTTGGCTTCTCGAAACTTTTTTTGGCAGACTTTGGAAAGGAAATTATTTTTCAATGCCCATTATTTGCCTCACACATGTGCCTGGGAGAGGATGTACTCTAATTTTGAGAATGATGCTTTGCTCTATTATTTTGCTGAGAATTCAAGGTTGCTCTCTAAGCATATTTGGTTTCCGAACCTCTTGACTAATAGTGGTAGAGGTATGTTTCTATTGTCAGAGAAAATTGTATCAGCATTGTAAAGCAAACAATATTCACCAAATCTATTCGAAAAATAATTTCATAAAAGATTGATACTTCACAAACAAAATCCTCAATTCAACCATGATAGCAGGACAAATTTGTTCTGAAGCATAATAAGAAAGTTTTAAACTGAGAATGATATTATATTCAAGAAATTTTCTATCCAACTTTCGAAATTTATCATAAAAGTGTTCCAGGTTTCAAATTCCACAATGTAACATATTATACAAGATAATAATAATTGTACTAACAGAAAAATTTCTTAAGCAACAATCAATCATATTCTTTTAGAACTCCCTGACTATCTTGATAACAAATCCAAACTATTAGGCTAGGCGTACACCGGTTAGTCAAGACGAGATTACTCACGTTTAGTCACAGTAATTCACATGGTTACTTATGAAGCAGCACACACTGGTGCAATGACTAATTTGTGTGTGTTGCTTCATAAGAAACTATGTGAAGTACTGTGACTAAATGTGACTAAACTCGTCTTGTCTTGTCTTGACTAACCGGTGTACGCCTAGCCTAAGTATTGATAAGCTGATAACTTATTACAGAACGATATTAATACTGCTGAAGAACTCATTAAGTAATGTCAAACAGGAAAATATACATATTTCAATAGTCTTAGTGAGGAAAACTTCAACCAAATTTTGTATATTATCGTTTTTATTTCAAACCCGAGTATCTTAAAACTTTGTCTCACAATTTCCTCTTTTAGTTCCATTCTCTGCAAAGCTCCATGCATGCTCAAGATTAAATATTTTCCTAAGTTCAATACTTGTCATGGTTCAATAAAATTGAAGTGAGAAAGCTTCAATACTCTTCTTCACTTGTCGTTCTCTCCGATTAGTACCAATTTTTTCAGTTATTTGTGACCAAAACAACTTCTCCAACATAATCCAACCAATTCCATATCTGCAGCCTACAACAATAAAAAATTGTTACAGGCCCATAACACTACAGCACACCCCTGAATGCATTATCTTGTACTACTCAGCTAAGATTATTCAGCTTTCGTAGGGATGCTATGCAAGGAGCAAGACATCTGAATCTTCAAGAATCTCATGAATTTCATGAATCTTTTCCCGCACATATAAACTGACCGCTATAATAATTCAGGAGCATTCGTAGGCATATTTCCAGCATTGAATTTTTCCAATAAATCAATTTAAAAACACGATAAAATTTTCATCAAAATCTTGAATCTTGCTTACTCGCAAGATACCCACACACTAGGCAAACACTGTTATAACACAACGAATCATATATATATATATGTATCATGATTATGCTTGTTTAGTGTGTGGATGCCTTGGAAGTCAGCTGTCCAATTTAGAATTAATTTCTTGGATGGAATTGAATGGATAATTTCAGTATACAGTATTGCTATTGAAAAGGGTGATTAATTTTTATGCTTTATTGAGCAAGTAACACCTGAAATGCTGAAATGAGTTTGAGTTTTGTTCTATTGATTAAACAATCTTCTGGTAATAAGTTCATTTTCCGCCAATCTCCCCAACAATTCTCAATTTCGTTTCAATTTCAACCTGAATATCTCTGATTTCAATAAAGTTCTCAAATAAAGGTGACACAAATCTTATGAACATTCAACTTTCAACAATTCAACATCTTGAAAAATTTCAACTTCTTAAAAGCATCAATCTTGTTTCAATTCCAACTGGAGGAAACTTCAAACTTCAACGTACCGTATTCAAGAAGATTTATCAACGCTTCATAAACTATGAATTGAATCAAAGTTTATTCGCTACTTCCCTGATCACTATGTAATCAAATATTTTTCTCCAAATCTTTTCTTCTCATCAGTCACTTTTCAGGTCGAATACTTTCCTATAATTCACTTGTATTAAATAAGTCTTTTCAACAAATGCATCACTGACTAGATCTATTCCAGATGTTGAATTCAATAATAGGTGAAAAGTAGTTTCAGTTCAGAAGTACATTTGACAGAACAGAAATCTGTTTCAGAGTGGAATCCGTATAAATAACAGAATTCAAAATGAAGGAATCGAGGAATTCAATTGATAAATACATTACAGATTCATGAGAAGGAGAAAATGATGAATTGTTTCGCCATAGCTTTGCAGTAGGTCAACTCATAGACTGCAGATGTTTGATGACAACTTTGCAACTGTATTATGGAAAGTTTTTAAAGACATCTGTCAACAATATTTCTTTCATGATTCATTTTTAAATCTGATAATTTTTTTTGTCTCCTACATTACTCTACATTACCTTTTGCACTTCTCAATGACTGTTTGATATTATCTTATCATTCCAGCTTGTTATTTTCATTTCTCACTTTCTCCGCAATCTCCCTTGCTCATCTCCAATATTTTTATCATTTTTGTAAAGTACAAATAGCTCAATTCATTTCAGTCTACCATAAGCAAGACCTAGAAGAGATATATTTTTCAACTCTATGCTTATTTCATAGTTTGAAATAATATAGGAAAAATTGAATTCAATGAATACAGGAAAAATTGTGAATATCATATCGCTGGACTCTAAGATTATCTAACTTTTGTATATTCTGCCTCAAACTCTTTTAGTTTTAAATCTAGTTTTGTTCTATCTTGTTTTTAAGATTCTTTCTATTATAATTCTTCTTTTATATTATAATTTGATTTTCCTTTTTGAACTACCTTGAATCTTTGTATTGTTATATTTTTGCTTTTTCTTTTCAAATTGTGTAAATCAATTTGATTATATTTCTATGTAAAAGTTCTTGTATTTACTTTCTCTTCTGTATTTTCATAGTATAGATTCTTGGTTTTTTTTCAATCACTTGTGTGAATAAGGCTATTACTGGTTATGTTATATGTGAGCCTTTATATGTAATGAAAATAAATAAATATCAATAATTATTATACATGTTCAATTCTCTATGCTCCATCTAATCTATGTAATGTTCTCTGAAACTTCACAAATTCATTGATAGATTGGTTATAGATGTTTCATTATTGTTACTATCTGTAATGTTTTTAATATTGTATTTTTGTGTCCCAAACTTTATTTTTTGCGTGAGTTATTCTATCCCATGTGTAAACATTCCCACTATGAACTCTTAAGAATTTCGTGGAAAAGTAAATCTTGCGTTCCATTGAACAATGAACATTATTATCTACTGAAAATAAATATGAATTAATCAATTATTAATAGTATCACACAAGAACATAGAGTTCCAAGTGTCATAATATGACTCTGATTCATTCTACAGTAATTCCCCTATAAAGACTATGAATCTGTTGGATGTTGGAATAATGAAGCAGGATGAATATGTTTGAGTTACATGTACTGGCACTTCCACTCTCTTTAATTAATGTTAAATTTTGTTCAATTTTCTTCAATAATTAGTATTAATTGTTTAATGTGTTGAACGATATTTATTATCCTTTTGTTCCAAGAAAATTGAAGGAAACTAGAACACTAGATCTTAAATAGTTATTCTTAAGTTTGGTTTCGAATCTCTGTGGAAAGAAGATAGTGAAGATCGAACTACATGGAGGCAGTTTGTTGATGCGGCCAAATATCAACTTAGATATAGATGGCCCTAGGAGTAGGTGAGGAAGTATTATTATGTGAACGTATTCATGGATTTTACAAAAAACAAATAGAGTAAAAAAGTTAGGTTTGTCATTGAATTGAACTAAATTATTAATTAAGAATTTTTAATTTGTATCTTTAGATTTTTTAAAGGTTAAAGGTTTTTTAAGCTAATTGAAATTCTTTTGATTATTTTGATTTTTGTGGTTAATCCTTCTTTATTGATATTCTACTTTGAAAATACTTTATCCTACAGACCTTTCAATATCGAATAGTAAAAATTTGCATGTTTTTACAACTGTCTATGAAATAAGTTATTGATAATTAGTTATGATTAATATCATAGTTATGGCTCCATTGTCACACTTTTGAGGTGAACTCAAGTGAATTCAAGATGAAATCCCAAGTTATCCTACCTATCAAGATTCTCATGTTCAAATAATATTGATATTCTGAACCTTCACTATAATTGGAATCGATTGAGATGTGGCCTATTTCACCAAACTAGGTAACAATTTGGGTTACCGGACCATAGCTCCATTTTGTTATCTACCTTTAGGCCTATTGCACTGCAAGCTAAGATAAATATTGCTTTGAGATCATTTATGCCATGAACATGAAATCTTGGTATCCGAACTCAAACTGATAATGCTATAAAAAAGAAACCATGGTCTTCCAACTTAAATTGATGTAATTAACACTTTAACTTCAACTTAATTAACACTTTAATCAGAGATATTGTGAAATTTCTCCATAGTATGGAAAAGAATGAAAACAATTTTGTCTTTATGTCTATTCCACTTCTGTTGTTTAGGCTCCCAACTCAACACTGAAGATTATGAGCATCGAAACTCGAGTATGTTTCCAAATATATTATTTGTGGAATAGACAACACTGTTTTCATTATTTTAAGTACTCAAATTTATATAATTGGTAACATCTCAATCGATTTCAATTTCAAATATTTTAGAATTGTGAATTTTAGATGTTTTCAATCTTTTAACACTATCTTTTCCCGTCGATTATCAAGCCAGCTCCCTTCGTGAACCAAACAAAAAAAAAACAGAAAAACTTCACGCCGCACTTACCCAATCATTCTCAAAGTTTTCATTTCACACGCTATAAACTATATAACTGGCACAATCACATAGCTATCACGGGCTTGCGCCAGTCGGCCTGGGACAGTGGCTAGTAACTGGTGCCAGTCGAAGAATTCCTTCACATTGTCTATTGGTATTGGAGGTGGATACGAGTGAGGGGATATTTCATAGTATTTTCTAGTGATATGATTCGGTGCTGGTAGTAAGTGGTGAAAGAAGATAAAAAAGGAGAGGAGAAGGAAGGATAAAAGTGGAAGAGGAGGAAGAAGAATGATAGAGAAGAAGGGGAAGATGATAGTAAGGGCCACGTGTAAGGTATACATTTATGATTATCGAAAAAAGCAAACTATAATTGATTAATGGACGCTGATGCTATTCTTGGTGGACCTATCTAACTGTTACGCAAGCTAGCTAACTGCACTCAAAAGTTATTGTGGTCTTTTTCTGGTTTCGTGCTATCAATAATATTATTCGCTTCGACGTGTTTTGTAGTAGAGTTTAGCGTCGCAAAGCGGTGTCGCCGGTAGCGGTGCGACTGATGGTTGCGACAGTGGCGATAGACGCGACAGATGTCGCACGACTTTGTCAAGCGACAGTAGTTGGCGACAAAAGGTTTCGATGACATTTCGGTTGTCGGCGACAATATCTACGGCTGGAGTACAGCCGCAAATTGCTTTTCTACATTTAATAAAGAATGCGGGAAAGCCCTAACGATATAACCGGCCACTTCAAACTTTTATTCTTCACTCCCAAAAAATCCTAAACTCCTCTGAGCACGAAATTCACTCAATTATCATAATCTTTCTCAAATACAATCATTGTAGTAGATTTTTGTTAATTTTTCGAAAATATTTATTAGAAAAACCACCCATTTCCCTAATCCTCAAACTATTACTAAAACCAGTAGAAAATGAAAATCTTCGTCAACGTAGATTATTCTCAATCGTAGAACATCACTGTTTCTCGTCAAATCTCGTCACCCGGCGAACACTTTCAACAAAGTTCACGTAACTTTTCACGCGATAAATGCGATTTCGCGTAACTTTTCACGCGAAAAATACGATTTCGCGTAACTTTTTACGCGAAAAATACGACTCCGCGTAACAATTTTGTCGCGTGTAACTTTCGGTGAACTTGCGTAGGTTGCGCGTACAATGTGGGTGAAAAATTGCCGAAACACGTGAAACGGTGTGTCGCGGATCGGAGGACGAGACGGACCTGTCAGCTGTAACTGGCAATGTCCGCAAAAACATACTGCGAAGTTTTGGCTTGAGCCGATGCGGCGTTCGCTCCATGGAGGAGAACAGACTTGGGATGAGTGAGGCTCCTGGGGTGTGCGGGGGGGGGAAGGATCCCCCATCCCCCGGAGGGGTCCAGGGGGGCCCAACATACAACACAACTGGTCAACATGCTCTACCCCTCTTGCATCTGCCTATTGCTACTGTCTCCCCCCCCCCTGATCTTGTGCTCTCAAGTGGTGAGTGGGGCTTCCATCTCCAGTTAGGGGGGAAGGGGTTGGGGGGGATCATCCACCCCTAAACCGTCGGCACACTTTTCCCCCTCCACTGACACCACACAACATACTACACCTCTACTATTTCCTTCTCACACCGGCTGTCTCTGTTTAACATATAGAAATTCAGGTACAGTATTTTTACTTCCACTCCTAAATTTCTCTTTTGTACCTTTCGTTTTGGTTTTCTTCTCCATCATCATCATCATCATTATGTGCCTTCCATTATGATAGATTATAAATATTCTTATTTTTCGTTCTATCTGCGCGTGTTTGGCACCATTTCCGTTTCAACTCAGTTTAACAAAACAAATTTTACATCCTCATTTTAAACATGGTTGAAACCAGAACGGTAGATTAACAGTTTAAACCAAGTTTAATTCAAGTTCTCGTAGACTTAGTTCAAACGAAGATTGTGAATAAGGTATTTTCTCTTTCATTCCTAAATTTTTCTTCTGTACCTTTCGTTTTGCTTTTCTACTTCATCATCATCATCATCATCATCATCATCATCATCATCATGTCCTTCCATTATGATAGATTATATTAATATTTTTCGTACTATCTGCACCTCCTCAATCTCCTCCTCCTCCTCCTCCTCCTCCTCCTTATTCTATTTCCTCTCATTCCTCTTCAGATTTTTTCTATTTCTTTCTCATCCCCTCCTCCATGTCGTCCTCGTTGTCGTCACTCTCTTTACAACCTTCCTCTTTAAAATCTTTTTAACTAATCCTTCTTTACTCCATCCGTTTTCATTCTCTCTCTTTCCTCCTTCCTTTACTACTATATTCTCCTCCTTTCTTCTCCTCGCTTCTTCCTTTACCTCTCCCTTCTCTCCCTCTTTTTCTTCTTCAAGGACCTCCTTACCTCTTTCTCCTCTCTTCCTTCTTCAAGGACCGCCTTATTATTAATAATATTTTTCTGGTAGCATAATACTGCTGTTGTTTTGAACCAAAAATTAATTCGAGGCCTTTTTTTTTTCTTCTTCGTATTTTCCTTCTTCTTCATTTCCGCTTCTTGTCTTCGTAGAACACGTCTGCTGCTGAAAATATTATGTAGTAGTTGAATGTTATTATTCAAATTCTTCCTATTTCCTATTCTCTATTTAAATGTTATTCATTCGATAACTGGACGGAGGCGTTGTGCCAAGGATAGTGAGGAGGGATCTAGTGAAAAACAATAAGAATAAGAAATATATGATGAACGAAGGCAGAATGAGGAAGAAGGAGAGCGATTTTATGTGAAATAGGAAGGGAGAGAGAATATAAGAAAGAGAGAAAACGGGATTTCAATCTAGTTCTTGAAGGAATAGATTATTTTTCATGCTTCTGTAAGGAGAATCCTCCTTTCTGTATAGTAAGTGTAGAGATAAAATGTGAATAATCAAAGCAAGAGCTATATTTTTTAGAATTACGTACAGCTAGATTCTTCTAACTTGTCAGAAAACAACTGATTTAACGTTAGTAAAAAATCGTACATCAATCAGCTGTTTTTTGACAATTTGAAAGAATCCTGCTATAAGGGGTAATTTTTTTAAACGTTATACGTTTAAATTCTTTTTAACGGCAAGAAATATGATTGTGATATAAAATTCACTCAACAAATTAGAGGTTTTGATTGAATATTCATTGAAGTTTATACGTTTGTGGGAACAAAAGAAGGAATTCCAACTATAATGGATAAGATTCACACTTTCTTGAGATATTTATGTTGAGGAACTTCTCCATAGTGAGGTGAATCAGTAAAATTGACAACATGTATTCTTTCACTGATTCAACTCATTAGAATGATAAGCATGGAAGAATAACAAGTTAATATAAATTTACTGTATTTCACTTCGAATGATTTATCTCTCAAATTGTTTCAAGATTCCAGTATTCACTTATGATTTTTCAGATATGAAGATGGAAGGAAATGAGATATTGCAACTATATCTCAATTAATATTATAATATTTCATTCAATTAATATTAGGATTTTTCAATTGGATACTGACATGCAACTGAGCAGTTTTTCTAAACTAAACAATTCTAATTAGCATATGAACCGGACCTGAGAGGCTACAGCTTACCCAATTTTATAATCCAATTTGTCAATGTCTCTTAACAGAGACTCTTTCAAAACAATTATTCTAATTTCACAAATTATAGTACTTAGATGAGATTGGTTTCCTTTTATTGTTAAGAGGAAGAACTTTCAAAGAACAATTTAGGGTTAAAATTGGCGTAAGTCACGCTATACAATGATGTATTTCGTACAATATGAAATTTGAAGGGTAATTATAATCACTTAGAATACTTCGAAGTACATTAATATTCACTTAATTTGGCGAAGTCAATCGCCTCTCATTAAAAGTTTCTATCAACTATACTAATATACCTTCAGACAGATAAAAACAAGTAGGCTAAATCAGATACTATCAGCTCCTACTAACCATCTCAGTTTGAACTGAGTCGAACGTGAATAGAACGTATTCTAAACTCGGTTTACAGTGCAAATCTACAGTGTAAACCAAGTTTAAAGCATAGTTTAGTTGCACTAAATTAATCTCTACACCATATTCAAAACATTAACAATGACACTCGTGTACAAGCTACATAGAATATCATGCAGTGATCTCTAATCGGTAACAACATGAAAGGTTTTCCTAGCCTTGTCTTTTTCTTGCAAATGCTTGTATGTTCTTTTGACTTTTTGACCGAAAATCAGCACTTTGCAGTGAGCAATACTCTTGAAAGGCAGGCAAAAGGGTTCAAAGACAAGTTCGACATGTCTCTGTCCCTTCAATCGAATGTGATCCTCTCCTTTTTCTTCTTCTCTTTCTTCTTCTTCTCCTCCTCCTTCTCCTTTTTCTCTTTCTTCTTCTTTATCTTCTTCTTTACCACAAGATTGCGGATTTGTATAAACAACAATCAACGAGAGACTATTTGAATTTGCTTTGCATCACTCGTATCCAGAAAGACTAATAATGTTAAAATATTGTTTGGCTACATGGTTCAACAGCGATTGTAAATATTTGATTGCAAAGTTCATAAATTCATTTATGCAAACATAAACAATGTGTTTTGTTCAGCAAAGACAAGAAATTGACAGAGGCGACAAAAATCTACGAAATATGAATTCAAGTGGTGAAAATTGGATAATTTTTACACGTTAAGGCCATTATTTCATTCAACCTTTGAACTTTTAATGCACTCTATCCAAAACATTTTGAAACTGCCACTGAAGTTTGAATTTGTGAAAGAGTGAATTTATAGTAATAACTCACTTTGTATCTAGCATTAATTGTAGGGTATAAAAATAATATTTCCTTCATACAATGAAAATCGTAACCTTTTCCGTTTTAAATTTATAATATAGCCTAATTATGGTTTTCTTTTTGAAGAGTAAATTGTGTAAGTGATAGAAAGATTTTAGATACAACCTGACTGAAATTTTTTGAAACAGAAGAAGTTTTATGCTCACGAATGTTCATCCTTTTCGTGATATTGTATTTTAGATCTAATATATGAATATGAATATGGGAAATAAAATGATTCGAGCTGTGAATTCATATTGAATTGGAATTTTGATATAAATGACTATCACAACTTTTATGAAAGCAAGTTGAACTGTAGAATACGAAACGACAATAATAATCTATTCTTAGCTGAAATTTCAGACTACAAAGTGAGCATTGCAGGGAAGATGCAAGGCCCAACATTCGATGAACGAGATTTTGTTCCCTTGATGTCAGTCTGGCTTCTGCGATGCGAAACAATGTTGGCCGATTGATGGACGTGATGAGAGAAAGAATGATGAAGAAGGAAGAGAGAGAGAGAGAGAGAGTGAGTGAGTGTGTGTGTAGGAGAAAGAGGAAGATGAAAAGGAAGATTAAGAAGTAGACGATGGCAAAGAGGAAGCGTCTCGGACTCAAAAGTGGTTTATAAATAAGACAACAGACACAGGGTGCAGATGCATTTCTCTCACTTATTTCCTTGTTTTCTTCTTCTTACATTTCCTTATTTCTCTTTATACCATTGTTTTGTCCTCCTTCTTCTGCTTCTTTTTCATCCTCATCCTCCTCCTCCACTACTTAATAATAATTTTACTGTTTTCCAATTCTATTATACTTCCTCTTCCTTGCTAACCCTCTTCTATGTTTTCGCTTCATCACCTTCTTCTTTTTCTACTTCTTCTTCCAATTCCTCTCCTTCTTCTTCTTCTTCTTCTTCTCCTCCTTCTTCTTCTTCTTCTTCTTCTTCTTCTTCTTCTTCTTCTTCTTCTTCTTCTTCTTCTTCTTCTTCTTCTTCTTCTTCTTCTTCTTCTTCTTCTTATTCTTCTTCACCTCCTCCTTCCTCTCTTCTCTACCTACTCTTACTTCTTCTCTCTCCCTCACATCATCATAATATTTTCTTTGTTCTGCTTCTTCTTCTTCTTCTACACCATTGCCTTCCTAATCCTTCTCCACTTCTTCTTAAGCTACATTTTCTCCATTTCGTTTTCTTATTCGTCTTTCTCCTCTTCTCCTCTTCCGTCCCCCATTTCTTTTCTCAAAGCCTCTTTCTTTTCTCTCGTCTTTCTCCTTACTCCTTAACCTCCACCCTCATCCTCCTTCTTCGCCACCTCCTGTTCCTCCCTTTCCTCCTTATTCTCTCTATCCTCATCCTATTCCTCCTCTTCTTCCTCCTCCTCATTCTCCTCCATCTTCTCATTCTCCGTCTCATCTTCTTTCTCCTCCTCCTCCTCCCCGTTCTCCTTCTCATCTTGCTCCTTCTCCACCTCCTTCTTCATCACCTTATCTACCGTTCCTACAACCTCCTCTACTCATCACTTCTTTTCTTTCGCTTCTCCTCGTCCTTCTTCTTCACCTCTTCCTCCGTCCCTACTCCACCTCCCAACTTCTTATTCTTTCTTTCCATGTGCAAGATTATTTTTGAACGCTTACAACTCGGCTCTGCAAGCATAGCACGTGTTTAAAAAGTGCACTGCACTACCCAGACCTTCATCGTCTCACCAATATTTTTAAGATCAGACACAACATCACCATACTTTGCTGAAAACAGAGGTTGGCCATCAAAAAATACATTAATAATTTACAAGAAGAGACTCAACACAAGTTCATTTGGTGGACGTATTTGATAGTTATTCTATTGGTTTATCAATATTTCCTTAAGTTTGTCTGAATTATTATTGAAAGAGGCCCTTCATTGAAATTGGTGAAAACATAAATAACTTTGTTTATTTTCATAAGAAAAGATCGATGTCCAATCTGAACAATGAATGATTTGCGTTCCATTTTAATGCAAATCTTATAGGAATTGACAAAAGTATGGAGGTCCGAGCTAACCATTCAAAAGTGTGACATCAAATGGCCACACTGTTATTATACAGTCTCTGTAGTACGTACAAAATATAGAATATCAGATATTAAGTGGTACATGTTACATGTTATAACTACATGTTATATCAAGAGTTTTGATGACTCTTGACATTCAATGATTCAATTATTTTTACCAAGTGGCTAACTGATTTGTGTTGGTGACTGCTATTTTTTTGAGTTATGTACTATTATTTTTCTTTTTTGAAACACCTTAATGAGCGAATTGTACTTTATCTTCATTAACAGTTTTTCAGTCTGGCATAATGCTTCCCCGACAGCTTTTAGCACATTCATCTTCAACAACATGTTTTCACTTGCTGTTGCATCTTCATCACTCTTTCCCCTTCCCACGAACAGGTATTTTGTCTTTTTTCAATTTCTCAAATCCAGCGTTCCGTCTTCACCTCAATCACTACCTCCGTTTTTCAAAGATTTCTGTTTTCAGGATGTTCAAGGAGATGAGAGAAGGGAAGGACTGTGATGGCCAAATCTACAACTAACTGAAAGAACAATTATTTGTCAAATGAAATTTGTGTACTTACTGTTAGATACCAAAACCTTATTGAGAAAACCATCAATTTTATATGAGAAATATCTCAGAATCACTCTCAACAATGAACATAATTATTTTTGACATCTAAATAGATTTCTCTCGTATTACTTTCACGGCCAGTTGCAAGAATATCCACTTGAAAAAGGAAAACGAGTTGAATTTAACCGCCGTAAAACGACGACATTCTACGTTGGTTAAATTGAAATGGATTGGATTATTGATTTCTTCTTGTTCCTCTTCTTGTTCTAGTTTTTCTTGTTTTTCTTCTCCTTTTTCTTTTTCTTCTTCTGCATCTTCTTCTTCTTCTTCTTCTTCTTCTTCTTCTTCTTCTTCTTCTTCTTCTTCTTCTTCTTCTTCTTCTTCTTCTTCTTCTTCTTCTTCTTCTTCTTCTTCTTCTTCTTCTTCTTCTTCTTCTTCTTCTTCTTCTTCTTCTTCTTCTTCTTCTTCTTCTTCTTCTTCTTCTTCTTCTTCTTCTTCTTCTTCTTCTTCTTCTTCTTCTTCTTCTTCTTCTTCTTCTTCTTCTTCTTCTTCTTCTTCTTCTTCTTCTTCTTCTTCTTCTTCTTCTTCAAATCAAGGATTTGATCTTTGTGCAACTGATAATATTACTATTCACATCTACTTTCTCAAGTGGATACACTAAGATCCTACAACCTAGAACTACTTTCCTTCAAACTACTCAAACTTTCCTAGAAATACATCATTGAACTATTTTGCGATTCACACAACTTCCAGCCTGCATTATATCATTATATAACATGAAATACGCTATTACTCGATAACAATGTGTCTACAACATAACTTTTAATCTCTATTATCAACTTTCAACTCCAGCCTACTACTTGAAAAGAATATTTCCCAACTACCTACATTTTTTCAATCGAACAACATAATGTTCAACTTGTATAATATCAACTTTCAGTTGAAATCGAGCCTGTGAAACCACTTTTTGGCGAGCACAAATTCAGCCATTAGCGTTTACATAGAGTCGCATGATAAGGCCGCAGTATGCCGTCATTACAGTATCTATCGCATCCCAACTTGCATAATGCATTAGCAGCTATTGTTTACAATTTTTGCCGCATTTTTGTCGCATCTTCGACATTTTTTGCGCATTCACACAATCAACCCCCGGGACCCCGAACAATAATAGGGGGTGAAACACTGATGTAGGGGAGGCTTGGTGTATTTTTCGAGAAGGTATATATTTATCGAGGTGGGGATAACGTTTTTTTTTACTAGTTAGATACTCATTTAACTTTACGTGTAGGAGATTTGAAATGAGAGGGGACAGGGTGGGTATTGGTGTATCATTTGTAGTGGGTTAAGAAGGGATGAGGTAAGAAGGGATGGTTTTTTAACAAGTTGGGTGGACAACACCCCTTGTTGTAACCTAATACCAGCAGACGCTGAATTGGCTGATAGTTACTTTCCTAGTTTGCTGGGGCTGTGAACTCTACGTTCCAAGTCAAAGTTTCTCTTTCATTGTAATGAATTCTTCATCATATTTGAATGACTGTACAGAAGTAACAAAATAGTGGTAGGCCAAAGCCCACATAGGGCTGTTGAGCCATTGACAAACAAACAAACAAACAAAAAACAAAATAGTGATGCAGATTTTGCATCGAATCTAATGATTATTTAAAAGACTCATTATTTAATTGATCTTTCTAGAGAAATCCACTCAGAAACAAAAAGTTTCTCTTCCATTGTAATGAATTCTTCATCATATTTAAATGATTGTACAGAAGTATCAAAATAGTGATGCAGATTTTGCATCTAATCTAATGATTATTTAAAAGACTCATTATTTAATTGGTCTTTCAAGAGAAATCCACTCAGAAACAAAAATAATGGCCGACTTTGACAATTCTTATACATTACACGTACAGTAACATTCATTTAATTTGACGCTTGGCATTAGATAGATAGAGAGATATTATTTCTTTGCCATCTTACTCTACGGTCATCAGCAACGTCAAGAAATGATATCTCTCTATCTATCTATTTATCTAATGCCAAGCGTCAAACTAAATTACTATCACTGTAAAACAACACATCAATTTCAATTCATTTGTAGGAATCTGGTTGATGTTGTGGAACTCCATAATGAAATAAAACACTAGAGGGTATTGTGTAAAACAAGCTATTTTATAAAACACTGAATGAAACCGCGGTCCAGTGCTCAAATCAATAAAACAGTGGAATTGACAATACCCTCTAGTGTTTTATTACATCAATTTCATATCAATCTATAATGATTCACCATAGGTTGCTTTCAGAAGTGAACGATCAATTTGATAGCCAGGGATGTCATTTGGGGGGGGGGGGCATTATTTTTTATTCCACTATTGTATCAACGCCACTGTTGATAGCCTACTGTCAACTTATACAAGTCAATGATTTGTTAGCGGTTGCTTTAGACCTGAAACCGTCAATGATTGGTCGATGCGATAGCCAAACACAGCGTTCGTTCAGTGTTAATCTGTATGTAGCTAACATATTGGTCATTTATATACAGATGGTTGTTGGAGACCACTGCAGCGAAACTAAAGACTGCATGCATCATGAGTTAGTGGGGAACTGTAGTTATAGGTTAGGGTGCCAGCACCGCACCGACTTACGTGGTGATCGATAAGCCAGGTAATCGACTCGGCCAAGTCGGTTGTCGGTCCATTTGCTGACATGTGTCTGCACTTGCCCGCTTGCTTTTAGAAGTAGTTGACTTTGTATACGCAATGCAATGTCACCCCCCTAACAATCAGTCAGTCACCTTCAGCTCAGTGCGTTGATCTGTATTTTGAAGGACGAATCGGGTTGTTTGGTTCTGTATAGCAGGATCCTTTCAACTTTCAGAAATCGGCTGTTTCGGTAATAATAACAGTGATTTCGACACAATAATCAAAAGGCTTAAAAGTCTTGAAGACCTTGAAAGTCTTTAAAATACCCTTTTAAAGAAGACCTTTTTAAAAGACCTTTTCAATAATCTGCGAGATTCAGCATTTTGTAGGTTAAGTATTGTGATATTGCTGGTCAAAACATATGTTTTTTGACAAGTTAAAAGGGACGTGTTATATTTATTTTTTTGTGAATATTGTTTTTAGATTTATCTCAACACCCCCCCCCCCCGCCATATGTTCCATTATTCAGATCACAGCACTCTCTACATCAGCGTAACATTCAACTGTCAGTTGATATTAGAACATCACATCTCAACTACAAGTGCTCCTTCATATTAGATTATCATCTCATTGTAAGAATACCCGTTATTGTCGTTCCACTAAAGCAATATACCTGCAGTTTTATCAGGTTGTTTGATCACTGCTGTAGCTAGAATTTTCAAGATTTTATCTTTATAAGTTTCCAAAAAATGCATGGCTCTTGTTATGGTCTAATATTGCTTGGTTTTCCGCAACTTTCTATTGTTCAACTCTTATCATGTTCAATCATCATTTGGGATAAAATCGTA
Organism: Laodelphax striatellus; assembly: GCA_017141395.1. NCBI lineage: Eukaryota > Metazoa > Arthropoda > Insecta > Hemiptera > Delphacidae > Laodelphax > Laodelphax striatellus. The sequence continues at coordinate 33,652,402 of CM029536.1, forward strand.
GTGTGGCTTACTCAAGGTATGTAGAGAGGTAAATCCACTAACCCTGTGGCTTACAGGCTTACTGACAAGAATAACCCTGCAAGCTCCCCTCAAAAACAACGGAATAAAAAATTACTTGTATCATAAATTAATAATAGATCTAAAACTTCCAGTTTATTGACAAAGTACAAAAAGTCCACGAAAGGAATAAACAAGTATCACAGCATCTAAACTTGAAAACTTCTTTCAAAAAAATAGTAGGATCCACAAAAGCTAAGAAGAAAATATTGTTGAATGATTTTTCATGATAGAATTTGTAGATTAAATATTGATGTTATGGAATCTATCCATAATAGAAAAAAAACTTTTTAAAATTGTCAAATTTAACTTTAATTTTAATAAACATAATGTCTACACCAGGACCATGGATTCATGTTATACTTAACACAGCTGAGGATGTGTTAAGTATAAGGCTAGGCGTACACCGGTTAGTCAAGACAAGAAAAGACGTGATTAGTCACTTTTAGTCACAGTACTTCACATAGTTGCTTATGAAGCAACACACACCGATTAGTCATTGCATCTGTGTATGCTGCTTCATAAGCAGCTATGTGAATTATTGTGACTAAAGGTGACTAATCTCGTCTTGTCTTGTCTTGACTAACCGGTGTACGCCTAGCCTCAAGTTTCATGACATGAATCACTTCAAAAGGCACCTATATCAGAAGAGTAAGAATTATGTTTCATGAAAACAAGATTAATAGCTATATTATAGCTATAATATGCTAACACACGCTAGAAGAGAATTTGTAGGTAGTATGAACTAATATAATTTCACATTCACCTCATCAAATTATTAGGGAATTTTGGAGATTATTTTTTCAAAATTTTACCTTCCAATAATTAAAATATTATCAATCTTACCGTGATCCATTTTTTATAAGTATTTCTAGTTGATTTTCTCACCTGAAACATAGAATGAACAAAATTACTCCAAGGAAGAAAATACAATCTGAGATTAATGAACTATTAACTCAAAAGACAAATCTATAAAAAAACTTCAAGAATCATAACATAACATCTACAATCGGCTAAAGTACAACACATTTGAGAAGACATGACAAATATTATGCTTTAGGAATCCAAGGAATAGGCTACTTGGAATTGAAAGTATTCACAATGTCACATTTTATTAGGAAGTAGAAGACATAACCATAAAGCTTACTAGGCCAGTAGGCCTCATGAAAACGAATTCCTGAGATTTTCTTTTTAACTGGAAATATAACAATCACTTGAGCTCGAAATAACCATGTACCAGTATTTGAATGATGGTTTTCTGTATATATAGGCTACATGTTCTCTCCAACGACAGTTACAAAAAGAGTAATACAACATGACTAATATGATATTGATACCACTATTATCGATAATAATTATTATTTTATCAACCTATATTATTTGTTGTAATATATATAACTCACTAATTACGAATCTACCAGTTAGCTAGAGGTTCTAGAATCAGAGCCAGAGGTTCAATTCAAATATTTTTTATTCAACAAATGTACAAATACATTGAATAACGTTATATTATATTAGAAAAGAACAAACACACAAATACAGTCAATGGAAAAATACATGGTCAATACAAAGTCGTGAAAAAATTCTACATAATCAAATCTGGAAGAATTCCTGAAATGAGTATAAGGACCATCAGATACTTCTTCAGCTTTGCTCTAAAAATGGTCAACTCCTCTAAATTTCGTGGCAGCATGTTAAAATATTTATCGCCCATGAAAGTTGTCTTTTTTTTTTTTAAAATTCTAAATTATGTTCATGGTTCCTGGTTCAAGAACCTTAATAATCGGTAGTGTTTCATGTTCAATAATTGGTGATGTTGTTCACGCTACAACTATTTTAGATCGTGGATATGCATTAAACAATTTGCAAGTTTGTTATTTAAATGATTTAAGATTCAAATCAAATGAGAATACAATATTATAAGCATGAGTGGTTCACCATTGGAATCATACTTCCCCTCATCTCTTTCCCAAGAGTGATAAAAATCACAAATTATCATCTAAACTCCTGTTGAGTGATAAAAGTCACAAGGCTCACTTTACGTGTGTGACTGAATCAGTGTGACACTTGACTGAAAACTCCATTAATCCAGATGACAGTGGCTTGTTTTGTGGAGTAATGGATGAGACACCCTTTGCGCCTAATGGGAAAAGGTTATAACCTCACTTAACTTCACACTCATTGACAGCTGCATCTTGTGAAGTATTCGATTCTATTTGGGTCTGAGCATGGGGGGACTTACTGGGCCTGGGATAGACTGCTTGGTGCCTTTTGAACAACACACACAGGGAAATGTATTTGGCCTGTCTTTTTTAGACGGAAAAACACGGGAATTATTCAGTCAGTCACTCAAATGGAGCAAACAAATATATAATTCATATGTAAAATTAAATTCAAGTTTATGTGTACGTATATTCCTTAAAAAAATAATAATTACCATCATATAATGGCATCACCAGCAAAAAGAAAACTTTGCCCGCTGGTGATCGTTGCAAAAAAGTTACATTATTTTGAAAATTTGGTTGTTTCCCAATAATTTTTGAAAATTTAAATGATGGTCTCAATTGAAAAGAAAAATCTGTCTATTATCCAATTACTTAGTTTATTCTTGTTAATTTTGATTTCTAGATCAAAAGGGAATATATTTATAAACCTTGTACTTATATAAATCAGCTGTCTTCTTACTACTGTTAGTTTTGTTTGATATATTTTGTATTTATTGGTCGTATTTGGTCTAAAATTATATTGCACTATATTATTCAACAAAAAAATGTTTTTATACTTAATAATATATTTGGCTAGGTTTTTCAAGTGAAGTTATCTTACAGTCATCACATTAAATTCTTGAAATAATAGATTTGATGCATACAGCCTGGGTTTATTTAATATTGTTAGTTGAATAGTTGATAAGTTAGGATGGATATTAGTTTAATAGATGGAACCTTTTTCACTCTTTGAATTCAAGTGGTCGAGGAGTGTCCATAATATCACTAGCTTTTTTCTTTCTTCCTTTTCTTTTTCTGAGGGTGATGCTCACATGAGCACTGGCTTGTGCGTGGGTAGTGAGAGGGGTGATGATGAGAGATGATGACAGTTTTTGGGCAGTCGGGACCGACGGCTACTTATCTCCTTCGAAAGACGGGATTGTTGTCAAAACCCGTTCCGTCGACTGTACTCGATCCTGAAACCTTTTCTATTAGCTATTGAGTTTTATTCTTTCAATCCATCTTTACCAAAATGATAGACCATTGTACAATAAACACTAGAGTTTAGATTCAGTTTTAGCTTCACAGCCAAATTCAAATTTGAAAGAATTTTACATTAGAAATCATACAGTTTCTGTAGTCTCTACCAATGACAACTAACCAGTTCGGGATCACCATTGAACTCGTTCTTTCCTCTATAAATTCATTACTAATTCTCCATTAACAAAAATTATCCTTTTCTCACTCTCTGCTCTTTTCCTCTCATTTACTTGTATATTTCTCATTATTCATCATTGTTTTCTTTTTTTCTTACCAACATTATAATTATTATTTTATTTATAATACCGGTATGAACTGCATTCTTATTATTATTGTTATCAATTTCTCTTGTCTTGTTTAAACTTATGGTTAGCCTATTATTGTATTTACTTTTAACATTTTTCTTATTAATATTTTTTTTCTTCAGCAATAAGATTATTTGTATTTATTGCACTTATTGTTGAATGTATTTTGTTTCAATAAGCTTGGAAACCATTGTCACATTGTTAATAAATTCATCACTAATTCTGTGAAACTTTTATCCATCCCAATGTGCATTGATAGCATATTTTAACAGCTTTTCTTATTCAATTGGTATAAGACGCAGGCACGTTGTTCACACATTTCACAGCTTAGCCTTAGCACAAGAGTAGACGTACGTGTCGTCTGAAAAATTCACAACCGCATATCAAGGCTGGGCATACACTCGTCACAAATCCCGAACAATATCAGCGGCACAAAGTACGCAACTGCTGCATAATTCGTTCAATTTTCGGCCGGCGGGAGCCGAATAATAGCCGCTCAAATGGAGGGTTTACGAGCGAAGCGCCGCCTCTCTCCACAATATAATACAGAAGAATATAGAGATGTGTAGCCTCTGTCTTTGGCTTTGTAAGGCTAGGCGTACACCGGTTAGTCAAGACAAGACAAGACGAGATTAGTCACGTTTAGTCACAGTACTTCAGTACTATGAAGCAACACACACCGATTAGTCATTGCACCTGTGTGTGCTGCTTCATAAGAAACTATGTGAATTACTGTGACTAATATTATTGTTTTAAGGCTAGGCGTACACCGGTTAGTCAAGACAAGACAAGACAAGACAAGACGAGATTAGTCACAGTACTTCACATATGAAGCAACACACAACGATTAGACATTGCATCGGTGTGTGCTGCTTCATAAGCAGCTATGTGAATTACTGTGACTAAACGTGACTAATCTCGTCTTGTCTTGACTAACCGGTGTACGCCTAGCCTTAGACTTCACTCAAATTGATTCTTCTCAGTTTAAGACACAAATTTGATGAGAATATCATTTTGGTTGAGTGGTAGAGTGGACATTATCGTCCAAACTTCGACACGTCAGTAAATAAAGAAGTCATTTTATTCTATTCTAATGTTTGAAACAGCTGAAACGCATTTGCGACTCTGAAAATTTTAGTGTGAAATTAGTGCGTCCAACACTTCTTATACCTTATCATCGTTCATTGTTCATCGTTCATCGTTCATCGTTCATCGAGAGTTGAAAGATTTTAGGCTCCACCAAAAAACTAACGGGACAGAGCGCTTGGCCAATACAGAGCAAGGTCATCGTCCGACGAGTGTCAGTTTTCTGGTCACAGTCATCCCTTTGACTGTTGATTTTTGCCGCAGAAAATTGTTCTGTGTGCATTGATTAATTGCTATATTTGCATTTCATACAGCTGTTAATGTACGAGGATTCCAATCACTTGAAATATAATAAAAGTTCAGCTAGAGTTTTAACGAGCGTAATAACGCGATAACCTGTCCGATCTAGCTCGGATATAACGTTACGCATGTGGGCTTACACAAACATACTTACACAGTTGCGAAGTGAGCGCACGGGCTAACTATATGTTTAATATATGTTGTAATATTTTGTTGTCACATTCATATAGCAGCTAGGAGTAGGACTTTTTATAACGGAATGTTGGTAGCATTCACCATCTAGATCTGTGACCTTCAATCTTGGTCTTGTTCTCATTGCACGATGACTATATCTATGTGTATCAATGAAATAGCATTGACATTATCAATAATGTGATTGTCATCAAGTGATTAGAACACTGTAATTGGCCCCTTTAGAATTAAAATCAATCATCAGCATATTTCTTCTCCTCATGTTGCATTCTTGATCATATAAATGAATTATGGTTATATTATTAGTTATCTCCCCTCTAATTTTCAGTATAACTTCATTTCTCTCATTCATCATGATTGCTCTGCTCTCTCCCTGTTTTGATCATCATCAAAACTTTCCTTCCACTCACCTGCAGAGCTAGTTTCAAATTAATATCCTAAACATCAACGGGATTCTGAGACCCCGTAGCACGGGTGGCTGCTAGTGTGAAATAAGTTCAATTAATACTATACTTACAAAAGTAAAGAAAATTACACAGAGAATTGAATAAAACTTGATAGATTTGAATTCAGTGACAAAAATAATATATTGTATTTCAGTCAAACAGGAATTTACTCTCTGTACTGAGCAATTGAAAGTTTGAACAAACAAAACTCACACAAGATTAACACTTTCTTATTGAGAACAATAAGAACATAAAAATCTCTATCCCAATCTCCAAAGGTTAAGCAACGTTCAGTCGGATACCTGTTGGGATGGGTGGCCGAGGTGTCTCAACTCTGTTGGAGTCAGTGTACACAAACGCTCTTCCTCAACTGTTTGAGAGAAGAGGGATCTAGGGGGGGTCTGGGGAATCAATGAGGTATTTCGGGGGTCGGAGAGCGCCCCCCAAATTCGGGGGGGGGGTGGATGGGGGTAGGTATGCGTCAGTAGACGCCGCAACCGAATTAATAAAACATTGCGCGTATGAAGATGTCTCTTGTCGGCTCTGTGTTTTCTTATTCTTCCAGGTGTTTCCTCAGTTTCTCTCTCTATCCATTTCTCACCCTCTCTCTCACTCTCTCACCCTTCCTTTCTCTCTATCCTTCCATGAGTCCTTTCCTTTGTCACCTTTCCCCCTCCATCCCCACTTGTTTTCTTCGATTCATCGTCCTTTTCTATCTCCTACTATTTCTTCAGTTTCTCTCCACATAAAATCATATTTCTATGCAATTGGAAGTCAAATATATCTATGTATTCTATTTATTATTTCAAATATAATATTCTTCCCACATGAATCAATAATGATTAGAATAGAAAATAACTTTGTTTGTATGTTATGATGTAAACACTGAAAGATATCGTCAATTCCACTATTTTATTGTAATAATACAACCAATGATTAGAATAAAAATAAATTATATTCCCAGTACAAGTCGATGAAAACTTCCCACGACTTGTAATGAAAATCGACGTATACTTTGAACTGCCATTTTTAATTTGAAAATCGAATTTTCAAAGTATGTACAGTACTTAAATTCTATATATCTTTCTGAACAATTTGGTACCATTTTCATGATTATCGGTTGGAAAATATAGTCCGAAGGAGCAAACTCGTTTTGATTCCCCTTCACCCGCGCAAAATCACCTACTTTTTATAAATTCAGTTAAAAAAATATATTCAGGGCTCTCAAGCAATAATTTTTCAAATATCAGTTAACACAAGAAGCTGTTGAATGTGTATCCAGCCTATTCCCACACTTCAAAGGAGCTGTCAAATTTGCTAAACTGACATTTTTGACAACTCATTGAAACAAAACGCTGTCCACCCGATGCCCTTTGACACAAAAGTGTTCCAAATTTGACGCCCTTTGACACAAAAGTCTTCCAAATTTGTAGTAATCCTATCAAATAGTGGAAGAACTGTCAAATATTTGTCTAATTCTGGGTTAGACAGCAATCAAATGACAAGGAAGAGTGATCAGTGACTGGGTTACGAGGTCAGTTCGATCCCTGTTTAAACTTGACAGGAGGCCAAGCTTTCAACACGCCGAACTGAACACATTTTGATGTCAATTCGTCGGTGTTTGAGTGTTGATCCGATTGCTGGGTTCTTGGCATACTAACAGGTAGGCCTGTTACAGAATGCTATTAGAGGCCTGTTTCCAATAAAAAAATAGCTTTTTTGTACTAAAACTCATCAGACATTCATGAAACCATCAGATTTTATCCAATAAAGTAACTTTGAATTGAACTTAAACTTCAACTTCAGAAGAAGAAGAAGAAGAAGAAGAAGAAGAAGAAGAAGAAGAAGAAGAAGAAGAAGGAGGAGGAGAAGAAGAAGAAGAAGAAGAAGAAGAAGAAGAAGAAGAAGAAGAAGAAGAAGAAGAGGAACTTGAACTTCAGAATGTACTTAGCTGAATGACAATAAAATTCAATAGATTTATTTATTATTCACTTTAGGCTAGGCGTACACCGGTTAGTCAAGACAAGACAAGACGACATTAGTCACGTTTAGTCACAGTAATTCACATAGCTGCTTATGAAGCAGCATACACCGACGCAATGACTAATCGGTGTGTGTTGCTTCATAAGCAACTATGTGAAGTACTGTGACTAAACGAGACTAAACGTGACTAATCTCGTCTTATCTTGTCTTGACTAACCGGTGTACGTTCAGCCTTACAGTGAAAGATCAATCAAAGCGGTGATTCTAAAAAGTGATGATATAGTTTATAAAATCTGATAGAATACACATAATAAATTGAGTTTTAATTTTCTCGAGCAAAATATCAATTATGTAATTATTAGGCCTAATAATTAGTGTTTAAATAATAAATAAGTCTAATAATAAAAGTGTCGAAGTATATTGATATTGTGGCTTAGGCTTGTATACATATACAAATCGACTATCTTAAAGTCTCGTCAAATCGGGCAGAAATTTTACAACTCAGAAATGACTTACAGAATGAACCTCATTTTCCAAGTTACTAAAAGGCAACTCATGACTCTTACTGATTATTTTGAACAAACAAAAACGAAGAATACAAAAATAAATCACTGACTTTCAACAAACACGAAACATTTGTCTTACTAACCAGAAAATTGGATTCGAAGAACTTGGATTGTTTTCAAAATAAACTTTTGAAAGAAACAATTCCACGCTTGTCACAAAGATAATTATTTCATGAAGTGTATTGTTGTAATTTTTCAATTACCACAGATAACCTCAATAATAACATCACGAGAGAGACACCATAACTCCAAGATATAATGTGAATCTCATAATAGAAGCTCAAATAATAATTTAAAGAACAAACATTCGTTCAGAAGAATAGAATGAAAAAAATCTATTAATAATAAATACCTGTATAAAAACACAAGGGAAGAATACTCAGAAGATTGAAACAAATTCAATAATAGAAATTGATTTATTAACGCTTAGAGAGTGTTAACATAGAGAGAAGAGAGAGTATAACAAAATAATAGGAGTTTAAAATAAAAAGTTGGTGTGAAAAAGTCATGGTGATTATTACTAATTTTGTTTGTTTGCTTTTTTGTGTGAATGAAGTTAGTTGGAAGTTAATGCTAGTTGGAAGAGAGTTGATATTTTCTCAAATTGCTCTTCAAGATCTTATTTAGCTCGAAAATGAATTTATGATGTTTGTTGCTTAAGTGAAAAAATAAATTGGCTGCTATACTGTCTGAAGTGTCAGTTGGGAGCTGAATGATGGCCCGAGCCGCTAGCCTAGCTGTTTGGGAAGGGATTCCCCAGTTTTGTTTCTCTAAAGGCAGCACATTTCCGAGATAGCTTCTGAATGCTGTTTTTCTGTGGGATCATTGAGTAGTTTGAATAGAAAGATCCAGCAAATATACTGGTCAGTTGAGATCTACAGAACAAAATTCGTAAAGTGCTGCTTTAGTCATCTTACAAGCAACAGTAATTTATTACAATTCCCCATGTCCACACTAGGTCGATTATGTGTGCTGCACAGCATGCTACCAATGCTCAAGCATAAATATACACTATACAGCATGCTGTGCAGCACCCAAAAATCAACCTAGTGTCGACATTAGGAATTGTGGTTTTCGCACATGAGCTATGAATACTTCAGGAACAAAACCGGTTTCGGTCTTTCGGCCATTCACAATAGTATTGAAATCCATAATTATTCTGAATAATTATTTTGATACAATGTAGGCTGTAATATAATTTAATAAACAATATATGACGAGATCTTATAAGAGAAAATCAATTGACAAAATGTACATACAATACAAGAGACGTGAAGCATCAATGAACAGAGCACATTTTTTGGAAATAAACCTCAAACTTTGATTAGTAATTGAAAAATTGGAAATTCAAAAGAAAATATTTGCAAGCCCATTGAGAATTATTTCAGATAAATGTTCAGCCTTCACTTCTGATGAATTCCATTTATATTGTAAAACAGAGGAAATTAACCACTCTAAATAATGAGAACATTCAATTATACACATAATTGTAGTATCTCTGTATTATGTATTATCTCTAAATACATCTCCTGTATGTATTACAGTATATCTACAGTAATAAGATCTATTCCTAGCCCGGATTAGGAAATATGTCTATAGTCTATAAATATAATTATAGTTTAATTAAATATAATTTTGTAATCGATCGAATCTTTCTAGATTTTATGAATTTGATTAATTTCACATTTTGATCCCGGGAAGAACGTGAATTTGGGAGCATCAACCCCTTGAATTTCAAGCCAAATTTCATCCGCTCTTTTTCATGCTGCTGTTAAATGCAACCGACTCCTCTAATAAACCGTTCTATCATAGGCCAAAGCCTTATTTAAACGTTCGCCATCAACCAATTACAAGCCAGTGTTCATTATAATCCAGAATCGCGTTCTTTTCAAAAGCTGGCCAACAAATTTACACGCACGATGTAGTTGCAGTTAGCAACTGTGAAACACCTTCCATTGATGTTTTTAATAGCGCCTAATTCAGTTCACAAAAATACTACACTTAACTTAGCTATTTCTTAGCTAATGCATTTTGTCGGTTGTTGATTTTCAATCAAAAGGAATCATTAATTTTTTATAGTTTTGTGAGTTGCAGTCATTTCGATATCTCCCGAAGCGTTTTTGAATTGAATTTGACTTACCATAATGATTTAACCAGGAAATGTATCTCATTATTTAATTGAAAATGGTCGTTCGCCTAAAAAACAGTCGTTAAGTCACGTCAGAGACCCTGAACTGATTAGGAGTGACCTGAAAACTCTGACATCAGACCTGAGCCAGCCAGGTTACACGGAATTATTATATTATTTAATTGAATAGTATATTATTGTTGTGTCATCTCTTAATCTTCTTAATTTTTTTTTTATAAATTTAATGTAGTCTTTTATCATCGACTAACCAGATTGGTTGATGAATGTATTATCTAAGCTTTTATCCAATACAGGTCTCTACCACAAACTTTCCTTAGACAGCTTTTTTAATATTTTTTTATTGAGAAATTTTATCTTTGCATAAATTTTGAATTGAGGTCATCTATATTGATTTAACTAACATAGCTTTCATCCGAACTATTAAAAATCGAAGTCCATCGTGATGAAAATGAAGTTGAATTTCAATTCATCAATTTTTGTTTGAATCAAAGTTCAATTCGTGTCTCATCCAATAAAGGAATTAGAACAAATATTGTTTTATTGTAAGATTGTTTTACCAAAGCAAGAACTGATTCCAATTGGTGCATTGTTATTAAGCTCAAACCATTCGAGGTAGGCTGATGAACTATTATTTTAATAGATATTTTAATAGGTACTTTAATATATTTTTGTTTCTCAAAGGCTTGTAAGCGTAAGCGAGGCATTCTCTGGAGTTGATAATATTTTTACTTTTATAAAAGAATGTGCAACTCTTTCTTTTTTCTTTCTTTTTTAGTTTCAGTTTTTTACCTTCGTTACGCCAAATTTTTTTCATTGTCCGATTGGTCTTCTTTGTTTGTTTAATTGAAACAAACTTTTATTTTCTCCCGAACAGGTTTTATTTTCCAAAATAGCGAAAGTTGTATTAACGTTGTTCAGTCACTTTGCATCTCAAGCCTCCTTCTTGGTTAGTTCCGCCAGTTGACACGAGATGCGCTAGGAGTAGCTTGAATCCTATATTCTAAGCGGAGTTGGTGAATTGTCAGGAGAGGGGAGATTATCTACTTCCCCTCTCTTAGCTCACTTTCGCACACACACAACCAGCCGGCAGCGGCCGCCAGCCGGCAGCGAGTGTCACAACGTCACAACATAAATACAGTATTTATCAATACGATCTACGATTCACAATAATATGAGTATTAGGCCTCCGTAGCGCCAGTCCGCCAGTGCCACTGGCCTGCCTGTCTAGTCAGTGAATACCGGTGCACCGCCTGGTGCAGTAACCATCAGCTCCTACTCTACTCACGTACACGTACATATTATTTAATGTTGATTAGAAATAAATGTGATAAGATATCTCTCAAAAATATATTTTGAAAGTTATAGAACACTTCATGTTTTCGTTAGTATGATCATTGGCATTGCGCATTCCAACGTATGTTACAATCTGATCTGAATATAATATAACTGATCTGAATAAGTCGGTTTCGTCAACATTTTAACATGTTATCTAAATGTAAATAGTCAATAAGTTTATACTTTTTTCTCAGTAATTATTCAAATATAATTAAAAGTAGGTATGTCCATCTGTCACTTTGTTGATACTGTACATTTCAACCTTTTTTATTTATCAAATAGAGTAAGTTTAAATATATACTTTATTATCAAATAAACTTATAAGATTTAAATCTGATTTGAACTGTTCTGCAACGTGACATACAGTTAGAGATTGATTCAGTCGGAAAAATAAAATAGAAATAAATTGAAAAAGTATTAATTTATTCCAAGCGATGTTCAGTCAAAAACATTTTTATTTTACACAGATTTGTACAATATCGAAGTAAACAAAACCCATTAACAATAATTTGATTTCCAAGTTGGTTCCTATGTAAAAATAATAGATATTTATGTAAATACAGTAAATATTTACATAAAACCAAATTTAAATTTTTATATTTGGAACAAATTTTAAGACAAACCTAAAATGAGGGTATGGCCAGCCAGCTGTTGAGATAATGAGCCAGAATTCATTGGATTTAATGTGATGCCCACAGATAAAAAAAAACTTGAAAAAGTATTGGTGTAAAAGTACTTAAATTTTCAAAACTATTTAGCCTTGAGCTGAGAAAGAACTTTGAAGGGTTTGAGAGTTTACCTGAAATGCTTTACTTTGTAAAATACTTGAATACTACTTTAAAACACTACTTTAAATACTTGAAAAGTAGTGCAGCATTTCAGCATTTCATTTGCACTACTTTTCAAGTATTTAAAGTAGTGTTTTAATTTTCAAGTTTTTAAAGTAGTATTAAGTATTTTAAGTAGTGCAGCATTTCAGGTAAACTCTCCAAACCCTTCAGAGAGTTTTTTTTCCCAGCTCATGGAACAGTGAAAGATTGTATGTAAAATAATTCTTCAAAACTCAACATTCACGAATCCTTATAAATTACAGCTTAGTTTGGAATAATGGAATATGGAATTATGAAAACTTGAATAGGAATAATGTTCAAATATTATTTCTTGCATAAAATAGAAATAAAAATTACAATCTGTCCCCAATGTAGAGCGATTTTCAATATTAGTGACTGGAAAAGAGGTGTCTTCACCAAGTAGCCTATAAGCTATTCTGAATCAAAGGGTAGATAATTATGATTGTAACTACAGTTTGAATAAAACTAGAACTTTTATGATAAAATTGGAAAATCGCTTTTCGAATTTCCTGCATTCAGCATACAATGAAAACGAGATATTTCTTGATTTGATTTAAAAAAAATTAGGTATCCTTAGTTCTAATCTACCTGTTACGTGAAAATTGTAGCCTATATATTTGTTCAGAGATTGCCAAAACTTATCAGGATTCGATTGGTAAAGATTTTTCCCGAATGATGAACAGAAATTCAAAGTTATGTACCTATGTTTAACATAATTATAAGTTATTTTTGGGGAACTTGGGATGATTCGGCGCGGCGGAACACCTGAAAGATAATCTCTCCGCCACACACAGCCATGAGCAGAATATAATGCAGTATCTTGAGACAAATCTCTTTGAATAATATTCATGATTCGTGAAAGAGCAGTTTTCTACATCTCACCTTTGACGATAGATTGTTACTTGTTAGTGCATATACTGTACACACTACACCGCACTCCACACTGGTTTTACGTGATTTCTGTTTTCTTTCCAGTATGAAAGCGTTCAAGAAATTTCCACTGGAGTATTTTTAATACAGTCTGTACATCATTAGCTTTGTTTTGATATGTTTTTCTCGATTAATGTAAGAATGAACAAGTTATCGAATTTACAAAAAATGGTACTTTTTTATGAACGATATGGGAAAGTTGTTTCAGTTTGGAAAGATACCTTTTTTGAATTTTTAAGAGTAGTTCATTAATTAAGAGCAAGTTCATTGATTTTAAGAGCAGTTACATTATTCAAGCCCATGACATTGAATATTATGTTGAATAATTTTTGGCTATATCTGAACAAACATATACGATTTTCACGTAAAATGCAGATTTAGAACTAAGATAACCTATTTTTTTTTAATCAAATCACAAATAACTCGTTTTCTTGTAACAGATGACTGAGAATAGGCACATATCTGTTCTCATTGACGTTCATAATCAGTAACGAAGTCAGTTCTTTTCTATTATGTTATATAATCGTGGAACATTGAATCCAACTTAACCTATAATGTTTTCCATATCTCCCATTAGGGAAAACTGGATGATTCGGCAAGGTGGAACACCCGAAAGGGTCTCTCCGCCAAAAAAGCCATACGCTTAATAATAATAATTGAATCCAATTATTCGATCCCGGCAACCTTCTATCCCGCCAAAAACCTCTATGAAATGGCTCAATTTTTCACATGTATACAATTTTAACCCTGAAGCATAACTTTTTCATAACAGCACCTAATATCATTTTAAAATCAATTTAAATAAGCCCCAATTTCATACCAGAATTACTGTTAAAGGCGGCTTAACAGATTGTGAGGTATAGCTCTTCAAAGTTCATTTATGTTAATAATACACCATAAGCTATTTATTGCTAATTCTCGCGGAAATCATGTGGAATAGCAAAAAATCAAGTGAAATTGCGAGAAATCGATTGAGATGCATTGATAGAAAAATGGTTCTCGGTTCAAGAAAAACTAATGAACATATTTCTAGATCCGCCACTGGAAAGTATAGAATAAGAAGGGGTTCAGTTATATTTTCTTCTTCGCATATACCGTACAACTGATGTCAAAATGTTTACACAGGACAATTCCAAGCACAAGCAGAGAATGTAGAAGGAGATAAAACAGAGCTTCTGAAATATTATATGAATAGACTAGCTGAGTAAAATGAATTGCAAACTGATTACAATCTGATTCGAGGGACTATTTATGATAAATTGTTGAAAATATAATCCTGCACACAATATCGTGTAACAGCTTCTTTCTATAGAACAAGAAGAAAAATTCAGCAATACATAATACAACTTCAAGCTGATATTGATACGAGTTCAGTGAACAAGTATATCGACACTACTCTGTAATAATTAAATAACACATTAAACTATTAATGTGTTCATAAAGTATACATTGTAATATATAAATTTGGAAATTTGTAAAAGTACTAAAAGTTATATCTTAGACATTTTATTGTTAAACGCTGGCATAACAGTCCTTAGAAGAAAATGAAAATATATGCGATCGTCAAATATCATACTATTTCAATCTGTTAAAGATAACATCCAAATTATAGCAGTTACAATTAAAATGAATATAAAATTATTTGTAGAGAATGACACAAGGAATCCATCGAGATCCATTTCGTTCCGAAATTCTGATTAGAACTTGAGATATAGACGATTGTATAAATAAGAAAAGTACCATTCTTTGTAAATTCGATAACTTATTTATTTTGACATTAATCGAGAAAAACATATCAGAACAAAGCCAATGATGTACAGAATGTATAAAAATACTCCAATGGAAAATTCTTAAGCGTTTTGAAACTGGAAAGAAAACAGACAGAAAATTGACGACGCTTGCAATAGTACGTAAGCAATAATATTAGCCTATAAGTAAGCTGAGATGAACAAGGCGAGGTAGAATAATCAGAGCTGACTGCAGTGTTCAGCTCTGAGCGTAGTGAAGGAGAAGTCTGCTGTGTTGATAGGAAGGCAGTGGTAGGGAGAAATTGAGAGTGTGTGTATGCGCTTGCTCGCCCCTGCGAGTATGTGCACTGTACACACTCACATTGGACGCCACGCTGATTTTATGTGATTTTCTGTTTTCTATCCAGTTTCTAAACGCTTGAGAATTTTCCATTGGAGTATTTTTTATACATTCTGACATCATTGGCTTTGATCTGACATGTTTTTTTTTCTCGATTAATGCCAAAATAAATAAGTTATCGATTTTACAAAAAATGGTACTTTTTTATTTATGAACGATATGGGAAATAAAATGTTTCAGCTTGGAAAGATACATTTTTTTGAATTTTTAAGAGTAGTTCGGTTGATATAGTTGAAACCGTTCAAGAGCTGGAAAGCTAACGGAGTTAGCACTTTAAAGCGCCATAGCTCGCTTATTAGACCACTTACAAATTTCAGGTGGCACTTTTTCTCACTCTTATAATGATCTTAACAAGTATGTTTAAAAATATTATCCAATTTAAATAAAAAAAAATTTCGACCGAACAGCCTTAAAGCACTGATAGATTACGCTGTTATATTCCAAGTGTACAATAACATTGTAAAAGTAAGATAGAATAATTTATTTTATCACAGGAACCTTTTGTTATATAATTATATTGTGTGATTTGGAAAATGAATCCGATTTGATTTGATAAGCACAGTATAAACTTCTACAAAATAATCTATGATAAAGATGCTATACAGTACATACAATAAACGAATAACATTCAATAATTATTTGTTGAACACATTACAGTCAGAAAAATAAAGAAGATAGTCATTCTTATCTATCCTATTATTTACTGTATAACATGAATTTATTACATTATGCATCTTGTGGCTCGAGTCAACATGTGTATCAACATGCTATGAACTGTTTAATCAAATCTTATCGAAGATTTATTAATTATTACGTTAATTTACCACCAAAGGTAGGTGATACAGTAAAATTCTGTCCCTACAAATCACAAGATAGGCAGCCCCGCAAACTATCCAATAAGTAGGTCAAGGCTGAAGGTCAACCACTTCCACTCAATCATGCTCACTCACTCTCTCTCACTCGCCGCCATCTCTCTCTAAGTTCAATGACCTTGTCAGCTGGCTGCTCGGCAAGTCAGAGGCCTCACTACACTGCTCCGTGATATTTTAGTGAAGCCTCTTTTTAGAGGCAATAACAACTTCCCTGCGTATGACAGACAGAGTATGCTGACTGCATATTATGAGGAACTGTTTTAGTAATCTGAGTAGATTTACATTGCTGAATTGCTATTTCTTTGTCTTTATGCTTTTATTATTTCACAAACGTTTCTACCTATTGTTTGTTATTTGCTATTTGTTGCTATTTGTTGTTTGTTTGCTATTTCTAGTTGAAATAGCATCCAAGAATTTTGATTCAAGAAAACCAATCAGATCAGTTCAACTGAAATAAAGGAAATGTTTTTAGATTGTATCATTGAATTGGATATAAAATCATATGTAGGATATTGAATCATTGAAATAAAGAAATATTTTTTGATTGAATCATTGAATTGAATTTAGAATAATTTTAATTCTAAGTACCATATTAAATGTAATATCTTGTCAAATTTCTGTAGCCTCTATAATAATTATGAAAGTGCACTGGGAATTCAAATTTATTCAACTAAAAATTATCTCAAGTTTAAAAATTATAAGAAGACTCAATTAAGTCTTAATTCTTACATTTTAGTCAAGGAATGTGTCCCATGTTTGCAAATAACGAAATGAAACAAACTAAAAAACTATTTCACAAATTATTCCCCTTAATAACATTGATTTCCAATGAATTTCGGCTGATTCCAATAATCGATTGCACAAATTTGTCATTGATCATTCTTAAAATAACGTCATCTGACTCATATGATTTCAATAGAAATTTCTTTGCTTTGGTTTCGTCAAATACAACCATTCTACAGCAGTTGAAAAATGACTTTTTTTTGACTTGGCGAAGTTTGGACAATAATGTCCACTCTACCACTCGACCACTAAATGGATTCAATTGGCATGAACCTCTACTAATTGGCGTCGTCATTTGATAAATTTAATTCAGACTACAATACAATTTTTGCTTTTGACTTGCCTATATTGGCTCTTCTTTGTTTCTTTTTGACTTGTTCTTTTGTGGCTGTGCCCATGTGGTATCTATTGGTACCATGCTATGAACAAAAGCATTATTATTAATAATAATAAATTTGTCTACGATAAAAACAATGAAAATTCAGACAATTAAATAATAATAATTCAGGCAATAATTTATCCAGTAATCAATCAGCAAAGATTCCCTATTCGATGTCAACTGAAGACTGCATCAATTAGCAGTTTGATTGACGCCAGGTGGCGTATGAACAAACCATGAATCACTGTCAAGCGAAGGTATTTACTAGATGTGATCAGTGTTGGAGGTGCTAACCCCGTGAGGTTTTGGATGGTTGCAACCTGTCACACCGCAATCGGTGATTCCCGAACTGATAAACTCACTCTTTGACTTCAAATCTCAAGTCTCACTTCTTTTGGCTGTCTTCCACTACTTTCTTAACGATATTTTTCTTCTCTTCTTCTGCGTCTTTCCTGTCTTTCCCTCTTGCCTTTTTTTATTTTCGTTCACAACTAAGAAAATCGACAGTATCGCATCAACCCGCCTACGAATTTGTGTAAGCCTTTATTTTTTGTTACTAAAGCTGGGTCAGTAGGCCTCTAGCTGTTTTCGAATCGTCACTGAACAAGAGATTGTCTGGTGTTTGTATCGTTGATGACAGCTACGATAGCTTGAGCCCTACTTTTTATCTTGACAATCTTTTATCAACAACAATATTCACCTTTTTATTCTCTCAATTTTCCTTATACATGTAATTTTCTCCTATTTTTCATATCCTTCATCGTTTAGTCACAGTAATTCACATAGTTGCTTATGAAGCAGCACACACTGTTGCAATGACTAATCGGTGTGTGTTGCTTCATGAGCAACTATGTGAAGTATTGCGACTAAAGGTGACTAATCTCGTCTTGTCTTGTCTTGACTAACCGGTGTACGCCTAGCCTTATAGTGATACAGTATAATAATTCAACTGTATTGCTGTATGGATAGTACATGATGATTAACCAAATGAAAATGCGAATATTAAATATATTGTAGCCTATAAAAATTAATAAATCTGTGACCCTTTTCAAAAAAACGGTTGCTGAGTGGCTGAACGCTAGAGGTTTTCACTCAACAAATGAATATACTATTAGTAATGATTTTGAAAGTTTGAATAAATGACTGAATTGTATGTGAAAACTATATTTTGTATGTGACAATGCCTATTGTAAACCTGTTTTATTTTATGGCGAATAAAAATCTTGAAATCTTGAATCTTAAAATAAATATGTTTGTTTGTCAATGGCTCAACAGCCCTATGTGGGCTTAGGCCTACCAGCTGGATGCCAGTTTCACATCCACTTGACTGAATTAGCAGAGGTGAATGATCATTAACCAGAAAAGATGTAACGTGTGGTTAGCACATTGACATCTCAACCATAAGCTAGTCTTCGCAACCCAGAGATGGGAACAAAGCACTGCTGGGTAACATTGTTTTAAGCAGCTATACAGTGCAATGCAACAATTTAATATGCCTCCAAATATGGGGAGTGACTGACTAGCCTTACTAACGATTAGTCAGGCTCCCAATGGAGGATATATAAATGAAGAAGGATATATAAATAATTGAGATATATAAATAATTAAAATAAATATACTGTATAAATACATAAGTTTAAATAAATAATTATCTCTGAAGAACATCGCTGTTGTCAATTATCACAATGAGGTCTTCACATAGTTCTTCGAATTGATTATTATCAGTAATAAAAGACAATGTATAGCAGGATCCTTTCAACTTGTCAGAAAACAGCTGATTCAACGTTAGTAAACGAGCGTACATCAATCAGCTGTTTCTGACAATTTAAAAGAATCCTGCTATAACAAGTAGGATAATGTGGTGAAGTAGCAGGGAGCTCCTTTTGAAATTGCCAACCCACTTTGAACTACTCAGAGTGTTTTGTAGCATAGCAGTGGCGGCAAGCCTACTGCTTTGTGTTAGCACAGAGCAGAAAATAGAATATTCAAAAACGTCGAGATTGCATGGCTGAATGGACCGACCCCATGACACACGCGCACTCCCACGCACTGTGCATTCTGCACTGCCTACCAGACTTGGCCTAGCCTATTTATTGTTCGTCCTGCTAGAAGAAAAAAGGAGGAAAAAGGAAAAGAAGGGAAAGAACATAGAGGGGAAAGAGAATAGAAGGAGAAGAAAATAGATGGAAAAGAAAAAAGAAGGAAAAAGAAATAGAAGGAGAAGGAAATAGAAAGGGAAAGAAAATAGAAGGAAAAGAAAATAGAAAGGAAAAGATAATAGAAGGAAAAGATAATAGAAGGAAAAGAAAGTAAGAAATCAAACTTTGTTGAGTAGGCTGAACTACGACCTAAAAGTTGAACATAGTTCGAAGATATTATGATTTATTAGTATATTATAAATTAGTCAATCACATCAAGGTTAAGGCTGGGCGTACACTGGTTAGTCAAGACAAGACAAGACAAGATTAGTCACATTTAGTCACAGTAATTCAATTATTTGCTTATGAAGAAGCACACACTGATGCAATGACTAATCGGTGTGTGTTGCTTCATATTAAGCAACTATGTGAAGTACTGTGACTAAACGTGACTAATCTCGTCTTGTCTTGCCTTCACTAACCGGTGTACTGCCCTGCTTAGTTCGTAGTGCAGCCTACTCAAAAAAGTTTGATTTCCTCCTTTCTTCTCCTTCTATTTTCTTTTCTTTTCTATTTTCTTTTCCTCCTATTTCTTTTTCCTTCTATTTCCTTTTCCTTCTATTTTCTTTTCAATCTAGTAAACGTGACTAATCTCGTCTTGTCTAGTCTTGACTAACCGGTGTATGCCTAGCCTCATAGTTAAACATAGTTCGAAGTATGAATATGATTTGTGATTAAGGCTAGGCGAACACCGGTTAGTTGAGACAAGAAAAGACGAGATTAGTCACGTTTAGTCACAGTACTTCACATAGTTGCTCATGGAGCAACACACTGATTAGTCATTGCATCGGTGTGTGCTGCTTCATGAGAAACTATGTGAATTATTGTGACTAAACGTGACTTATCTCGTCTTGTCTTGTCTTGACTAACCGGTGTACGCCTAGCCTTAGATTATTGTACTGTTTTCTTAAAGATACAATTACGTGTTGTATTGAAACTATTTAAGTCTATTTGTATTGTCTATTATCTATTAATTTCACAGCTAACCAATTCACAAGGGAAAGCAATTCCTTAATTGAAATTACTAGGGGGTATTCCATACACCCCAGACCCCTGGGCCTCGCCCGAAATTTTTTCTTGGCTACGCCTTTGAATGTATATATTACTACAGTAATATGAATATATCGACAAAACACATATATATTAGTATTTTATCACATAATACTGTATTAGTATAGTACCTATTCATATAAAATTATTATACATAATATATTATTATTATAGTATTAATGTAATAATATTAGTATATTATCACATAATATTAGTTTTCTAGGATAAGAAAAATTTCATTGATCAAATCTCTACTCTCTATTTCCCTTCACTCCTCTGTGCTTCCTTTCTATTGCTGAAAAAAGCGAAGTTTCAAGTTTTGAGTCACAGTTTCGTGTTGCAAGAATACATCTTTAGAAAAAAAATCACAATTATAGTTTCTTGGAATGCGTTAGATTCTTTTTATCCCCTTCTACATCCTCTTCCTCTTCTCCCTCTTCTTCTTCTCCTTCTTCTCCATCTTCTTCTTCTTCTTCTTCTTCTTCTTCTTCTTCTTCTTCTTCTTCTTCTTCTTCTTCTTCTTCTTCTTCTTCTTCTTCTTCTTCTTCTTCTTCTTCTTCTTCTTCCTCCATCTTCTTCTTCTTCTTCTTCTTCTTCTTCTTCTTCTTTCTTCTTCTTCTTCTTCTTCTTCTTCTTCTTCTTCTTCTTCTTCTTCTTCTTCTTCTTCTTCTTCTTCTTCTTCTTCTTCTTCTTCTTCTTCTTCTTCTTCTTCCTCCTCTTCTCTTCTTTTCTTCTTCTTCTTCTTCTTCTTCTTCTTCTTCTTCTTCTTCTTCTTCTTCTTCTTCTTCTTCCTCTTCTTCTGCTTCTTCCTCTTCTTCGTATTGTTCTTCATGTTCTTCTTCTTTTTCGTATTATTCTTATTCTTCTCCTCCTCCTTCTTCACCTTCTTCTCCTCCTCCTTCTTCTTCTTCTTCCTTCTTCCTTCTTCTTCTTCTTCTTCTTCTTCTTCTTCTTCTTCTTTCTTCTTCTTCTTTTTCTTCTTCTTCTTCTTCTTCTTCTTCTTCGTCTTCTTGTTCTTCTCTTGTCTCGTCTTCTTGCGCTTGTGTTCTACATGCAAAAGCGAGCGAGCCACTGCCAATGAAAACATCCATAAATAGGCCTCACTCTTCACTCGGCAAGTCTCCTTTACATCACTCACAGTGTTCCCAGTTGTAGTTCACCTTCAGTCGTTAGTTTTGGTTCAAGATTTTCGTTTCGCTTTTCAAAAGTGATGCTGATGTTTAATAGCCTCAAGTTTTATCAACAAAAATTTATAGCCCGAAGAGTGGAGGGCCTTTGAATGAGATAGCTTTATGGAATAGACACTTTTAACATTTTACTATTCCATTAAAACTTATATAGATTTACTACTTCAATACATTTACCATTCCAAAAAAAACCATTATTCATAATGATGGACAAACCTATCATTGTGAAAATTCACATAGAATAGAAATTTATAACAACAATTTCACTCTCATCCAGATTACATGCGTGAGTATAGCAGGATTATTTTAACTTAACAGAAAACAGCTGATTTAACGTTAGTAAACAAGCGTACATCAATCAGCTGTTTTATGACAATTTAAAAGAATCCTGCTATACTACTTGATTGCTAGTGTTTTTATATTAAACTCTATTATTTTGATGTAACTTCCGACTCATTGTAGCACGCATAGGATAGGGAATAGCCGGTTTCCGAGTCTGAAGTTACATCAAATTAATAGAGTATAGTTTTCTTACTTGTTCTGGTAAAGGATCACAACGAATCTCTCATTATCTACAAAAAATCATATCTGAAAGATTGATACTGTTGCGGACTGAGAAAGGGATTGAGGGACGGCCCATAGTTTTAATGGCAATATTGTTCATAGGGAAAGCCAACCTCTTCTGTTTATTATTGTTTATTGACACTACAACAATGAGTGAATATTCAACATTCTTGAGAAGCTTCTGTTCAATTGTTTGTTGTTCTGCAGTTCACCAAAAATAGGCAGTACTTTGTAGCTAGACCTAGACCCTTCCTTGGGAATATAAAGGCCAGGACAGTAAAGTAAGTTGTCGACTAGTCAGTAGAGTTCTTTTTAAACAACCGAGCGTGTACCAGTCATGTGATATTCCATTGTGTTATTATGTGTGAGTCGAAAGTTTACAAGTGAGCTATTTGAAACAATACTGTATCGAGTGATTGTAATTTGACATAAGTGTGTGCATCCAGGACAGTGCATATAGTGAACTCTTTATAGTGTGATTTAATAATTAGTGCATTCTTTTCAATCGGCCAAGAGACAGTTAGATATATCAGTAACTTATATACAATTATTATTGAATTCTGTGTTATTAATATTTCTTTCTTATTAGTTTACTTGGGTGATTTCCTGCATTATTTGGACAGTGTGATCATTTAATTGTCTATCAGTTACTGTTTTATTCGTGACTGTATATAGTTGTAAAATATTAGTGTTGTACGATTAATTGGCCACCTGACTTTGTGCAAATAGTAATAATATTGTACTTTTTGTTTATTATAAACTGTATAGCGTTAAATAAAGTTGAAGTGTGAACTGAACAAGTGTTTGCCAGTCATTTTAGACGTTAGAACCCATGACAATACAGTAGTTAGTCTCTAGGTTTTGTTCTGAATCTCTCGACCACAAAGAACTGTAACTTATGTCATGGATGAAATTTATCGTCACATTTATAAAGAGAACGCCCAGAAGAAAGACTCAACACTAAAATACAGCCTTCATTGTATAGTATTATGTACATTGGATACATATACAATGTACTGTATGTACTGCATAGTCCATACTGTATGCCATCAATAAGTTGTCGCTTCATCGACAACGTTCATTCATAAATATTTGATATCGACCATTCACAGTTTGATACACATTGAAGTATCACCAGACTCGCCAGTGAAAATCATGAATTTTTTATGAGAAATGCGACAATATTATATTTAAAGAAAATTTACTCGCGTACATTATGGTCGAGTTTGAGACTTTCACTGAATTTTCTCAACGAACGTCACCATAATATTGAAGCAACAAAAATTTCTTATCCGTTGTTGAGTTTTTATGTTGAATGATAACATAATTTTGCTTAATATGTTAATGTTGTTTTCAAAGAAGAAAAAGAAAAAGAAGAAGACGAAAACGAAGAAGAAGAAAGAGTGATTACGATAAGCAGTCAATAGCGATTTATTATACAATTCGAACATTGTAAAGAGCTGTAATACGGTTTGGAAAAATGAACCAGCTATCCACGCAAGAAAAAAATATTTGGAATTGTAGATAATGAAAATTGTTCTCAACGACTTTTCTTGAAAATGATTAAAACTTTTGGGCATGAAAGATTATTATTCGAGCTTTTGAATAATTTTCTGAAAATATTTAGACCACAATATTATGCATACAAATCGAGATAATGTTCAGTTCATCAAGATAAAAGAGTCTGGAGAGAAAAAAAGCTTGAAAGTAAAGAGTTTGCAGTTTTTCCTGTATTCAACCGATACAAGTAGTAGTAAATTTCAGAATACTTTGTTTCTGGCCAAAGAAACTTTTTGGCTGTCTGCCAAAATTCCACAATAATTAATACAGTATGCTACATACATGGTGTACTCTCGTTTGAGAATATTTTTCAACGTATAAAAATGTCAGCTCATGAGAGGGAATTGATTTTCAATTTTAAAAACTGCTCATTGTTCTATCACTCCTGAACTCAACAATACTGAGAAAATAAATATAATTTTATAGGTTTTTTCAACTTTTGTGGTTCATAAAGCATTGATTGTAACAAGTAGTATTTATACATTCTCATCTCCAATTAGAATGATTATTAGTTTGTAATCAAATCATAACCGATCCGATTTGTATACATTTTATTTGACAAATATTTTTTCCACTGCTATCACTAGAGCTATCCTAACACTTCCAAGAGTTAGAAACAACTTCAAAGTTTTTATGAGAATGATTGGATGGTTATTTATTTTGAAAATAAATATTTCATTCAATTTTAAATTCAATTACCATTGAAAGTGATACATTTTCTGTATCTTATTGAATTCCTGTTCATTCCATGTTTATACCTTTCTTTTTTAATATAGCTTCCAAAACAGCAAACCACAAAAGCTTAATTTTGCCCCCTTTTCAAATCCGCAACGTTCTGTCGAAACTAATAAGACCTTTTAAAGTAAATTTTGTACTAACTAAAAAAATTTACTCAAAAAGTAAATTGTGTACAGGACTACTGTGAATATTATTTTATATGATATAAGACCTAATTTGAAGAAAAAGTGTATCTTCTATCTTCTAAATCAATACCAATAGGATTACTAATATATTGTTTAACTACTCTTTCTCGATTTTGAACAGTAATAAGAAATTCATTCAACAGCTACTGCCATGTAGTGGAAAATTTAGAAATAGACACACCCGAATCAGGAGACCACGCCTCGACCAATCAGGAGAGAGAAGGCGTGTCGATGGGCGTGTACTATTTGTACCACCCAACAGCTAGCGCTACCTAGCGAAAAATTTGGGAATCTACATGACTCGTAAAGTTGACTAATCAGGAGAGACTCAACTCTAAACTCTCTAAATATTGTCTTCCGTTTTTAGTGCTAAAGTAATGTGTGTTCCTGAATAATTTGTACTCGCGGTTGTTTTATATGAAATTCAAAGTAGCAACTCATTTAGCTAACTAAAATATTATAAGAATGAGTTACAGACAACTAGATTCAGTGATATACCAATTAATCTGTTAATTATACTGTGATATCTGTTTTTTATAATTGTAAATTTTTTGTCTTGCTTATTAGTAGTACCTACCGTATCTATTGAATACCAATTTGCTGAATTGAATTGTGACTTGAAATGATGTACTTTTTGACGTTTTCTCGCATTGTATTTGTGATTTTGACAATTAATGAATCTTGAATCTGATCATCAATATTTAATGTATTTTTCCAATGTATTCATCATCATTTTAGATAGAGCCGTTCATTGATGATTTATTCATAGTCAGTAATGATAGTTAGTTATCTATTTATTTATTCAGCGTATGGCTTTTATTAGTGAGACCAACCAATTATCCCTTGATAGGGAATATGGTGACATCGGCATAAAAAAAGTATTTTTTTGATTTTATAAAGTCCGTGAAATATATAACACTAAAACACAGCACGAAACACTTATTGTTGGTTATGATATAATGAAAACGTTACCATAAATAATATGGATCTATTTATCCACCCAAAAATTTATTTCACAGATTCACCGACAGATAAATTCAGCAATGGGCTAGTAAATCAATACCTTTTGTATTTTAGAATTTGGTTCGAACCTCATTGAAGTTTATCAATGATACTAATGGGACAATATTTATGTCAGTATAGATAAAGAATAAAATGAAATTAATCAGAAAGTGGCAAACTCGTGAACATTCAAAGATGAAGATTAGTTGAAAAAGATAGTAGAAAACAACGACTAGGCTACTAGCCACTCTCAATGATTATATCTCACACTAGCTCTTTCAATCTCGCTCTTTTTTAACTCTATTTTCTATCTCACTCTCTCTCTCTCACACACACACATTCACCCATCTGGTCAAAACTCCAGCGTGTGTTCAGAAATAGTACGCCGACAAAACGTTGGTTCTCGTGCATTGCATTTTATTATTTTTTCCACCCCCCGCTTTTTTATTTTTACAAGAGCAGACAGGTGTATGACGCGGGTCCTCTGTGACGCTCGCTCGCGAGTGAGTGCGGGTGCGTGTGTCCTCTAGTGTACATGTGTGTGGTACTATATAGTCACTGTAGTGTGTGGGTATGTAGGATGCCACCTGGTTGGAGAGCTGGCAAATGATGAGCTTCTTGCAAGAGTCATTTCGATAATACATCTGTTTCGCGTTTAAAAAACGTTCAAAGTCAAGTTCCTATTCATTTTATTCCGCTTCCGTCTTCTTCTTCTCCTCCTCCTTCTCCACCTTCTTCTTCTTCTTCTTCTTCTACTTTTTCTTCTTCTTCTTCTTCTCCTTCTCCTTCTTCATCTTCATCTTCTTCTTCTCCTCCTTCTTCTCCACCTTCTTCTTCTCCTTCTTCTCCACCTTCTTCTTCATCTTCTTCTTCACCTCCTTCTTCTTGTTGTTATTCTCCTCCTCCTTCTTCTTCTTCAACTTAATTTTCTTCTTGTTGTTATTCTCCTCCTCCTTCTTCTTCTTCTTCTTCTTCTTTTTCTTCACATTCTACTTCAACTCCCGTTCATCTCTCACTTTCTTCTCTTGAGGGTTAAGTGCAAGAGAGGGCCGACTGCGCCCTAACTTCGCCCTCTCAGGTTAAAATGAAGGCAGTCACTCTATTCTAAATTCTATTCTTCTGTATTTCATATTAATTATTGGTTTCAACTTTATAAGCAATCTAGTCCACAGTCAACCTCAATGTGGTTGATATATTTTTCTTTTTCACTCCTCTCTCTTCTCTCTTCGGTTTTTGTCTCTTATCCGCTATGTGGTAATTCACAAGGGTGAACTCTCTCCAACTCAAATTTTCTCGCTCTTAATAGACTGTGGACGAAAATAGAGACAATCTCCCCACTGCATGTATTTATTAATAGAAAGCATGTGTTCATTATTTTATTCTTTTTATATCAAGGGTCAGTCACTTGCCGTTGGATTTGTTTTGGTCATTCTAGAAAGGTTAGAATATTATTTTTCGCCTTTACATCACATACGGTTTTCATTTTTGTTACTCTAGTAACCTTGCTACAATTACACTCATCTCTATTTTTTAATTTTGTAATTTCTCCTTCTTTCTCTCTATTTTAATATTCCTCTCCTTCTTCCTCTTCTTCTACTACTTCCTCTTCTCCCACTTCTTCCTCCTCCTCTCCCTCTTTCACTTCTTCTACTTCTTCCTCTTCTTCCTCTTCCTCTCCCTCTTCTACTCCCTCTTCTTCTTCCCCTCCCCCTCCCTCTTCTTCTTCCTTCTTCTTCTTCTTCTTCTTCTTCTTCTTCTTCTTCTTCTTCTTCTTCTTCTTCTTCTTCTTCTTCTTCTTCTTCTTCTTCTTCTTCTTCTTCTTCTTCTTCTTCTTCTTCTTCTTCTTCTTCTTCTTCTTCTTCTTCTTCTTCTTCTTCTTCTTCTTCTTCTTCTTCTTCTTCTTCTTCTTCTTCTTCTTCTTCTTCTTCTTCTTCTTCTTCTTCTTCTTCTTCTTCTTCTTCTTCTTCGAAAATCACCTTTTCCAGTTTCAAAGTTATAAATAAAATGAAAATTCACCATTTCTCTCTTATCTATCTATTGGTTTAATCCACTTCTCCCGAACTTTTGAATGCATGGGCTGCATTCACGATGGAAGCTAGTTGCGTTGCTAGCGCTTGCTTATTACAATATTGTACTGTATCAAGTGTGTTCGTTCACATACAGCATTAGCAAGCGCTTGAAACCAGCTCTTCACGTGTTTGCACCCTTGAGCCCCAATACTTGACTGCTAGAACATGTACAAGTCATTTACTCGAGGACTTGAACACTCCAAAATACTACAGTGACTTACAAGTAACGTAGTAACGAGATTTGCTCTCCAGTTGCTCTACAAGTGAGGCCAATTTTGTCAATTGTACTAAGATGGGTCTGATATCGCATTCGGGAATGTACATTGATTATCAAAAAGCCTAAGCCACAAGTGAGCTTTATACCTTGTTTACACTCTGCCATTGGTGTATCCTAGTTGGTAGTGCTTCATTTCTAAAATCATAGGTGCTGGGACGCTTATTTATTTCTAAAATAATAGTTTATGCAATGGTTGTATTATGAGAGCCTTCAAACGACGATTGAAATACCGAGTTAAAATACGAGCGACAACGCCGCGAGCCATTTTAAGGTATCTCAAGAGTCGTTTAAAGGCTAAAATACAACCATTGCATACACCATTTTATCTACGACCAACAAAAAACAATAATATCTACATTATCAATCTAAACTAACCTTGATTCAAACGACCATTGTTCTATTTCAATGTTTACCTTATATAGGTTAGGAAGCTGCTAAAAGCACACACGCATGAGCAACTACAGTGTTTCTATCAGCTTCGATTGTGTTGTGTTCCGTACCAGTGTTTTAAAAGTGGAACAGATTGAACTAGAACCGTTTCATCCGTTCTATAAAGTCGTCATTACGACACAAGTTTCATATTCCATATTTCATATTCCAAAAAAGCAACACTGTTTCGATTTCAATAATGAAACTGTAATGATTGCGTTATAACACAGTCGTAAATAAAATAATGTTATTTTGATACCATTTATTGCATATTATTATCATTATAATACCATAATTCTCTTATATCACTTATATTTCCATTTTTGAGAAAAGACGTGCGCTCCCGTACCTGAGATTTAAGAAATAACAATGAGACTAGTTGACCCTCTAGTCGACATGTTGCTATCAGGCAAACAAAGGCATTACATCGAGAAGAAATTAAATTTAAATTTTTATGAAGTTTTAATTGTAATACACTAAACTGAAATGTGAGTTTATTGGAGTCCAGTATAATGGTGATAATGCCGGGAATTTATTTAAACATCAAGTGCTCATTGGTTAAAGACAATTGAACAGCAACCGAACAATCTTCCACGTTGAGTAAGCTTTCTATCATACTACACGGTGACTGAATTTAAAAAAGAATGACTAAAATTTAAAGCGACCAAGAAAAACGATCAGCTTTGAAAGAATTAGTGAGTGTTAGGTGGGGTGGGGGGAGTTGCTTTAAGGGGGTTTGGCACTTGAATGTATTCTGTCCCTACTTCATTAGAAAGACAAGAGGTTAGAAGCACAAAGAAGGCTTATTGGCATTGAGAAGGCGGCGATATATACAGGGTGAGACGTGAAAACCAGCCGTGTCTGTTGTTGGAAAACTTTGATATCTCTGTGATGAAAGGGGGAAACTTGAAACCTGAAGTACAGAATGAAGCGAAAAGAAGATGAAACATGGTGAGAAGGAGAGGAAAAGAAAGAGAATAGAAGAGAGGAGGGAGGAAAAGGTGGAGGAAGAACAACGATATACTCAAATAAAATTTGGATTGATTATTTTTAGTTAATTTATATGATAATGAATTTTGATGATTAATTTATCAAAGGTGAAGGAATGTCAAAATTAGTTTAGTTCTGATATATAAGTTCAATATTAAACTTTATTCAAAATTAATATCAATCTTGTGTACAGCAGATATGAAAGTAAAAGGAGGAAGAATGAGAAGAAGTAGAAAGAGATGAAGTAGAATGGAAAGCGAAGGTGGAAGGAAGAGGGGAGACGAAGAAGGAGAAGAGGAGGAGGGAGAGGGGTGAAGAAAAAGGAGAAGGAGGGAGAAGAGGAGAGGAAGAATAAGAAATAGAAGAACAAAAATAAGAAGGTAAACATGATGATAGAGAAGAAGGAACAGAGAGAAGAATGGTGGTGGAGAAAATGATGAAGAGGAAATGGAAGAAAAAGAGGAGGAAGAAGGAGAAGAGAAAGGATGAGAAAGATGTAAAGAAGACTGAAAAGCAGAAAAACATGGAGATGATAAAAAACGAGAATTGCTAGAAAAATGAGAAGATGAAGAAGATGAAGAATACAATTCTAAGAAGATGTAGAAGTTGGAGGATGAAAAAGGGTGAAGAAGGAGAAGGGAAAAAAGAAGAAAGAGGAGAAGAAAAAGGGAAAGAGGATGAATGGAGAAGGAAGAGGGGAGGAAGAGAAGAAGCAATACTTGGAATGGATAGCACTCAAATAGTCACTGTGTTGAGATTGAGTGCTTTGATCATGGGGAATTTAGCATGAGTATAAGTGAGTATTAGTGATTGAAATAAATTAGTATGACATCATTGTTTGAAAAAACATCGATTACACTTTTGCTTTGGTAGACGAAAACTGACTACAGTCACCTATATAATTCATGACTTTCAGATGACTCCCAAGGTAACTGAATACTATACAAGCCAGCAATGGTTTGCTATGTTTTAACATGTCCAGTGTGTGAGGGCCGTAAAAGTCAACACTGCACAATTCAAAGTTATTTTACCGGATGACAAATTAATACAAGTTGCTCACGAATACTGGATAATGTGGTCAACTGTAGTAAGTTCCCGTTTTTCAAGTGAAATTCTTTGTATGATTTTGTTTGAAGGCATAAAGGAATGAAGTTCATTATTTCATTTCAATTGATTATTTACAACCTACGTAATACCATGAAAGGAACAAAATTAAGCCAAGCCAAACCTTTCTATTTCTAAAAAAACTAGACGAATCAGAGAGTTCCAAGTTAAAAAGGAAATATCCGCATTCCGTGATTGAGACACATTAGAAGAGATACTGTCTCCCCAATAATTTTCTTTCAAAACATTTCGGAAAGTTGCGAACTGATACAATCTAAATCCAATTTTTCTCACCAGATTCAACAGAACATCAATTCACACTTGAATTCATGCTTTGTTTTTAATGTGATCCCTAATGTTTAAAACTAATAAGCTTCTTGTGTGAAGATTATCGCATTCCAAATGTCAAAAGTGTACGATCTTCCGTTCGTTATGGATATCGTGCGTACGGACGGACAAGAGTACGATTAGACTGGAATGTCAAAAATGACTTGTCAAAAATAAGAATCACCAAAAACTGACTACAAACAGTAGTCATCTTGCTCCAATGAAAGTTTTATCATGGCACTGGCGATATTGATCACCTCTTCCATTCTTGAAACTTTCTGCCAACCGTTTTACTACTTTATAAAACAGAAAAAAGTGATTAGGCAAACGTCAAAAAGCCTGAACCTGAAACTCACTAACAGCCTTCTCTTCAGTATGTCACTTCTCTCATAACAAAAAACAGGTGATTTGATATCCATTGCATGACAAAACTAAAGCTTATTAAAGCCTATCATGGTACCATTCCAAAGCAGGTATAGGCTTTACTGAGCTGTCTCTCATTTCCTTGATCTCCTATCTCTCTATCTCTTCTTCTTCTTCTCTTTGTTCTTCTTCTCCTTCTACCTCTTCTTGTTCTTCTTCCCTCCTTCTTCTCCTCCTGCCTCTTCTCCTCCTTCTCCTTCTCCTCCTCCTCCTTCTTCTTCCTCTTCTTCGTCTTCTTCCTCTTCATCTTCTTCTTCTTCGAAATTTTTTCTTCTTTCTCACACATCCTTCCCTTCCATTATCTCTTTTCCACACATTGTTCCGCAACCATCTCACACTTTCATAAACTACTATAGTATTTTCAACTAGCTCGAAAAGTTTTAATTAACTTCTGACTATATACAGTACTGTAACAATGTAGAATACATCGCCTATTATAATAATATATAAAGTGATATACAGTGATACAATAATAATAATAATAATATATAAAGTATATACAGTTATAACAAATTGTAAGGCTCGGTAGTTCGAGAATGCATTTATAGTTACTCCTCACTCGGTCAAGGCTGATTCGAAAAAGGGCAACTTTAGAAAGAGGTTTGAGGGTGTGGGATGGGGTGTTTAAATTTGTAAAATCTGCAAAACATCGTCACCCCCCCCCACCCGCGCAACCACCACAAGGGGACATCACGCAAGACAATCAGGCCCGGTCCTATTGCATTATTTATAAAGGGTTGCTGAGTAGGGGGGCTACAGTGTTCTTGAAGTTTTTCAACTTTATAAAATTTAATTGCTGCTCTTTTTGCGGTACTTGTAGCCCCTGGGTGCCTCCTTGTTCCAGCCAGTAACGTGTTACAACGTGAGACTCTTCTTCGCTAGTTTCTTTGCCGTTTTTTGAGGATGATGTATTTTTAAGAAAACCTCGAGTGAATTTATGGACCGTTAGAAATGTAATTGAAGATGACTGAAGAATTTCTCTAGTAACTAATCAAGAATATCATGTGTGAATTATATTTTTCCTATAGAATAATGTTGATGGGTAAAATGAATGTACTGTAATATGATTGTGTGGATCATTGTTTTCATGAATTTGGTGAGAAGAGTGGATTGTGGTTTGATTTAGTTCGACAACTACCCAAAATAATATACTCTTGACTGTAAAAATGCCTGTTGTAAGTAAAAACTGAATATCGAAGACTGAGAATCTGAAATCATTTATTATGAATGCTCTATCAAAATAGTGATAAGAATATTGAATGATAACGTGACAATACACACACAATCTTAAATAAGTCATTCTTCAGAGTTTTCAATAATCCATACAATGGAATAAAAAGTTATACTAGTACTGTACTGTACTTGGTACTTGAATGCCATCATATCAATAGTCCCCGTCGATTCCAATGTGAACTGGAATAAAAATTATTCTGGAAGAATATTTCCAAGTTGTATGAATGTTGATGTAAAAGAGAAGATATAAAATGAATGAAAGAATGTTGATATAAAAGAAGCCACCAAGGCTTCAATAATATTACATGCAGGTGTCCACAGAACAGTCAATCTTTCTGCGTTTAATTTCCAGTGTTTTGCAAGCTTCTCACTGTCTGGCAGTGCAATAATTAGTTACTAATATTATACATAATATCAGCACTAATAAGCATAATGAAGCACGTTTTTGAGCTTCTATAGGGAAAAACAGTTGTAAAAACAATCATAAATCATAAACAGACTGTGTGGTTCTTTGAAGTGCTGATGCTGACTGTTGCATTTCCATTGTCTCAGCTTGTCTCGATCACTGCCTTGTCGATATATATCCTCGATTTCTATTGGCCGATTGTCATAGCAGCTGACCAATCAGTAGCCTCGATTAGAGCATCGGTTCCCTCACCAACTAACTGCATAGATTCTTTGTGAAGCCAAGCTTCATAAAACAATTTTACTTCAGTTTACTGTTTAGTGTTTAGGTTCAGGTTGTGCGTTCGAGACTTCCATGCGTCGCTGGTGGTTTTCGCGTCTATATTTCTTGATTTATTCGTTATTTTTTTCGGTTTTCATACGTGTCATGTGTGAAGTGTTTGTCGATGTGTCTGTGTACAAAGCTTTTACACTATAATACGCGTACCGTACGGAATAATTGTGTTAAATCTGTGAAATACAGTGTTGTGATCTAGAAAACTCCTAAAGGGGATATTTTGTTGAGTCTTATTGAAGATTCTTTCAGTTCCCCAACCAATCGTTTATAATTCTGAATTTAGTCCTTGTATAGTTCGAATCTCTTTTACATAGAATGTGTTCGTAGTTTTTTTGTGCGTTCTAATTTGAATATTAAAATACAGTCAAGTCTGGAACTTTTTCTAGAGGCTTCTCTTACATATGGTGAATATAATTCTCATTTCGCTTGTCTCCTGAAGAAATTCTTGTACTGTACTCTTGAATTCATTTATTGATAATAAATTCCACCTACGGTACGAGTCAATCAGGGCCGCTTTCCCCAACGCTGCTCAAGTGATAACAGCTGACGCTCAATTTTTTCCTATACTTTTCCTATTCCCCGAATGAGGAAGCCAGATGATTGTATTGCTTGAGCAGCGTTGGGGAAAGCGGTCCTCATTGGTCGATTTTTGTATCCATCATTTTCAAATGAATATTGAGGCGTTTGATTGGCCAGAACCTCTACTCTGTAGTTCAGTTCAAATATTATTCCCAGATTTTTATCTCCTCCTCTCCACAACATTACTGTTGATATTTCAATACAAATTAAAGCGTATTCCGAATTCTACCAGAAATAATATTAATATTATCATGCTTTAATTAAAATACTGTCATTCTGATGATAAACGTTTCTATCCTACTTGAAACTTCAAGTTTCTGAAATGTTTCTACTTATTTTGATCTGAAAACCGTGTTCTGTCCTCAAATTGCGTTCAAATTTTGAATTTATGGCGGTTGACGTAATGGCCGCAATCAACAGGTCGTAGTTCTAGTAGGCTATTTGTTGATTGATTTTTGATAAATATAAGTAAAATGAATATTTTTGTCATGAAATACATAATTAAATATATCAAATTAAAATTATTGACAGGCCGAAATGGAAATTAATTTTCTTTCTTTACGAAATCGTTGCCACAAGCTGAGCAGCTGTGATTCTTCAAAGCATTTTCAAAATGGCGAATGTGAAGCTCTAGCTGCGTTCATGACTCGCGGATTTCAACGCCGTTCAAGTTTAAATTGTCGGTCAATCGGTTCGGAAAAGTGTTCAAATTCATCGAAAAAGTGTAGTGAACTTTATTTAGTGTGTGAAATTCATACTGTGCAAGTGAAAAAATGTGCGAGTGTTGAAATTGGTATCAAGCTCGTCTCATGCTGGAACTGGATTTTCAGTTTGATGTTTCTTCGGTTTTGAAGGTAGGAATACGTTGAACAACAACTATTAGCATGATAATTATTGAGAATTGACACAGGTTATTGTACTTGATTGTCCATAATTAGAATTGAAACACACATTGACTTCTAAATTGAAAATAAGCTATCTTTGCCCATTGCCAACGCCCTCAAAATGGCTGTCGCTGAACAAAGAAAATTCTTCAATTTTCAAGTTCGTTCAGAATAAATCTTTCCTTGGGCTCCACCCACTCACACTTGGAAACTCAGCGACTTGAAAGGAATAATAGTATTAATGTTTTCAAATGATGACGCTCAGACGATCCTGCAACCGTTCTGTATGAACGCCATCATTTGAAAGCACCTGTTTCTTATCAGAGTCGCTGAGTTTCCAAGTGTAAGTAAAGCCTTAGTATAATATGATTCATATAATTTGGCGGATGGCGATCAGTGAACAGCTAATGGAGAACATCAACTGTTTACTGATCGCCATCGGTTAAATTATATGAATCGCAGTAGGCTATAATCAAATTATGACTGGGCCTATTACCTTACAGTTTCACCTTCTATTACTCTATCAATAACATAATACTATCATAGACTCCTCATTAATATTGCATAAATTGTTGTTTTGGGCGTAAGGAGACTGAATTCCTCAAATATTTGAAGTACGTAGCCTATATTCATAATCATTTATTTGCCATAAAAAATTCAAATCACAAAATAGAAATAAAAATAATTACGTGGAATAATTCGTCATCCTCATAAGATTAATTGATATTTTGTTGATACAATTAGTTCGTTTTGGTCAATAGTGGGAATTTTTCTCAAATAATTCGTCATCCAAAATATAAAAACTTGTTGATGATATTCTCTCAATGTTTCATCTTGTAGGAGTTGGGACTTAGTAGAATTGAGCTATTACATTTTTAGATTTTATGATTTATTGCTAATACGCTTCCATATTTCGACTTTATAGTATATTGTAGAGAGAAAAGAGAAACCCCTTCTCTTTAAACCAATCAATGGCTCCTTTATGTTTAATGTTAATTACTGGGAACTCCATAAATTTAGGGCTGGTTTCTCCAACGACAGTTTCATCGTCTTGTAGTTGTATTATCCCATCAAATTTTCCTGGAATGTAGTCAGCTTAACTGAATTGGATTTGAATACAAGTAGGGAATCTTTTTGTATCAATTATCTCATCTAAAATCTCATTAATAATAATGGTTTTTATCCAACCAGATTGAAAAAATTATCGTCAACTCGAATTCTTCCTTTTTTAAATTAGGCTATCTCGTTCAATTCCATAAATGAGTAGCAGCATTATTACAAATCTATATATTATCATTAATAGGCGAACATGTTTTTTTGTAGACAGAACACCTCCGTGGTTTCTCAACCGAATTTGTTCGTTCACATCTCATTTGAAAGATCTCATTGAGTAGATGTTTGAGGTCTTACATTTTGAAAAAAGTTATCGTGAAGATGAGAAATGAGCGATCAAAGTTTCAATTTTTGCCATTGCTTTAACATAGGGATAGGTGAGCCGAAAATTTTCACATTAATTTTAACTTATGATTTGATGATCAGCTGTTTTGAAATGAAAATTTATTTTTCATTGCACCAGTAAGGGCATTATTTAGTGCAGAGAGAAGATGAAGATAGCGAGTGAGAATGAAAAAGAGAAGAATGAGAAGAAGAAAAAGGTGGATAAGAAAAAGAAGAAGAAGAAAAATGAGAAGACGGACAAAGAGGAGGAGAAGAAAACAGAGAAAAAGACTCCCCACTACTCAACACTTATATATATATATATATATATCTATTTTTTTTTTTTAACACTTATATTAATGTGATATTTCACACAAATATCCTCAACCTGAACGGGATTTCTGAGACCCTGTAGCGAAGCAAGGGTGACCTGCTAGTATATGATAAAGGAGATTTAAGGCCGAATTTATGAACGTTCCTCGAGGTTTCCTTTCCGAAAGGGACTCTTGAAAAGCGTTTCATGAATGAAATCAGCTGATTTTTCAGCCATGAAATGCTTTTCAAGGCGCCCTTTCGGAAAGGAACCCTCAAGGAACGTTCATAAATTCCCTAAATCTCCTTTATTATAAACTACTAGCAAGTCACCCTTGCTTCGCTACGGGGTCTCAGAAATCCCGTTAAGGTTGAGGATATTTGTGTAATATCGCTTAATATAAGTGTATTGCTCATTAATTTTTTTAAAATCATTAATAACATTTTATTTCGGGTAATACCATTTTGTAACATTTTCCCATTTAACATGGACAGTTTTCCCCGACAACGGTTTTCCTCATCCCCTTCCTCCTTTTCAGATTCCTCTCCCTTCTATTCCTCTCATCTTCAATTCCTTCTACTCTCTGTCTCTTCTTCTCTTCACTTTCACCATCTCTCATCTTCTTCTTTTCATTTTTATTACTACCTACTCTTTTTTGCCCACTTCTTCTCCGCTTCATCTCCTCATTCTTATTCTTCTCCTGTTTCTTCTCCATCTTCCTCTTCTCGATCTTCTTCTTTTTATTCTACTCCTTTTTCTTCTCCTCCATCACCTCCTTCTTCTTCTTATCCTCATTCATATTCTTCTCCTTCTCCAACTTTTTCATCTTCTTCTTTTTCTCGTTCTTCTTCTCATTCCTTCTCTCCTTCTCCATCTCCTTCTTTTCCATCCACTTCTCCTTATTTTCCTTGTTCTTCTTCTTCTCCTTCTTCTACTCCTATTTTTTCTTCTTCTTCTTCTTCTCCTACTCCTTCATTTCCATCACCTTCTTTCCCATCCCTTCTCCTTCTTCTTCTCCTTTCTCTTCTTCTCCCTCATCTTCTCCTTTTTCGTCTCCTTATCTCTCTAGGCTACATCTTCCTCATTTTCTCCTTTTTCGTCTCCTTCTTATCTTATTCATCTCCTTCTTCTTATTCTCCTTCTTCTACTCTTCTCCTCCTTCTCCCCCTATTCTTCTTCTCCCTCATCTTCTCCTTTTTCGTCTCCTTCTTCCTCCTTTTCTCCTTTTTCGTTTCCTTCTTCATTCATATTCATCTCCTTCTTCTTCTACCCCCCCTCCTTCTTCTTCCCCTTCTTCCTCTCCTTCTTTCCTTTTCCTCTCCTCCTTTTCCATCTCCTTCTCCTTCTCGTTCTTCTTCTTATTCTTCTCCTCCTCGTTTTCGTTATCACTTTTCCTGTTTTTGCCTCACCGGTGCAATGAACAATATTAATGCATTTTTCGTTTTAAAACAGCTGATCATTAAACCATAAGTTGAAATGTGAAAATTTGCTACTCACCTTTCCCTATGGTAAAGAAGTGGCAAAAATAAAACTTTGATCGCTCATTCCTCATGTCTACGATGACTTTTAAAAAAATTTAAAACCTCAAGGTGGGTTTTCGTTACTGCGACCGAGTGCCGCAGCGGAGCCCGACCCAGCGTTGCCAGATGCAATTGATGAAAAATCCCCACTCTAAATAGTTATTACTATTATAGTAATCAAATGCATCTGGCAACGCTGGGTCGGGCTCCGCTGCGGCACTCGGTCGCAGTAACGTAAACCCACCTTTATCAAACATCTACTCAATGAGATTTCTCAAATGAGAATTGAACGAAAAATATCGGTTGAGAAACCAAGGAGGAGTTCTGATTACAAAAAAAAACATATTCGCCTATTTTATATAAAGGAGATAACAATATCATTATCTATTTCACTGCCTGAACAATTTTTTTTTCTTTACAGTTTCAGTGATCACAGTCTCAAGAGAACAATCAGTCTTAAGAGAACTTCTAGGCAAGCAGGCGTCATTGCCGATGGCAACTTCAACAACAAAAAAGGTACGGTAAGTACGCCTGCTTCCATATTTTGTTTGGCAATATTTACTTTATGATTAATAATGTCTTTTTCAGTTGAATGTTATTTGATCCAATAGATAGAAGATTGGATATAAAATCTCTTTCATCTAATAATATTCATAAATTAAAAAAATGTTCTCAAAATTTAAATATTTTTACAATATTGCAATTTGTATTGTCCAACTTTATCTTTGATAACTCACTGACGTTCAGCTGCTATAATAATAACTTCAAAGGTAGATATAAAAGTGCTTTTTCAATTAGAAATATTTTTATATTAATAATAAACATTATTACGACCTTCAGCCAGCTATTATCATAGTATCAGTCAGTAAAGTATGGATTTGCCAGAGTTCAATCAGTTAAATAATTGAAAAATAAAGACTCCATTAGTTTCCAATTTTTCAATGCGTACAATATTCTCAAAATAAAATTAATAATAATTCTTGTATCAAAATATACACTAATTTTTTCATTTTAATGATTCTTCAATCATTGAAAATTTTTCCATATTCCAGTTATTGAAATATGAGTTCACTAATATATTATCAATTTTAATAGAGAATAAAATAAATAAATATTAATTAATTTTTCTTCAAATTAATGGTTCATCAGTCATCACCGGTATTTGGAACTAGGGCCGCTAACGGGCATAGGCCTCTCCAAAAAGTTCCTCTATTTTAAAACACTGTTATGAATCAGTATTTTCCTTTTTCCAATGCTGTAGGAGTTCTGTTTATTTTTCATTCATTCCATACATAGAATCAGTGGTTTTAAAATAAATGGTTGATGAAAACTGGTCATTCAGTTCAAAATTTTCAATAACTTGGATTTTTATTTCGTGTTTTTTGTTTGTAACTTTAATATGAACTTGTTTTTGAATTCTAAAATTGTTCTGCTTTAGTTTTTGAAGAGGAAATTGGTGATTGAGGGCCGGTTTCTCCAACGTCGATTAAACCAATTTTTAGTTTAAACTTGGGATTTTACCACTCACTAGAAACGTTTTTGTCAGAAAGTTTGATGTCCGAACAGCTGACCATTTTAGGCTAACATTGAATCAAATGATCAGCTGTTCGGACATCGGACTTGCTGACAAAAACGTTTCTAGTGAGTGGTAAAACCCCAAGTTTAAACTAAAAATATTGGTTTAATCGATGTTGGAGAAACCGGCCCTTAGTGGGATGATATGACAACCTGAATTTGGACAGTTTGTCTGAATTGGATAAGGAATCAGTTTTGGGCATAGATTGATTGATTAGCACTGCAGTTGAAAATTTCTAGATTGTCTAATTTTTCCAGCAAAGTTTACTCAAGAATTTATCATTTTCATAGCGAGTTAAGACAGCAACAGTTCATAAAATTTTAAATTAGTAGGAAAATCTTGAATCTACCGGCATCTTTAAAAATCTTTTTTGGAAGCTTTTTTATAAGGATTCCTATCTTTATTTTGATGAGTACAACAACACATAATATTTGGAGAGTATATTTAAGAGTTAAAGGATGCTACATATGAAAATGCTCTAGTTTTAAGTAGTGTATTGTAAATGCAAATAATATTCTATTGGTATAAATTTATACAATAATATAATTTATTAGGTCAATAGTATTTTTCCACTCCTTTTTAAAACTGTTTTTCAGTTAAAGTAGATCTTTGAACTCTTGTTGAATAAAAACTGAACAAACTTGAAATTGATATTCTTGCCATTACAGCTCTTCTTTTTCCAATAGAATTGGGAGAAGATAAAAATATTATTAATTTGACTAAGATCAGTTATCCATCCTCCCTTCGTTTTCTTTTAGTAAATGTTGGCAATGATTCAATATTTTTTTTCAATTTATTGCTGGTCATAAACAATTTGGAGACTCAAGGGGACTTATCTAAATATTAGGAGATTTATTATTTCATATCACTAATCTATTGATGGAATCTATAAACAACTTAAATATTTTCTTAGTCTAACAACATTTTTGAAGTCTTGCTGAATAATAAGCAAACTTGAAATTTAGTTTATAGCCATTCAACCTCTTTTTATTTTATTTGATGGAAAATTCGACTTTGGAAATGCTTCAAGTTATCAAAAACTCTATGTAATTTATTAATGTTGTTATTTTTAATTATTAATTATACCCTAAGTGATTTCACTCCTGGAGTGATTCTCTACTGTAGGCCTAGAGGATTTTGTACACAATCAAACTTCTCATCAAATTAATAATCACCTTCAACTACATTTTCACTGTTTGGCTGAAACTTGAGAGTTTGTTAAATTTTCACTAGATTTAAATCTATTTTTTTGGATTTGAGAGATTTTATGTAACAGGAAATGCTCACTATTAGATATTTTATTTTATTGGATTGGATGAGGAATTCGATTGAGTACATACTCCTCAAGATGAGGCTTGAATATATCAAGATTAGCTTTCATTTTAATTCTTCAATTTTTCAATGTTTGTAAATGGAGCTGTGTATCCATGGCTAGCATCATAAATGCTGTCACTTTTTGAGTGACTTGTCTGTTTTTGAATGAAGCTCTGTATAAATATATCTATTGTGC
Source organism: Laodelphax striatellus (assembly GCA_017141395.1). Taxonomy (NCBI): domain Eukaryota; kingdom Metazoa; phylum Arthropoda; class Insecta; order Hemiptera; family Delphacidae; genus Laodelphax; species Laodelphax striatellus. The sequence goes on from CM029536.1 coordinate 33,693,926, forward strand.
TGTCAGACCTGTTTCCTGTTTCATAAAACTTGTCCTGAGAAATTGGAATTGCTAACTATTTGATGCCAACACACCAGACGTTAAAAGAAAAAATGGTGCTGAAAAAAAAAATTGTTGGCATCTTATAATCAGCAATTCCAGGTCCTGTGAGGTTTTATGTTACAGGCATCTTGTGTAACTTTCATCTGTAGGCCAAGATAAAACTTTTGTTTGTGTTTTATAACATGTCAAAGGAAGCTATGTATCTTTGCCTTGCATCCTACATGCAGTCACTCCTGGAGTGATTCTCTACTGTAAAGGATTTTGTACACAATCAAATTTTTTGTCAAATAATCACTTTCAATTAATTTTTTTATTCTTTGGCTGGAACTTGAGAGTTCGTTAAATTTTCACTAGACTCAAATCTTTTTTTTGGATTTATGAGATTTCATGTAACAGCATAATGCTAAATGCGTTACTGTTCATGAAACTATTTTTTGGACTTGTGATATTTAATGAACAGGCTATGTGCGTTACTGTTCATGAAACTCTTGTCCTAAGAAATAGGAACTGCTCACTATTAGATATTTTATTTTATTGAATTGGATGAAAGATTTGATTGAGTACAAACTCCTCAAGATGAGGCTTGAATATGTCAAGATTAGCTTTCATTTTAATATTTTAATGTTCATTGTGAAAAAAAGAAAAAAAAAGAAAAATAAAGAAAAAAGAAAAAAAAAAAAAAAAAAAAAAAAAAAGAAAAAATGAAAAAAAGAAAAAAAAAAAAAAGAAAAAAAAAGAGAGAAAAACAAGAATAAAGAAAAAAAAAAAAGAAAAAAAGAAAAAAAAAAAAGAAAAAAAGAAAAAAAGAAAGACAAAAAGAAAAAGAAAAAAAAGGATAAAATAAATAAAAAAAGAAGAAATTGAAAAAAAATAATAAAAAATTAATTTTTTCTGTTTGTAAATGGAGCTGTGTATCCATGGCTAGCATCATAAATGCTGTCACTATTTGAGTGACTTGTCTGTTTTTGAATGAAGCTCTGTATAAATATATCTATTGTGCTGTCAGACCTGTTTCCTGTTTCATAAAACTTGTCCTGAGAAATTGGAATTGCTAACTATTTGATGCCAACACACCAGACGTTAAAAGAAAAAATGGTGCTGAAAAAAAAAATTGTTGGCATCTTATAATCAGCAATTCCAGGTCCTGTGAGGTTTTATGTTACAGGCAT